>JARQOD010000001.1:257951880-258087691 GCA_033576555.1 Oophaga sylvatica
ACAATATATACATAAATTCACAGCACTATATACAATATATACATAAATTCACAGCACTATATACAATATATACAAAATTCACAGCACTATATTCAATATATACATAAATTCACAGCACTATATTCAATATATACATAAATTCACAGCACTATATACAATATATACATACATAAATTCACAGCACTAGATACAATATATACATAAATTCACAGCACTATATACAATATATACATAAATTCACAGCACTAGATACAATATATACATAAATTCACAGCACTATATTCAATATATACATAAATTCACAGCACTATATTACAATATATACATAAATTCACAGCACTATATTCAATATATACATAAATTCACTAAATTCACAGCACTATCAATTTAAATACGACTAAATTCAAAATTCGCACATCAATACTAAATTCACAATATATACTAATTCAGAAATAACATAATTCCGATATACAATATCTAAATTCAGCATATCATTATAAATTCAGATATAATTATAAATTCAAGCACTATCAAAACAAATTCACATAAAAATATTCACGCACTTATACAATATAAAATTACAGCATAAATTATAATTCACGCACTTATACATTAACATAAATACGCACTTAATTATACATAAATTCACGACTTATACAATATAACATAATTCAAGCACTAGATCAATATATATAAATCACGCACTAGTACAATTATAATAAATTACAGCATAATACATATAAATAAATTCACAGCATAATACAATAATACATAAATCACAGCCTAATCAATATATAAATTCCAGCACTATATTCAATATTACATAAATTCACGACAATCAATATTACATAATTACAGCATAATATTATAAAATTCACGCACTAATACAATATATACTAATTCACAGCATATATTCAATAATACATAATTCAACACTATATAATTATACATAATTACAGCACTATATTCAATAATAATAAATCACAGCACTATTCAATTATACATAAATTACAGCCTTAATATATACTAAATTCACAGCACTATTACAATTAACATAATTCACAGCATGTAATTATACTAAATTCACGCACTAATACAATATATACAAAATTACAGCCTAGATACATATTACAAAATTCACAGACATATTCAATAATACATAATCACGCACTATATTAATATTACATAATTCACAGCACTAGATACAATTATACATAAATTCACAGATATTACAATATATACTAAATTCCAGCACTATATCAATTATCATAAATTCACACCATAATTACTAAATTCACCCTTATTCAATATATACTAATTCCACACTATAATAACAATTACACACTTAATTATAATAAATCAGCATATATCATATATAAATTCACGCAATAATAAATAAATTCACCACTATACAATATACATAAATTCCAGCACTAACAAATATACATAAATTCACGCACTATAACAAATATACATAAATTCACACCTATAAATATATCATAAAATCACGCACATATCAATATAACATAAATTCACGCACATATTCAATATATACAAATTCCAGCACTTTACAATATAATAAAAATTCCAGCACAATACAAATTAATAATTCACAGACTATATACAATATATACATAATTCACAGCACTAAACAATATACAAATTCACAGCACTATATTCAATATATAATAAATTCACAGCATTTCAATATATACATAATCACAGCAATATCAATATATATAAATTCACAGCACTATACAATATATACATAAATATTCACAGCACTAGTACATATATACATAAATTCACAGCTTTAATATATACATAAATTCCGCACTAATACAATTATAATAATTCACAGCATATATTCAATATATACATAAATTCACAGCACTATATACAATATATACTAAATTCACAGCACTATACAATATATACATAAATTCACAGCCTATACAAATATACATAAATTCACAGCACTAATACAAATACTAAATTCACGCATATAATATCACAATTACAGACATCATTATAAATCCAGACTCATAACAATTACTAATCATTAATAATCGCTTATTATAATTCCGACATATTAAAATTCCGACTTCATATAAAAATTACGATAATATAATAAATATAAATATAAAATCACAACAATATTACATAATACAATTATATACAAATCGCATATAAATAACAATCCAGCAAAATTAAAAATTCACCATAATTTACATATAAGCATAATTCATAATTCACTTCATTAAAATCGCCTATAATACTATCGAATCAATTAAAATCGCATTATAATATATCTAATCAGCACTAACAATAAAAATCACGCCTATATTTCATAATACAGCATCAATTAATATTCAACAAATATATACTAAAATAAATTCACAGCACTAGATCATAATACATAAATTCAAGCACTATATACAATATACATAATTCACAGCACTAATCAATATATACATAAATTCACAGCACTATATTCATATAAAAATCACAGCACTAATACAATATATACATAAATTCACAGCACTAATACAATATATACATAAATTCACAGCACTATATACAATATATAATAAATTCACAGCACTAATACAATATATACATAAATTCACACTATATACAATATATACATAAATTCACACACTAGATACAATATATACATAAATTCACAGACTATAACAATATATACATAAATTCACAGCACTATATCAATAAAATACAATAAATTCACAGCACTATATACAAATTAATTCAAGTAATAAATAAAATTCACAGCACTAGATACAATATATACATAAATTCACAGCACTATATACAATATATACATAAATTCACAGCACTAGATACAATATATACATAAATTCACAGCACTATATCAATATATACATAAATTCACAGCACTATATACAATATATACATAAATTCACAGCACTAATACAATATATACATAAATTCACAGCACTATATACAATATATACATAAATTCACAGCACTAGATACAATATATACATAAATTCACAGCACTATATACAATAATTACATTAAATTCACAGCACTAGATACAATATATACATAAATTCACAGCACTAATACAATATATACATAAATTCACAGCACTATATTCAATATATACATAAATTCACAGCACTATATTCAATATATACATAAATTCACAGCACTAGATACAATATATACATAAATTCACAGCACTAATACAATATACTAATCCAATAATAAATATACATAATTCACAGCATATTACAATATATACATAAATTCACAGCACTATATACAATATATACATAAAATAAATTCACAGCACTATATTCAATATATACATAAATTCACAGCACTATATTCAATATATACATAAATTCACAGCACTATATACAATATATACATAAAATAAATTCACAGCACTAGATACAATATATACATAAATTCACAGCACTATATACAATATATACATAAATTCACAGCACTAGATACAATATATACATAAATTCACAGCACTATATTCAATATATACATAAATTCACAGCACTATATACAATATATACATAAATTCACAGCACTATATACAATATATACATAAAATAAATTCACAGCACTATATTCAATATATACATAAATTCACAGCACTATATTCAATATATACAGTCATGGCCAAAAGTTTTGAGAATGACACAAATATTATATTTTCACATGATCTGCTGCCCTCTGGTTTTTATGTGTGTTTGACAGATGTTTTTATCACAGACAGAAATATAATTGCAAACATATGAGTAACAAAAGCTTATATTGACAGTTAGAATGAGTTAATGCAGCAAGTCAATATTTGCAGTGTTGACCCTTCTTCTTCAGGACCTCTGCAATTCTCCCTGGCATGCTCTCAATCAACTTCTGGACCAAATCCTGACTGATAGCAGTCCATTCTTGCACAATCAATGCTTTCATTTTGTCAGAATTTTTTTTGGTTTTTGTTTGTCCACCCGTCTCTTGATGATTGACCACAAGTTCTCAATGGGATTAAGATCTGGGGAGTTTCCAGGCCATGGACCCAAAATCTCTATGTTTTGTTCCCTGAGCCATTTAGTTATCACCTTTGCTTTATGGCAAGGTGCTCCATCATGCTGGAAAAGGCATTGTTGATCGCCAAACTGCTCTTGGAGGGTTGGGAGAAGTTGCTCTTGGAGGACGTTCTGGTACCATTCTTTATTCATGGCTGTGTTTTTAGGCAAGACTGTGATAGAGCTGATTCCCTTGGCTGAGAAGCAACCCCACACATGAATGGTTTCAGGATGCTTAACAGTTGGCATGAGACAAGACTGGTGGTAGCGCTCACCTTGTCTTCTCCGAATGAGGCGTTTTCCTGATGTCCCAAACAATCGAAAAGGGGATTCATCACAGAAAATAACTTTACCCCAGTCCTCAGCAGTCCACTGCCTGTACCTTTTGCAGAATATCAGTCTGTCCATGATGTTTTTCTGGAGAGAAGTGGCTTCTTTGCTGCCCTCCTTGAGACCAGGCCTTGCTCCAAGAGTCTCCGCCTCACAGTGCGTGCAGATGCACTCACACCTGCCTGCTGCCATTCCTGAGCAAGCTCTGCACTGCTGGTAGCCCGATCCTGCAGCTGAAACACTTTTAAGAGACGGTCCTGGCGCTTGCTGGTCTTTCTTGGGCGCCCTGGAGCCTTTTTGGCAACAATGGAACCTCTCTCCTTGAAGTTCTTGATGATGCGATAGATTGTTGACTGAGGTGCAATCTTTCTAGCTGCGATACTCTTCCCTGTTAAGCCATTTTTGTGCATTGCAATGATGACTGCACGTGTTTCTTTAGAGATAACCATGGTTAACAGAAGAGAAACAATGATGCCAAGCACCAGCCTCCTTTTAAAGTGTCCAGTGGTGTCATTCTTACTTAATCATGACAGATTGATCTCCAGCCATGTCCTCATCAACACCCACACTTGTGTTAATGGAGCAATCACTGAAAAGAGGTTAGCTGGTCCTTTTAAGCAGGGCTGCAATGATGTTGAAATGTGTTTTGGGGGATAAAGTTCATTTTCTAGCCAAATATTGACTTTGCAAGTAATTGCTGTTAAGCTGATCACTCTTTATTACATTCTGGAGTATATACAAATTGCCATTAGAAAAAGTGAAGCAGTAGACTTTGTAAAAATTAATATTTGTGTCATTCTCAAAACTTTTGGCCATGACTGTACATAAATTCACAGCACTATATACAATATATACATAAAATAAATTCACAGCACTAGATACAATATATACATACATTCACAGCACTATATACAATATATACATAAATTCACAGCACTATATACAATATGTATATAAACAGCACTATATACAATTTATACATAACAGCAGTATATACATATTTACACATTGGTGTAGTGTTGGGTGGAGATACTAGCGGAGGGGCTGACAGGGCGGACCACGTCGATAGTGGGGGACGGAACAGCAGGTTGGGTAGGATCAGAAGAGGAGGTAAAAACATGAGGTTGGGCAGGGAGTTGAGGGGCAGATGAGGTTTGTGGGAGGAACGGTGAAAGTGTTGGTGGGATGGGTACGGTGAAGGTAAGGCCGGCGTCACACTGGCGACATAATCGGACGACTGCAATGCGATGAAAAATCGTATTGCAGTCTGCCCTATGTTAATCTATGGAGCAGCTCCCAGTATCCGTTATTTTGTGGTCCGTTTTAAACGTCCGTTTACAATCGCAGCATGCTGCGATTGTCACCGATTGTGGGTCGACTATCGCCAATGCAAGTCTATGGGAGCGATGAAAAATCGGATTACAAACGGACCGCACTGTGTGACTTGCGATGAAATCGCATCGGTGTCCTTTAGAAAAGCCTGCAATTCATCCCCGGCTATACTGTAAAATCACACTGACAGCTTTAATAAAGAATAGAAAGAATAGATATACACACATAGAATACATATATATATATATATATATATGTAATTGTGACATGTATATATATATATTTATATTTCCTAGACTTCTACATACTGTAATAGCCGCAAATTCAATTGCCGGCTTCTGTGAAATCACAGAAGCCGACATGAAATGATACATTGTTTCCACACAGTTAACCATGTCATTTCCTGTATTTTGATATTTGTTTAGAACTTACAATTACATGAGTGTATTTGTGCAAAATTTCAGACATGTAGGGGTTAATTAAAGGTGTAATTTCGTTGAAAAAAAATGCGTGGGCTCCCGCTGTATTTTCTCCACCAGACAGACAAAGCAAAGCGAGTGGGGGCAGATAATAATAGCCTAGGGAGGGTACATTTTTTGTGCCCCCCCTGGCTACTAACATCTGCCCCCAGACACCCCAGAAAGGGCAAATCTATAATTAGATTCGCCCTTTCTGGCACTTTGCCCGTCTATTCCCATTGCCCTGTAGCGGTGGCGAATGGGTTAATAATCTCACCTTACTGTCACCTTAGTATTGAAAGGTGACCTTAAGGCAGGTTAATAATTGAGAGCTGTCAATTAGACAACTATCAATTATTAATCCTATTGTATGAAAGAAAAATCAAACACACACAGTTTAATAAAAAATAAGTTTAATTAAATAATCACACAGTTTTTGACCATATTTTATTTTCCTGCTAAAACCATTTCCTGTAATAAAAATAAAATAAAAAAGCAAAATTATACTTACCAATCCGATGTACAGTCAGGTCCCATGCTGTAATCCATCAGAAAGGGTTAAGAGGTTACAGTTAGCAGGGAGATAATTCTGTCTCCTAGCTGTAACCCCCTGAATGAATAAGTTCCTCTACCACAGAAAGTAAAGGAATAGATTCATGAATGGAGCTTAATTGATTTATTGGCAATTTAACTTTAGTGACCTGACCTAAAGGGAAAGTGGACACAATCAATTAAGCTTCATTCATGAAACACATCCTCTCCTGTCGCCAGGAGAGGAACTTATTCATTCAGGAGCTTTGAGCTGAGCATGCAGGATTACTTGCACTGCTTGGCTCAAAGCTAGTTAACCCTTTGTGAAGGATTACAGCGTGGGACGTGACAGATCAGCGGAATAGGTAAGAATAATGTTTTTTTCTTTTTTTTCTTTTATTTTAGGAGATCAATGGCTTCGCACGGATTAAGTGTAAAATAAAATATGGTCAAAAAAATGTGTTTTTATTTCATTAAAATTAATTTTTATTAATGTGTCTGTGTTTTTTTAATTTACTTCAATAGGATTAATAATTGATAGTTGTCTAATTGACAGCTCTCAATTATTAACCTGCCTTAAGGTCACCTTTCAATACTAAGGTGACAGTAAGGTGAGATTATTAACCCATTCGCCACCGCTACAGGGCAATGGGAATAGACGGGCAAAGTGCCAGAAAGGGCGAATCTAATTATAGATTTGCCCTTTCTGGGGTGTCTGGGGGCAGATGTTAGTAGCCAGGGGGGGCACAAAAAATGTACCCTCCCTAGGCTGTTATTATCTGCCCCCACTCGCTTTGCTTTGTCTGTCTGGTGGAGAAAATACAGCGGGAGCCCACGCATTTTTTTTTCAACGAAATTACACCTTTAATTAACCCCTACATGTCTGAAATTTAGCACAAATACACTCATGTAATTGTAAGTTCTAAACAAATATCAAAATACATGAAATGACATGGTTAACTGTGTGGAAACAATGTATCATTTCATGTCGGCTTCTGTGATTTCACAGAAGCCGGCAATTGAATTAGCGGCTATAACAGTATGTAGAAGTCTAGGAACTATAAATATATGTATATATACATGTCACAATGACATGTATATATATATATATGTGTTCTATGTGTATATATCTATTCTTTTTTTGTGATTGAAATACTATTCTTTTGGATCCATTATATGTCAGTTTTGCAAGCCTGCGAGAAAATCTCGCAAGTCGGATGAAAATCGGATGTTACAAGGTACACACACATGCGACTAAATCGTATCTTTGAAGGAAAATCGGATGCCAGAAGGATGTGTGATGTTTGCATTTTGATCCGACAATCGACCGTCTAAAACGGACCGATTTTTTGTCGTTGTGTGTGACGCCGGCCTTAGGGTGAAAACTGAAAGGGTGAACTAAAATAATGGGAATAATGGAATGGGGAAGGAGTGGTAGGAGGATGGGCGGCAGCTGGATGGCCGGCAGCTGGATGGCCGGCAGCTGGATGGCCGGCAGCTGGATGGGTGGCAGGTTGAAGTGGGGAAGGTGTTGGAATTTGGTGGGTAGGTGGATGGGATTGGGACATTGCCTGCACTAGAGAAGTGTGGCAGCCTTGCATCACATGCATCTGCAGGTCAGGAGTTAGATTTTCCATGTGTCTGAGTAGTGACTGATAAAAGCAGTGTCTCGGCGATAAGTTTGCATCTGACTGCATCCTATCAATTTTACTGCTGAGTTCAAGTATGTTTTTGCTCAATAGACTGAACCCAGCAGTAACTTGATCATTTAAAAGTTTGATCGTGTTTTGAAAGGATGCATTCAGATGCAAAAAATCAGATGCGTAGCTCCTTTCCTGACCTCTGTGGCGCTGCCGTCCAGACCAAACAGGTGGTCTAGATGTGGCGGCAGTGTCAGCAGGGTAGGGTAAAGGGAACTCCCAACACGTCACCTACAGCTTCATGTGACAAAGTCTGCCCTGCTACTCCAGCGCTGGTGGATGGGGCGGAGGTACCTGACAAGAGGGAAGGTGCAGAGGGGTCGGGTCTATCGACGTGGTCCCCGGTGGCGGACTCCTGAGGGACCGCTCCAGAGGGAACCAACTCAGAAGCAGGCTCCCGAGTGCTGCAGACAGTGCTGTCAAAGAAAAACAAACAAAACATTTTTTTAATATATTTATATTACATTGCCCTTGCTGAAATAATAAAAAAAGGTTAGACACGTCAAACATTTTTGATACATAAATGGGGTGTGAAATATTTACCTTCTGCTCACCATCGTTGACCGCAGGAATGACAGGGCTCTGGCGTATTTGTACCTGCTCCTGCGTCCTGCTGATCCACTCGGGGCCTGCATCTCCTTTTTGAATTCCCTCTTGAAGCGATCCCTGAGTGACCGCCACCATGTGATAACCCTGTCACCTGGAAAGTAAAAGAAAAAAATTGGTTTTAGTATAAAACACATTACATTCTGCAACATTCATTACTGAACTGTGAATACTTACGCGCATGATCCTGGGCCCGAGCGTCGAGTTCCTCCCAGTTCTCCAACACCACGCTGCATACTTCCTCCCATAGCCGTCGGGTGATGACTTGGCCAGCATGGCGGCGGTCAGCCATATTCCACAGCGCCTCCCGATCTTGGACCTCTTTGATGAGGGTGTCCACGTCTATACCACCATCCTCACCATCTGTATCGGGAGCACGCTGTGAAGCCTGTGGAGAAAAAAAACAGAAAATTTTTCTTTAAGCAAAATGGAGTAAAATCCTTTAAAAAAACACAAAACAAATAAAGTGTACTTACTTGCTGACCGCCGAGACGATCATGCAGACGACCATGGGAGGTCCTTGAAGGAACTCTCCGATGAGACCTGGATTGTGAAGACTATAAAACAGAAAAAAAAAAAAAATTATGTGCATGGAATGGAGGTATATGTTTTGTGTGTGCTGTGATCAATGTTTGTGTTGGGTAATAATGTGATGTATGTGAGGATCTGTCTGTGCAAAACTTACACTCTGCGCGCCCACTCCTCGTATTTCTCCACCCTGCCCGTCTCCTTCTGAAAGCCCCTCTGCTTCAGCTTCCTGTGAATTCAGAATACATGCATATAGGTTTGCAAATAATGTTACCATCAGAGGAAAAAAAAAAATAATTACCTCAGCTCACCTACGCTGTGGTGGGGGGCTCCCAGAAGAAGAAATTACGGGCTTAACAACTGTAAACTTGGGCCTGACTGGGTCCTTACAATAATCTGCAAGTATAAAGACAATTAAGCTACTATATAAAAGATAGAAAAGCTTTCTTGCCAATATACTTACATCAGAACAAAACTCTTGGGCCTGACTGGGTCCTCTTGGGCCTGACTGGGTCCTCAAAAGTAATCTGCAAGTATAAAGACATTTTAGCTACTATTCAAAAGATAGAAAAGCTCTCTTGCCAATATAGTTATATCAGAACAAAACTCTTGGGCCTGACTGGGTCCTCTTGGACTTGACTGGGTCCTTACAATAATCTGCAAGTATAAAGACAGTTAAGCTACTATACAAAAGATAGAAAAGCTTTCTTACCAATATACTTACATTAGAACAAAACTCTTGGGCCTGACTGGGTCCTCAAAAGTAATCTGCAAGTATAAAGACACTTGATAAGCTACTATACAAAGGATGTAACAGCTTTCTGGCCAATATACTTAAATAACTCTAAACTTGGGCCTGACTGGGTCCTCTTGGGGCCTGACTGGGTCCTCTTGGGCCTGACTGGGTGCTCTTGGGGCCTGACTGGGTCCTCTTGGGGCCTGACTGGGTCCTCTTGGGCCTGACTGGGTGCTCTTGGGGCCTGACTGGGTCCTCAAAGTAATCTGCAATTATAAAGACACTTAAACCTATGACAGCCAAAAATTATAAAAAGATTACTTGCGTGGTTTTCCAACGCCGTCTTTTATATCCTCTTGATACGCAATGCACAAGCTACAGAACCCTCCACCTCCTATTTCACCCCACCCAAAAAAATTAAACATTTCTAAACACCCACCCTCCTTCCAACTTTATATACCTACCCCCATAACCTTTGTATACACCCCATAAGCTTTGTATACACTTTTGTATACACCCATAACCTTTGTATACCCTTTTGTATACACCCCATAACTTTTGTATACACCCCATAACCTTTGTATACCCTTTTGTATACACCCCATAACTTTGTATACACCCCATAACTTTGTATACACTTTGTATACACCCATAACCTTTGTATACACCCCATAACCTTTGTTTACACCCATACCTTTGCATAAACCTTTGTATACACCCCATACATTTTATATCCACATTTTGAAAACAATACACTATGTATACCTGTGTTTGAAATAATACTACGGACAGTTTTTGATAGACAGTTTTTATTGTAATGTGTTTTTTTACGTCAAGTAGAGCTACACTGCTCTTTATTTAAAATAGAGTTACATTACATTAAAAGAAACAAAATACACATGCTTGAACAACCCACACACCCACACACCATGCATGCACACACGCACATGCACACACACACATGCACGCACGCACACACCACGCGCACACACACGCACGCGCACCAACACATGCACGCACCACACACATGCACGCACACCACACACCACACACACATGCACGCACACACACACATGCATGCACCACCACCGCACACACACATCACGCACACACACACATGCCACACACATGAACGCACGCGCACACACACATGCACGCACACACACACATGCACGCACACAACCATGCCACCACACACACACATGCACGCACACACATCACGCACACACACACACATGCACACACACACGCACCACACAACACACACACACGCACGCACACACAACACACATGCACGCACACACACACACACACATGCACGCACACAAAAATACTAGTAGATTATGAAAACTAAACATGTTGGAAATATAACTACAGTATGAAAGAAAATAAGAATGCAGGACACACACTCAAACATGCTGCAATCACACATGATGGCATTTATACTCACACTGGCTGGCAGGAGTCAGCTGGGCCGGCAACCAATCTCTCTGGCTGGCTAGCTGGAGTATGCTCAGACCAAAACGACGGATCTGTCAGGGGAATCCGTCAAATGATGGATTGTGACGATCCGCCGCCCATAGGGCCCATTGTAAAAATTTGGCTGATCCGTTGCGATCCGCCAGCATCCGCCATTTCAACGCAGACAGAAAACGTTACAATGTCCATCCAATCGAGACAGCGGACGCCAAAGAGCGTAAGTAATACAAGTCTATGGGAAAACAGTGGATCCGCCAAATTCAAAAAAAGGCGGATTTTGACTGACATCGTACGACTGAAGTGTGAAAGAGGCCTAAGCTGTAGTAACAGGAACCGAAGTGATAAAATGTATATTGCTATGTCTGGTTGACAATGAGTTTAAGGGTATGTGCAGACGATCAGTAATCGCTGAGGGTTTGATGCGTCAAACTCGCAGTGTCCAGATGTTACAGCATAGAGGATGGGATTTCAAGAAATCCCATGCCCACTATGCGACCACGGACAGCTGCGGATCACCCACAGAGACGGACATGCGGTGCGTCTCTCCAGACTGCAGCATGACAATTTCTCTTGCAGAGACGCTTTTTCACCAATAGAATGTATTGGATGCGGTGAATATGAAGGGTTCAGTGAACACATGCGGATTTACCTGCGTTCAATAGACGGCAGCTCTTTGGACCCAGCGAACATGCGCTGCATCCAAAGCCCTGCCACTTCTGGATTGTGTGCTCCCGGCCTCAAGCTGTGCTTCATAGAGCGGCACATATACGTCAACTGACTGATTTGCGGCGAGTCAGTTTCCCACCTACCTAATATTGAATGTCTATATTAAATAATAAATAGATCAATGTTTTAGTTCTAGAAAACCATTTTAAAAGGAATCTGACAGCATGTTTTTGCTATGTAAATAGACAGCAGCATGATGTAGGGACAGAGACCCTGATTCTAGTGATATATCTCTTTGTTTACTGAGTGCAGCAGTTATGTTAGAATCACGGTTTTCTCTGTTGCAGATTAAGCAGAGCTCATAATGTTGTAATCCTGCCTACACCACTGATTGGCAGCTTTCTGTGGAGAATGCATAGTGACAGAAAGTTGCTAATCAGTGGGGAGGTAACAGGGTTGTGAGTCGCCCGCCAGGGCCTGTGGGGTACTCGGCACCGAGCCTGTTCACTTCAATGGGGGATGTCACGGGTAGCACAGCTCGGTCCGTGGCCCTGGGCGCTCACTAAAAAGGGGGATATTTACAGGGGATTATAAGGTTTGTAGAAATTCGTGACGCCACCTGTGTACCTGGTCAGTGTGACCAGCGCTGCTGTGTAAATCCGCTGAGGGGTTGTTTCTGGGCAGCAAGGTGTTAAGTCTTCCACAGGCAAGACTGGGTCCCTCAGGGTAGATGGTGGTGTTGGGGTGCAAGCCACAGGAGCAATAAGGCAGACACACACACAAAAGTCTCTTTCTGTACCTTTACTGGTGGGATAGCAGGCACGTCCCGGGATGCTGGCAGGGTGGAGGATGCACGTCCAGTATTCCCACTGAGTAGGTGTAGGGCCTCCTTACTCCTGTAGTGTGAGTTTCTGACCTGTATGAAACGAAGTCTAACTCTGTCTTCACGTATACGCCCGGCTGACTTTGTGGTGGAGCCTTCTCTTGGATAGAACAGTGTCTCTATATGCAGCGTCCTGCTAGACCCCCGTCTTCCTGACCCCGGTTACGTATCAGCACTCCTGGGCCCCTGTGACCTGTAGTCCAGCAGGGTCTCCGGTATCTCCTACTAGTCGTGTAGATGCTAGCAAGCTCATACCTGGTGTCCGGTATTCAGAGTAGAGGTAAGCTATCAATGCTGTTTCTACCTCCGTTACTCTCTTCTTCTCTTCCACTCGCCTTTCGTCCTACTCCGACCCTTAACATAAGCACACTAGCAGAAGATGGCTGATTCTTCTCTCTCTTCACCGCTCTCAAAGCGTCGGCACACTTGCTCACTGAAACTGCACTCAGTTGACTCAGTTCTGACCAGGCTGAAGTGGCTATCTTTCTCAACTCGTACTAGCCTCCACACATGGAACTAAGCTCAAAGCTGCAGTCTTCAGGTTCCTTCATTAACTGTTGTTCTTTTTCCTTCCTTCTTTCTAATGCTCTGTCTGAAGCAGCTATCAGGATTTCCGTCTACTGATCTGTGCACACTTCTAGAGCTAACCCTCCAACACTCTAAGAGAACTAACAGCTCTCAACTTTCTGAGGTAATCTGATCTGTCTGCTGTGGCTTCACCATCCTTATATATACTCTCAAAAAGGCTCCCTCTGTGGCTCTCGGATTGGTGAAGCTGTGAATGAATATCAGGTCACTTGTGGGTGTTACCTTTGTGCATCCTCCTGGAAATGTGACTCAAGCGCAGCTGGGCTACACAGTTGGACTACCAGGCCATGAGGGCAGTTGTTCTGTAGTGATAATCTTCTCTGAGAAAACAATGATTGTATTGAAATAGCAACACACAATCCAGTAAGTGACTAATCTCAGGAATCAGGGTCTCTGCTCCTACCATATGGTCTCTCAGATTACACAGCAAAAATTTGGTGACAGATTCCCTTCAGCGTAACATAGTAGTTTTACACTTCAGACCTCTGTCACCTACGATGTGTCTATCACAAAAGTGATCAAGCTTTAAGAAGTTTGTATAATTTGCATTATCTTGACTGTCTTTATCATGATATATCAGGTATCCAGCAAAACTCACAAATAAGTTGCAGCTACTTTTGGAAAATGAAGATTTTTAGTTGAAGTTAGAGACTACTAGTTTGTTATTTTTGCAAAACATATCCAATAAAGATCGCATATTTCGATATTGTACGGCCATAAATTTCTATTGTTCTTTGTGCTGCTCGTCAGCTCCATCGTAAGGCAATAACCGCTTTCCATATGTGCGTTTAGGAGAAAACAAGCTTTCTTATGTGTTTTAGGAAGAGTTGAATAGTCCGGAAACCTTCACATTGACTCCAATATGACGGTTATGTTAGCATAGGCGAAATCAGCTTCATAAGGAGAAGCGTGTCCATAGGTGCACGGACGACACGCTCACAATATACAGCCGGTTTTGCCATCATTATGTTACACTTGAGCATCATATTGTAGAAAATCATTTGCAGGCCAGGAAAAACGCCTTTGACTCATAAAACACCTACGTAGCGTTGATTGCTGTGAGTCACGCTGTTTATGAACATGTTAGCATTGTTACACTGTCATCCTCGCCCTCCGTCGTAAACTTTTTCTGCTTTTCTAAGGAAACATACTGAGAACATGGCAATGAAAAACAAAGGGCTTTTTTTTTTCAAATGGATTTGTAATAAAATACTCTGCTCTTGCTGTAGTGTATTCCTAACTCGTTTACATCCAATATTTGTTACATTTCCTATTTTTCTTTTTCTTTACGTCGATGTAAATATAAATGTTGTAAATGTTTGGCTCTTTCTTCCTGACTTCTGTTGTAAACTACAAAAAAAATATAGAGGCATCATTCAGACAGGCCATAATGTAGCGGCTGCAAAATCCTCGCCCGGAGGTGGGTCTAATGACTCCGAGGAGCAGCGTGGTAAATTCTAGGGTGTTGTTAGCTCGGGTCATTAGACCTCTGCTCGTCCGGGATTTGTGCTATGGCTAATTATGGCCGTCTGAATGATGCTTTAGAGTATTATTTCCTTTTGTTTTCAGTTCTGAAAATCATAGCAAGGCAGCACAGCACTGAGCAGTCAAAGATAACGTACAGCCATAATAAAGAAATGCCAACAACAGACGCCTGCTCATAGTTTCCAAGTAAGCACTTTACACAGTGCGAGCAGTGCTAGATGTGGATGATAGTAGACCCAATGTGAAGCTTCTCCATACACGGCTTTTTGAATGCGATTCAGTTTATTTCTTTATTGTGCAAATATAAAAATGTCAGGAAATGCCAATCAGTGGCATATGGCTTGTGCCACTGTAAGCGGCCTCAGTGGCATAAATGTGCTACCATGGTCTGTAGCACTGGGCGTACATAGAAATCATGGGCCCAGTTGCTAAAGTCCTAATTTGGCTCATCCTCAACACACCCTTCAAATAAATATTAAGCAGAGAAGGTGGGTTCATACCTCCAACTTTTAAGTATGATGATCTTTTACACTGCACATAAGTTCAGTCCACCTGATAAACTAGTGTTTTTTGTAACAATGCTCATTCACGATAATCTTGTTGTGTTAAATGCACCTTAAGGCTTCGTCTGCACAACAGGCGCAATCCCATGACAGGATGGCTAAGGCTATGTGCACATGTTCAGGATTTTTCGCGTCTTTTTAGCGTTTTTGCGGCGGAAAACCGCCGCAAAAATGCTGAAAAAACGCGTGCATTAAGCATCTTATTGTTACAATGCATTCCGCAATTTTTGTGCACTTGCTGCTCTTTTTTCCGTGAAAAAAAAGCATCGCGGAAAAAAACTGTTAAAGAAATGATTAATTTCTATTCTCTAAAATAAAATAATACCAGTGAATAGTTCTATCATGGAAGTATGGTTATCATCTATCTACAGCACCACATGGTTGACCTTTATTTAATTGTGGTCAAGTTCCTGTTTTCCCAGAATATGAAAGACAAATTCTCAGAAAACAATAAAAAATATGGTTTTGGGTCCAAAATTGCAGCATGTTCATTCTTTTTCCGGAATCGCTGCAATTCCACCGCCATAGGAATGCATTGAACCTCTTATTTTCCGCATGTGGCTATGCCCACCATGTGCAAAGTGAGCTGTTCATGTGCGGATGGTACCCAGGGTCTGGAGGAGAGGAGACGCTCCTCTAGGCCCTGGGTACCATATCCCTGTAAAAACAATAATTAAAATAAAAAATCGTGATATTCTCACCTTCCGGCGGCCCCCGGAGCCTTCCCGCTCCTCAGCGATGCTGCCGGCCAATCCCGTTCCCAGGCGTCCTTAGCGACAATGACCCCAGATGACGTAGCGGTCTCGCGTGATGCTACGTCATCTGGGTCATTGTCGCTAAGCATCCTTGGAAGCCAGGAGCGTCGCTGTGAGGCAGGAAGGCTGCGGGGGCCGCCGTAAGGTGAAAATATCACGATTTTTTTTTTTATTTTTAACATTAGATCTTTTTACTATTGGTGCGGCATAGGCGGCATCAATAGTAAAAAGTTGGTCACACATGTCAAACACTATGTGTGACTCGTGTGACCAACCTGTCAATCAGTTTTCCAAGCGATGCTACAGATCGCTAGGAAAACGCTAGCATTCTGCAAGCTAATTACGCTTGCAAAACGCTAGTTTCTGGCGGGAATACGCATACCTATAAAATGCGTATTTCCCGCGGCAGGGGGTGCGGGATTGCCACGGAAAATTCCGCTGCAATTCTCATACGTGTGCACATAGCTTGAATGGTGCTAAAGGGAATTAACGACCATTGAAATTGCAATGACAGGTGGGGAGAGTTGAGACTGTGCCACTCTGCACCGAGCACCCAACTCACGAGCCCCATAGTGGCTCCGTGGTCTGCCGCTATGGACAGTATGCCCCTAGCTTGCAGCATCTCCGGACTTGTCTTTCATCGAACACATCTGGGATGTCACTGGTTCATAAAGAGCTGCCAGCTGCCCAAGTGCATTCAGCGTGGCAGAACATTCCTCAGGCAACCATTAATAACCTCATTGATCGCATGCCAAGGTGTGTAAGTACGTGTATTTCTGCTACTCATACTAAATAAGTGGGATGTTTTTAATATTCTGTTTTCATTTTTTTCATTATTTACACATCAGTAACATGTCTTTCAATCCTGTGATTTTAATAACTCTACGACTTTTCCTTTGTGGTGTTATAATTTCTATAGTGAGAAGTGAAGAAGTAATTCTGAATATTTTATATTAAATACCATGTTGGCTCGAGCAATATTCTAAACCTGATTATTTAAGAGATGTAAAACGTTTCAGCAAGCACTTGCCTGTGAGCATCATTAATACAGATGGCATATATAGAAATATATTCTCAACCTCAGCAATTGATTTTCATTTAGAGTTAACATTGGACCCTGCAAAATTCCACTCATCAATAATATAATTTACCAAACACAAATAATTGTAGAATTTATCCAAAATGGCTAATATGTTGCTAAGATATGATATGGTAGCTCATAGTCATTTCGTATGTGATGCCATTTGTTTTTTCATTATTTATGTATCTTATGTGATGCTAGTCACTACTCATGGAATAGTCATGAGGCAGAGTGGTCAAAAGATCCAAGGTCAAAAGCCAGGAAAGTACGTCAAAGACAGAGGGATAAGACATACGGATAGTCAGGAGTAAAGTCCAGGGTCTGGTAACTAAAGTCAAAACACCTCAAAGACAGAAGGGGTTATACAAATGGGTAGTCGAAAGGCAAATCCAAGGTCCGGCAAACAAAAGATCAGAATTTCAAAATACAGAGCACAGAGTAAACACATCACTGAGCTAGCTACAGCTACAATTGGCAATTATCTGACTTTGCCAGACAGTTAAATAGCCTGCAATTATCTGAAAAGGAAAACACCTGGAGGAAACACAAACACAACACTGATAGCCCAACACGCCCCTGCTATCCACAGGGCAACTGTGCTGTCACTCACAGCACTGAGAGCCCTACACACTCCTGCTATCCAGAGGGCAGCAACGCTATCACTCACAGCACTGACAGCCCGACACGCCCCTGCTGTTCACAGGGCAGCAATGCTATCACTCACAGCACTGAGAGCCCGACACGCCCCTGCTATCCATAGGGCAACTGAGCTATCACTGACAGCCCGACATGCCCCTGGCTATCTATAGGGCAACTGAGCTATCACTCACAGCACTGACAGCCTGACACACTCCTACTATCCAGAGGGCAGCAATGCTATCACTCACAGCACTGACAGCCCGACACGCCCCTGCTATCCATAGGGTGGCTGTGCTGTCACTCACAGCACTGACAGCCTGACACACTCCTGCTATCCAGAGGACAGCTGTGCTGTTACTCACAGCACTGACAGCCCGACACGCCCCTGCTATCCAGAGGGCAGCTGTGCTGTTACTCACAGCACTGACAGGTTGACATGCCCCCGCTATCCAGAGGGCAGCTGTGCTGTCACTCACAGCACTGACAACCCAACACGCCCCTGCTATCCAGAGGGCAGCAATGCTATCACTCACAGCACTGACAGCCCGACACGCCCCTGCTATCCACAGGGCGGCTGTGCTGTCACTCACAGCACTGACAGCCCGACACGCCCCTGCTATCCAGAGTGTGGCTGTGCTGTCACTCACAGCAATGACAGCCTGACACACCCCTTCTATCCATAGGGCGACTGAGCTATCACTCACAGCGTCCCTACGACACAGCTAGTGGCAGAATCGTGACATCTTGCTTTTGAGAATGGATAATGAAAGAGAAGCCTTCTAATAATTTGAAGTATAGTGCTGGTGGCACGTCATTGAATGTCATCTACTTGGTTTAATCGATTTAACTTGTTAATTAGTGATTGAAGTTCACATGGCTCGCTGTATTAAGAATTTTACTTCCTGTTTCCTCTGGTCTTGAGTGAAAGTCATAGCATCCATCCAGTTGTTGTCCAGAAAACTTGCAGCAGTGGATTGCTTGGAAAGAAACTTTATTTTCATATTAAAGAAGCACTTCCATCAAAGTATTTATCCTCTTAATATATTGCAATAATGATATTATATGGCACTGTGTACTTACAATTGCTCATTTTGCCTTTCTATCCAGTGAATTATTCTTTTCTCTGCTCTGTGTAGAAACAGGAAGTCTCTTTCCCCACTTCATCTCCTAACTCACTTGCTCCACTCCTGATCCCTGCCAAGGACTTTTGCAGTGATGACTCATGCAGGGAAAATAAACTTCTTGTTTCTACATAGCACATAGAAGGATTCACCTAGTTAGTTTTTAATCGTGGAAAAGAGAAGAATTAACAGGGTAGAAAGGCAAAATTAGCAATTTTAATGGAAGTGCTTCTTTGCTGCTTCTGAAACGGAGGCTAGGGCAGTAACAGTCGTGGCTAACGGTGGCAGTTCTGGCACACCCTGGCCCTCTGAAACATTAACACATTGCAGTCCACTTACTTGTATGACGGGGTCCGCAACACGGGGCCAGGGCTCCTCTTCCTTCAGGAACACGCAATGACAATTAAAATCCAAGTTAATTTTCAGCAAAACAACTTTACTCAGCTTGTGCAGATTAAACACAGAAACATCACAAGGTTCCTCGCAGAATATAACCATTCCGTTCCCTGTGCTGTCCTTCTCTTTTCCAGGAATATCCACCGGTTCCGCCGGTACCGCAGCTTTATGAGAGGACAAACTAACCTGCTTCAGGAGTCCCCCGCCCGCTTCTCTCTCCAATGGTGAAGTTGAAGGATAGCTCTTCCATTCCTTACCAGGCCGTAGGGCTCGGACGTTAAACGATGATTCCCACGAAGTTAGCTGCTACCATTGTAATGCTGCCCTGATATCCCTTTATTCCACGTGACTTTCAGCTCCTAGGCCCTGGACCTCTGGGCTCCTTGACTTGAACGTTTCCCAGACTCTACTGTCCTGTCTTAGCTCCCGGCCCCTTCCCAACTGACCTCATTCAGGAAGCTTCCCCAGAACTACTCTCTTTGCCCCTCCTAACTAGCCTAATCCTATTGGTCTAACTAATTCCTTATTCTATTGTATTCTATTCTATTGTGCTCCCCCTACTGTCTAAATCCTACACTTTCCCTATATCTTCACAACAAAGAAACATATATGCAATGCATTACACAGTATAACATCATTATAAAGACATGAAGTTCATCAGCTTTTAACATAGAAACATGTGCAAGGCGAGTGGGGCATAAACTGGCCTCCGTACACCCCCTACACTTCTACTAAAATGGTGCAAATGAATATGTTTAAACATCTTTATACCTATCCTATCTAACACTGCAGTGGTGATCCAGGTGCTTAAACCACAATTGATCATATAGGGACTGCATTTCATAGCCTTATGCCATTCTGTTACTTGACGTGGTGGCAAAACCCCTTTTAAACTGGTAGTATAAAGTTGGACAAAACCTTAAACTTTTATTTGATGTCATGAGCCTTCTGTCTGGGCAAAAAAAGATTGGTCATGTTGGGTTTCTATATGCCCAGTCTCTTGTTCCTACAGGAGGTAAATGGTCGTTGGTAGTTAATTCCCCGTTGAAAAAAACTTTTGCATAATAAAAGTAAAGGATGACACATTTCACAAGTGTGTGGTCAGTGCCATCATACAATAACACTTTGTTGTATAAACAAATGCATTGCACATTCTCTTTGGAATCTTAATAGATTTAAATCTGGTTTCCAGAGTTGTGTGTTGTGCTGACAGCTAATGATAGTGGAATTTCATGAATGTGAAAGCAAATTTCTCTAGTGAATTTTCAAATGAAGCTTTTTTGGGAGAACTCTTCATGTCTTCATGTCTGACCTCTTTTCACAACCTATTCTGGCATAATATTAGAGTGTTGGCTGAAATTGTGCATGATCTAACAGGATAGCTCCTAATTTTCGTGGCCTGGTTTTGGAGGTCAGCTTTCTCTTCAGTGAATCCAGATTTCTGTAGTGAAAGGGAATCTGTCACCCCATTTTAGTCATATCAGATAAAGATATGACTGAATAGTGTGTCCCATAAGTAAGCTATCGGTATGTACTGTAGCTTATATCCAGATACCCCCGTTTTTGATAGCAAAATACCTTTGTAAACTTGGGATTCTTTTCTGTAAATCAGGGCGGTCCGGTCCGGAGGATCTCTTGCGTATTATGAATAGCACAGACGGCGTTCTGCTTCCCGCGATAGCGCTTTTCAAATTCCCCCCGCGCATGCGCAGTGTGCTTTGCCCAGCAGTGGGCAAAGCATAAAATCATGACAGCGCATACGCAACTCTTTCCTTGCCCCGGAAATGACTGCTTGCCTTGGACAACTTCCAGGGCAAGGAAAGTGAATGACAATAGTTGCGCATTCGCTGTCATGATTTTATGCTTTGCCCACCGCTGGCAAAGCACACTGCGCATGCTCGGGGGAATTTGAAAAACGCTATCACGGGAAGCAGAACGCCGTCTGTGCTATTCATAATACGCAAGAGATGCAGAGGAGCGGGGGGGGAGAAGAGAGAAAACGCCCCCTGGACCGCCCTGGATATTTACAGAGAAAGAATACCAAGTATTACCAATAGTGATATTTTGCTTATCAAAACATGGGGGATAATACTAGTAAATCAATTAAGCTACGGAAAGGTCACTAAATCACAGCTATAAACACTAGTAAAATCATCAACCGATAAGCTTGTGCTTTATGGACGCACTATTCAGTCATATCTTTATCTGATATGACTAAAATGGGTGACAGATTCCCTTTCACTACAGAAATCTGGATTCACTAAGAGAAAGCTGACCTCCAAAACCAGGCCACGAAAATTAGGAGCTATCCTGTTAGATCATGCACAATTTCAGCCAACACCCTAATATTATGCCAGAATAGGCTGTGAAAAGAGGTCAGACATGAAGAGTTCACCCAAAAAAGCTTCATTTGAAAATTCACTAGAGAAATTTGCTTTCAAAATTTGCTATCAAAACGGGGGTGTCTGGATATAAGCTACATACCGATAGCTTCCTTATGGGACCACTATTCAGTCATATCTTTAGCTGATATGGCTAAAATGGAGTGACAGATTCCCTTTAATCACAAAGTAGAACTCTTTATATGATGTTTGGAATTACGGTAATGCAAGAGTCTAGTAGAAGTAAAAAAATACATTCAGTGGGACATTTGGGAGGATTTGAATAAACAACATAAGATTAAAAAACAAACAAAATCCTTAATAAAAGAAAAAAAAGTTTTGTTAAACATTAAGTTATTGCATATGGGGAAAATACTGATTCTTTGGCCACAAAAACTAGTTATTGACTTTGTTTCTGTTTGTATTTATTATTTTGGCTGCTGAGTGCCTAATGATGCATGGGAAACACATTGTAAAGATACCTCCGCTGTTATTATTAACAGATCTGTCACACTGAAAACATCCAAATAATTCTTAAAATGGGCACTGAATGTCAAAGTGACTGGCATAAATACAAACTAGTCCCCAAATTGTAGATTTGTTGCTGAACCTGGTGAAAGGTACTGTTGTACTGATGCAGGTTTTTCTACAGCAGTCTCACAAGTAGGACTTTGCCAAAAAAACAACCCTCTGGTGTTCAAAGGTTCTTGTTTACAGTTGAGTTTAGTGGTGGACAGTCAACAACTGGGGGGCTCTATACAAGAGCAGTAGGTGGGTTCATTGAATTTAATCTACTATTTTGGTAGCACAAGTGGCTTTCCTAGTCTGAGCCTAAAGTACCACTCCAGGGTTTTTCTTTTTTGTAACTGAGCACTTCCGGCAGCCGCGGGCACCGAGAACAGCTGTCTGGCGCAGGTGTTGGGTGTCATACATCCTCCAATCAGACGTTGAGGACATATCCTAAGAACAGGTTATCAGTGTTAAAGTAGTGGACCATCTCTTTAGTGTAGGCCTACGCGTTCTGAATCTCATACACTTATATTGAGTAGTGAATGATGACCCACTGCCCACTGTATCTGCCCACCATATCTCAGCATTGAGGACACCATTAATCTTGACAAAATTCCCAACTCAAACATCCAGCCCAGACCACTGATGACTCCTTCTGATGATCGCAAAGCTTGTTACCTATATGGCTACATTCCCATGATCCGGAACTAGCAGCACTTTGGACGCAGCGTATGTTCGCTGCCTTCACTGAACCATGTGGATTTACCGCATTCAGTTCATTTCTATTGATGTCATTTCTGTTGCGGAGACTAGCGTCGCCACGAGAGAAACTGACATGCTGCAGTCTGGAACACTGCCAACACTGCCATTATGCAACCACTAATACTTTTACTGGACCTTTAACAACTGTTTAATTTAGATCCCAAAATTAATTCACACTTTAGGACCTAAATTTAATCAAGACCTCAATCCAGGCCCCTGAGTAAAGTCAGATCTCGGAACAGTTTCCAAAGTAACTCCACATTAAACGTATCACAACACAACTTTATCTGCCAACACTTCTCCCCTTACAATGTTAAATGATACAACAATGCAAGATTTTTTTACTGTCTTTCTCTGTCCCTCAGTCTGTTATAGGATGATACTTTAAAGGGAAGGTACTACAATTTTTATTTTTGTATTAATAATTACTGATTTTATAATCAATTATTTTTCATACAAAATTATATGCACTGCTTTAGCTGTTTTTTATTTATTAATTTATTCTTCAGCCATTGGGGCTGCCATTTGCTGGTGTGTAAGTGTCAGAGCACAATACTAACACACCTGTAATACGCCAGCCCCATCACATAGGAGACTGCGGTCGTTCTACTGCATCTCCTACACTGTGGTTCTCTCCGTGTCCTCAGCATGCCCCCTGGGCTGTCCAGGTCACAGCTGTGGGAGGAGATCGACTTCATTTTTTTGAAGCCCTGAGCTATGCTGCCAGAGTGGCATCTAGAATGGCGATGGACCTGTGGGAATGGATGAAGTCACAGGAAGAAGTGGTGCCTCCTCCAGCCCGGTGCAGTCCCCCTAACAGGAAGCAGTGTTGTGCTGTGGGTGCTGTAGTGATGAGGCTTGTGTGGAGGAGACCCTGAGAGGACTGAGGGGCTGCACAATGGAGCTGTGTAGAGTTGGGAATGTGTTTTTTTTGCTTTATATATATACAGGGGTTGGACAAAATAATGGAAACACCTGGAAACATCAACAAAAGTTAGTTTAATATGGTGTAGGTCCACCTTTTGCGGCGATTACAGCCTCAATTCTCCGAGGTATGGATTCATACAAGGTGTGAATTGTTTCCAACGGAATTTTAGCCCATTCTTCAGTGAAAACATCCTCCAGTTCTTTGAGCGACGATGGCGGCGGAAATCGACGTCTAACTTGAATCTCTAAAATCGACCATAAATGCTCAATAATGTTGAGGTCTGGGGATTGTGGGGGCCAGATGAGATGCTCAACTTCATTAGAATGTTCCTCGTGCCATGCTTTAACGATTCTAACTGTATGAATTGGTGCATTATCATCCTGAAAGATGGCGTTCCCCTCCGGGAACAGTGCTTGAACCATAGGATGCACTTGGTCGCCCAAAATGCCTAAATAATTGCGGCTGTTAATTCTTCCATGAAGGGATATCATTGGCCCGGCGGATCTCCACGAAATAGCACCCCAGATCATCACAGAACCTACGCCATGTTTTACGGTTGGGAGAAGGCAGTCTGGATGGAATGCTTCTTTCGGCTATCTCCAAACGTACACGCGACTGGAGGTCGGAAGTAGGGTAAACGATGATTCGTCTGAGAATATCACGTTTCCACTGCTCGAGGGACCAATTCTGGAGGGTTCTTCTCCACTCTAAACGCTTGGAAACATTTGTCATTGAGAGCAGCGGTCTTCGAATTGCAGCTCTTCCGTGGAATCCAGATTTGTTCAGCTCCTGACAAACAGTTTTTGTGGAAACTGGGTTCTGTAGGTGTTCCTTGAGCTCTGCAGTGATTTTTGGAGCCGTGGTCTTGCGATCCTATATCACAATTCGCTTTAGAGTCCGACGGTCTCTCTCAGTCAACTTCGACTTTCGGCCGGACCTGTGCTTTGCTGCGGACGTTTTTCCTTCTCTTTCAAATGCAGTCATTACTTTGGAGACAGTACCTCTTGACACGCCAAGCATTCGGGCACTTTCGGTTACACTAGCGCCTGCCATACCAGCACCAACAATTTGGCCTCTTTGAAAATCCGAGAGGTCTGCCATTGGTATCAGGTTCTCATCAATGTTCTTACAATTATGCAAAACAAACAGTTAATTTACATACACATATCACATAACACAAATAATCAACTACAAAATTCATCTGGAATACTGTGTCCAGTATTGGACACCACATTTTAAAAAAGACATCAACAAACTGGAGCAAGTTCAGAGAAGAGCCACCAGAATGGTGACCGGTCTGCAAACCATGTCCTATGAGGAACGGTTACAGGATCTGGGAATGTTTAGCTTGCAGAAAAGAAGACTGAGAGGAGGCTTAATAGCTGTCTACAAATATCTCAAGGGCTGTCACATTGTAGAAGGATCATCTTTATTCTCATTTGCACAAGGAAAGACTAGAAGCAATGGGATGAAACTGAATGGGAGGAGACACAGATTAGATATTAGAAAAAACTTTTTGACAGTTAGGGTGATCAATGAGTGGAACAGGCTGCCACAAGATGTGGTGAGTTCTCCTTCAATGGAAGTCTTCAAACAGAGGCTGGACAGACTTCTGTCTGGGATGATTTAGAGAATCCTGCTTTGAGCAGGGGGTTGGACCAGATGGCCCAGGAGGTCCCTTCCAACTCTACTATTCTATGATTCTATGAAAACATTACCATATGTCACGGTTTGCATGTTTATAACATGTTCGAAGATTATGATGCCAAAACGTTAGGTGTTTCCATTATTTTGTCCAACCCCTGTAGACTAAGCGTAAGTGGTTTGAGGATGTATTTTCAGGGCAAAGAAACATGGATGATGTTACTATATGGGGCTGCATGTTTTAGGATTGCACAGGGAAATGGGTGCTGCTACTTGTATAGGGGAGTGATGGTGAGGGGACTGTGTGGAGAAGGGGGTGATGGTGAATGGTTGTGTGGAGAAAGGGATAATGATGATGAGGGGCTGTGCGGAGAAGGGGGTAATGATGATGAGGGGCTGTGCGGAGAAGGGGGTAATGACGATGAGGGGCTGTGCGGAGAAGGGGGTAATGATGATGAGGGGCTGTGCGGAGAAGGGGGTAATGATGATGAGGGCTGTGCGGAGAAGGGGTAATGATGATGAGGGGCTGTGCGGAGAAGGGGGTAATGATGATGAGGAGCTGTGCGGAGAAAGGGATAATGATGATGAGGGGCTATGTGGAGAAGGGGGTAATGATGATGATAAGAAGCGGTGCGGAAAAGGGCATCTAATGTCCATAATGTGTGATATACCCTAGAGAGTGTATCTAATGCCATCATGTATAGTACACCTTATAGAGTGTATTTAATGCTGATCAAACGTGACACGCCCAGAGCAGTGTATCTAATGCCCATCAAAGTACATCGCTGCTCCCATAAAAGTGGATGGAGCGGTGTCACACATTATACAGCTGCTCCGCTAGAAGTTGACGGAGCAGTATCACACATCACACCCCTGCTCCCATAAAGTGGATGGAGTGGTGCCACACATTGCACCCCTGCTCCCTGGAAGTGGATTGTGTGGTATCACACATTACACCGCTGCTCCCATAGAAGTGGACGGAGCAGGGTTACACTTTACACCGCTCCTCCAATAGAAGTGGATGGAGTGGTGTCGGGGGGGTCAGACATTACATTGCTGCTCCCTATAACTGGACAGAGTGGAGTCACACTTTATACCGCTACTCCTGTAGAAGTAGATGGAGTGATGTCAAATATACGAAGGCTCCCCTAGAAGTGAACAGAGTGGGGTAACAGATTACACAGCTTCTGTCACAGAAGTGGACGGTGCGGTGTCACACGTCACACAGCTGCTCCCATAGAAGGGGCGGAATGGTGTCACACATTACACCGCTGCTCCACTAGAAGTAGACGGAGCGATGTCACACATTACACCCCTGCTCCCATAGAAGTGGACGGAGCGGTGTCACACATTACACCCCTGCTCCCCTAGAAGTGTATTGATTGGTGTCACACATTACACCACTGCTCCCTTAGAAATGATGGAGCGGTGTCACACGTCACACAGCTGCTCCATAGAAGGGTGAATGTCACACATTACACCGCTGCTGCCCTAGAAGTAGACGTAGCGATGTCACACATTACACCCCTGCTCCCATAAAAGTGGACCGAGCGGTACCGCATATTACACCACTGTTCTAGAAGTGGATTGAGCGGTGTCACACATTACACCTTTGCTCCCCTAGAAGTGGACAAAGCAGTGTCACACATTACACCAATTTTCCCATAGAAGTGGACAGAGCGGTGTCGCACATTTACCCCTGCTCCACTAGAAGTGGACAGAGCAGTTTCACATATTACACCGCTGTTCCAATAGAATTGAACTGAGCAGTATCACACATTAGGCCGGAGTCACACAGACCGACAAAAAATCGGAACGTTTTAGTCGGTCGATTATCGCAGCAAAATGTCATGAATAGTCATCCATCTGGCATCCGATTTTCCTGGAAAGATGTGATTTAGTCGCATCTGACCGTAGTTGTAACATCCGATTTACATCCGACTTGCGAGATTTTCTCGCAGGCTTGCAAAACCGACATATAATGGATCCAAATGAATAGTATTTAAATCACAAAAGAAAGAATAGATATATACACATAGAACACATATATATATATATATATATATATATATATATATACACATGTCATTGTGACATAATATATATATACATATATTTATAGTTCATACACTTCTACATACTGTAATAGCCGCTAATTCAATTGCCGGCTTTTGTGAAACTACAGACCCGACATGAAATGACACATGGTTTACATACATTTGACCATGTCATTTCATGTAGTTTGATATATGGTTTTCAATAACAATTACATGAGTGTATGTGTGCAAAATTGCAGACATGTAGGGGTTAATTAAAGGTGTAAATTCGTTGAAAAAAAATGCGTGGGCTCCCGCTGTATTTTCTCCACCAGACAGACAAAGCAAGCGAGTGGGGGCAAATAATAATAGCCCAGGGAGGGCTTTCAATTGCAAGGTGGCTTTAACCCATTATTAACCCATTCGCCAGGGCAATGGGAATAGACGGGCAAAGTGCCAGAAAAGGCGAATCTAATTATAGATTTGCCTTTTCTGGGGTGTCTGGGGGCAGATGTTAGTAGCCAGGGGGGCACAAAATAAATGCACCCTCCCTGGGCTATTATTATTTGCCCCAACTCGCTTGCTTTGTCTGTCTGGTGGAGAAAATACAGCGGGAGCCCACGCATTTTATTCAACGAATTTACACCTTTAATTAACCCCTACATGTCTGTAATTTTGCACACATACACTCATGTAATTGTTATTGAAAACCATATATCAAAATACATGAAATACATGGTTATGTAATGTATGTAGTACAGTTCATATAGCGTCTTGTGCTTGGGTGCGATGAAAACACAGGAGTCACAGGTTTGATATAGAAAAGTCCTGTATTACTTCATACAAGTTGGCAGAAATAGTCACACAGTTTGCAGACACAGAATCAGGAGACACAGCAGGCCAGAGTAATCCAAGCTCAGCAATCACTCTCCAATACAGATTCAGGATCTTCTTCTCTGTTACCGTAAGTCCATGCAAACGTGGGTCTTTCAAAGAGCAGGGTTCAGAGTCCACAAGTGCTTCAGAGTTCCTCAGTAGGAATAGCTGGAGTACAAGGTCCAAGGCTTACAGGAGTCAAGTCACAGGTTCACTGCAGGCTAGATTCTGAAGCACTGATTGCTCAGCTGTGGCTGCTTAAGAAGCAAAGGAGAGAATCAGGGCGGGAACATGCAAGCTGGAAACTCCATTTTGACTGAGGGCAAGATAGCTGCAGCAAGACAGAAAGTAAAATGGCTGACGAACAAACTGAGTTTCAGGAATATATACATAGAACCTTACATTACTCCCCCCTTAAGGACAACCTCCGGATGACCTCAGACCAGGCTTGTGTGGGTACCTCTGATGAAACTGACGGAGCAAGCGAGGAGCATTAACGTTATTGACCGGTTCCCATGAGTTGTCCTCCACTGGGTAGCCCTGCCATTTAATCAGATATTGTAACTGATTTCTATACAACCTGGAATCTAAAATCCTTTCCACCACAAATTCTTCCTGACCATCGACTAGCACTGGGTCAGGGCAAGGAGAGGAACGTCCAGGAAACGTATTGGGTGTCGCAGCCTTTAGTAGGGATACATGAAAGACAGGGTGGATTCTCATAGTTCTGGGCAGTTGAAGACGACAAGCAACGGCACTTATAATTTTACTGATTTTATAGGGTCCAATGTACTTATGTCCCAACTTAGACGATGGAATCCTTAACTTAAGATTTCTGGTTGACAGCCAGACCAAGTCTCCTACCTTGAAAGCTGGTGCAGGTTTACGAAATTTATCTGCTGCTTTCTTGTACCTTTCTTGAGCCGATTCCAGATTTTCCTTTAGAAGATCCATATTCTTCTGTAAAGACGTGATTCTTTCAGCCACTGCTGGTAAAGGCGTTTCTATGGGAAATCGTGGTAGAATGTTAGGATGATAACCTAGATTAGAGTAAAAAGGAGACTGTTTAGTGGAGGCACTCTGAGAGTTGTTATACGAGAACTCAGCTAATGGAAGTAGATCCACCCAATCATCCTGTAGGTGGCAGATAAAGCAGCGGAGATACTGCTCCAGGGTTTGATTGGTTCGTTCGGTCTGTCCATTAGTCTGGGGATGAAAAGCAGAAGAAAGGTTTACTTTAATGTCCAATGCTGCACAGAAATTTTGCCAAAATCTAGAAGTGAATTGCACCCCTCGATCCGAAATAACCTCATCCGGTACTCCATGTAAGCGAAACACATCTTTAATCATCAAATCTGATGTCTGTTTTGCAGTGGGTAAGCCGACACAAGGGATAAAATGAGCTGCCTTTGTTAGACGGTCAACCACCACTAGAATGGTGTTCTTCCCCTGAAGGTTGGTAACTCCACAATGAAGTCCATAGAAATGGATCCCCACGGGCGGGACGGGGTGGGAAGAGGCTGTAACAGACCAGTTGGTGAGGAGCGAGGTGTTTTGCATCTTGCACAGACCTCACATGAAGTGACATAATTCAAAACATCCTTCCTGCAAGTGGGCCACCAAAAGAAACGAGAAAGAAATTCCTGTGTCTTTAGAATTCCTCTATGCCCAGCTATCTTGGAATCGTGAATGAGTTGCAATACTCTTAATCTGACTGTTTCAGGAATATACAGACGTTGTCCCTGAATCCACACACCATTCTTAAAGACAAGACTTACGTCCCTTGGGGGTTGTGCCAAAAAGGAATCCGCATGGTATGCTTCCTTGATGTCCTTAAGTAGGTCTTGATTATGAATTACTCCTAGGAATCTAGAGTCAGGAAGAATAGTCTTAGGAGGAGTAATTGGACGTGTCTCTGCTGAGTAAATCCTAGAGAGTGCATCAGCCTTTCCATTGCGTGATCCTGGTCTATAAGAGATGATAAAATTAAATTGGTTTAAGAAAAGATTCCAGCGAGCCTGGCGAGGAGTCAGGCACTTAGCCGACCTGATAAACTCAAGGTTACGATGGTCTGTCAGGACGACTATTTGCTGTGCAGCTCCCTGAAGAAGGTGTCTCCATTCTTTGAAGGCGGCAATAATGGCCAACAACTCTCTATTGCCCACATCGTAGTTCCTCTCAGCCGAAGACAACTGCTGGGAAAAGAAGGCACAGGGATGCAAGACATTCTTCTCACCTGTTCTCTGAGAGAGTATAGCTCCAACGGCACAGTCTGAAGCATCCACCTCTATTATGAAGGCAAGCTCGGGGTTGGGATGTACTAGGATAGGTGCAGTGGTAAATTTATCTTTTAGACGGGAAAATGCTTCCTGGGCTTGGCTAGTCCAGGAAAACCTAGACTCTTTCCGGGTAAGTTGAGTGATAGGTGACACTACCTCAGAGAAATTTCTAATGAAACGTCTATAGAAGTTGGCAAACCCGATGAAGCGCTGTACCTCCTTCACATTTCTAGGACTTGGCCAATCCTTGATGGCTTGGGTTTTGCTTCCATCCATACTAATTCCTTGTGTAGACAGTACATACCCAGAAATTGAATTTCGGTCCTATGGAATTCACACTTTTCAAGTTTGATGTAAAGATGATTTTGTCTTAGACGTTCCAAGACCATTCTCACATGTCCATGATGTTCCTCTGTGGAGTTAGAAAAAATTAGAATATCATCCAAATAAATTACCACGAAAGTATCTAGGAGATCCCTGAAGATGTCATTCACCAAGTGTTGGAAAGTGGCTGGGGCGGTACTCAGACCAAAAGGCATAACTAGATATTCAAAGTGTCCATAGCGTGACCTGAATGCAGTCTTCCATTCATCCCCAGGTCTAATACGGACTAAGTTATAGGCCCCACGAAGATCTAGTTTAGAAAAAATTTTGGCATGTCGCACTCTCTCCAATAACTCAGGGATTAAAGGCAATGGATAACGGTTTCTAATAGTAACCTTATTGAGTTCCCTATAGTCTACGCATGGTCTCAGAGATCCATCTTTCTTCTTTACAAAGAAGATGGGTGCACCTGCAGGAGATGAAGAGGGGCGTATGAAGCCCTTGGCTAGATTTTCATCTATGTAATCCTTTAAAGCCTTTAGCTCGGGCCCCGCCAGGGGGTAGATCTTACCTAAAGGTATCTCTGCTCCAGGCAATAATTCAATTGGACAATCATATGGACGGTGAGGAGGAAGCTGGTCAGCGTTCTTCTTGTCACATAAATCCACATAGTCCTGGTATACAGCTGGTAGTTCAGGGACTGACATGATTCCTTTAGGAACAGAGCAAGCTGAAACTTTTGGACTCATTTGTTTCTCTGGAAAGTGTAATTCCTTGGTCTCCCAGTTAATGGTAGGATTCTGAGCCTGCAGCCATGGTAGCCCTAGAATAATGGGAAAGTGGGGAGAAGAGATAAGCATAAAGGACAGTTTCTCTTGATGATCTTTACCCATAAGAACCCTCAAAGGCTCTGTTTCCTGATCCACTGGTCCAGAGGTCAGCAGGGAGCCATCCACAGTTTCCATCTGTTCTGGAGTAGCCTTCTTCACTGAACGTATTCCCTGTTTCAGAGCAAAGGAGACATCCATAAAATTTCCACTTGCCCCTGAGTCGATCATAGCAGAGCTAGACACCCAAGCTGAGTCAACCCAGAGTTTGATGGAAAGAAAGCAATGAGAATTGTTTTTCTTACAACTCAGCTGGGACACCGCTGAGGAAACTTGAAAAATGGCAGCGTTTACACAGTCAACGTCCTCAGAGGTAACGGAGTTTAAGTCAGAGAAATCAAGATCTGTTGCTGCAGATCTCTCTGGAGCCTGAGGCTCGGACCTGACAGATCCCCTCTCGCAACACTCACAATGAATGAGTGCTGCAGTAGTCTTACGAGAACGGCTGGGGCAGTTTATAATGAAGTGCCCTGACTTACCACAATAGAAACATAGATTCTCCTTAAAACGATGTTCCTTGCGTGCATCACTAACCCGTCGTTGTAAAGAGTCTACCTGCATGGGTTCAGGTTCAGGTTCCCGTGTAATCCTACTCAAAGGTTCCTTAGCTGGAGAGGAAGGTAGGAAAAGTTTAGTACGATTGCTTTCGAACCATCTCTCTTGCCTGCGTTCAGTCAGACGAGTATCAATACGGATGCAGTAGTTAATAAAGTCACCTAACGCAGTGGGAGGGTCGGCACGAGCAAGTTCATCCTTAATCAGTGGAGATAACCCCTTTCGAAAAATAGATTTTTTGGCGGAACTGTCCCAGGTGGTATCAAGGGCCCATCTCCTGAAATCCAAGGCATATTCAGCTACCGAGTGCTTACCTTGGCGCAAAGCTAACATGGCTGCTTCAGCTGTTGCACCTCGATTGGGGTCATCAAACACCTGCCCCATGGCTGAAATAAAATCATCAAGGTGATTCAAACAATCATCCTCAGTCTCAATCAGAGGGTTTGCCCACATTAAAGCCTTGTTGGTAAGCAACATAATTATAGTAAGCACCTTAGATCGTTCAGTGGGAAATTGTGAAGCATGTGCAGAAAAAAAAAGATTGCATTGATTAATAAATCCCCTGAATTTCTCACGTTCACCGCCAAAACGAAAAGGGGGCAACTTGGGAATCCCAGCACTCGGGGCTATGGCAGGAGCCTGGACTCGCCCCTCTAGAATCTCAATCCTGGCTCGCAAATCCTGGGTAGTCTGTCCAACCACTTGCAAATTGTGATTATTGAGGTCCTGTAGATTTGTAAAACGGGTCTTTATATTCTGCAAATCTGCAAGGATATTATCAGTCACTCCGCAAAGTTCCTTTATGCGGGCCTCCATTTTCCAGATCTTTTAAGACAGGATTACTGGAAGAAGAGGAGAGAAAAAAAAAATAGTGTTCACCTGTGGCAACACTGCAGAGAGAAAAAAAAATTAAGGGAACTGCTCACCTGGAATGGTTGTGAGAAGTCACAACCACTATCATCACAGAAAGTTTCAACCAGACATCTGATATCCAGAGTTACAGCAGACAAAAAAGAGAAAAGAAAGGAGAAAAAAAAAAACAACAATAGTGTTTACCTGTGGTAACACTGCAAAAAGAAAAAACTTAAGGGAATTGCTCACCTGGAATGGTTGTGAGAAGTCACAACCACTGTCATCACAGAAAGTACAACCGGACGTCTGATATCCACAGTACAGCAGACACAGCCTTCCAGACCCAGCAGACACTAACGTTTTGGCTTCAGAATCTTGTAATGTATGTAGTACAGTTCATATAGCGTCTTGTGCTTGGGTGCGATGAAAACACAGGAGTCACAGGTTTGATATAGAAAAGTCCTGTATTACTTCATACAAGTTGGCAGAAATAGTCACACAGTTTGCAGACACAGAAACAGGAGACACAGCAGGCCAGAGTAATCCAAGCTCAGCAATCACTCTCCAATACAGATTCAGGATCTTCTTCTCTGTTACCGTAAGTCCATGCAAACGTGGGTCTTTCAAAGAGCAGGGTTCAGAGTCCACAAGTGCTTCAGAGTTCCTCAGTAGGAATAGCTGGAGTACAAGGTCCAAGGCTTACAGGAGTCAAGTCACAGGTTCACTGCAGGCTAGATTCTGAAGCACTGATTGCTCAGCTGTGGCTGCTTAAGAAGCAAAGGAGAGAATCAGGGCGGGAACATGCAAGCTGGAAACTCCATTTTGACTGAGGGCAAGATAGCTGCAGCAAGACAGAAAGTAAAATGGCTGACGAACAAACTGAGTTTCAGGAATATATACATAGAACCTTACAGGTTAACTGTATGTAAACCATGTGTCATTTCATGTCGGGTTCTGTAATTTCACAAAAGCCGGCAATTGAATTAGCGGCTATTACAGTATGTAGAAGTGTATGAACTATAAATATATGTATATATATATATGTCACAATGACACATTATATATATTATTATGTATTCTATGTGTGTATATGTATTGATTCTATTCTTTATTAAAGCTGTGATTTTATACTATAGCCGGGGATGAATTGCCGGCTTTTCTAAAGGACACCTGTGCGATTTAATCGCAAGTCACACGTGCGGTCCGTTTGTAATCCGATTTTTCATCACACCCATAGACTTGCATTGGCGATAGTCGACCCACAATCGGTGACAATCGCAGCATGCTGCGATTGCACTCGCACGTTTAAAACGGAACACAAAAAATCTGATACTGGGAGCTGCTCCATAGATTAACATAGGTCTGACTGCAATGCGATATTTCATCGCATTGCAGTCGTCCGATTTTGTCACCAGTGTGACTCCGGCCTTACACCCCTGCTCCCATAGAAGTGGACGGAGCGATGTCACACATTACACCCCTGCTCCCATAGAAGTGGACTGAGCGGTGTTACACATTACACCCCTGCTCCCCTAGAAGTGTATTGATTGGTGTCACACATTACACCCCTGCTCCCATAAGAAGTGGACCGAGCGGTACCACATATTACACCACTGTTCTAGAAGTGGATTGAGCGGTGTCACAAGTTACACCACTGTACCCATAGAAGTGAACAGATTGGTGTCACACATTACACCAGTGTTCCTATAGATGTTGATGGAGTGGGGTCACACATTACACTGCTTCTGCCTTAGAATTGTACAGAGAGGGATCACGCATTAGACCGCTGCTTCCTTTGAAGTGAATGGCATGGGGGTCACATTTTACATACATTACATATTGCGTATCTAATTCTATCCTGTGTGGTACACTCCGCTGAGCTCTATATTTAGTTACCTACATCCCTTCTTTTTGTCCTTAGCCTTGGGAGGAGCTGCATGAAGTGATTGAATCTAGAAATCAAGACCTACTCACCTGGGTTGTTCTTCTGAAGCTCTTCGGTGCACTTTCATGTTGCAGATTTCTTTCGCATCATGACAATTCACTAAAAAAGCCTTCCGTAAAACTACTCTGAGGTTACGTGTTCATCCTTGCACTCCAGCATAAGTTCACATTTTTAAAGGGTTGTCCGGGGCTATTACATTGATGGCGTATCTGTGGGATAGGTAATCAATATCTGATTGGTGGGAGTTGACACTAGGCGCCCCGGCAATCAGCTGCTCTCAGTGCCGCCGACAGCCAGAAGTGATCAGTTTCACAGTTCAGCTCCATCAACGGTATAGTGGCCACAGCCAGGAACAGTTAATTGGTGGGGTCGCTGAGTGTTGACCCCCCAAGCACCACTCAGCTAGCAATGGCAGTCACCTTTACTACAGCCGTAATTGCATGGCTCCCACACCAATCTGCACCATTCTGATGAAGGTCCGGAATCAGGGCCAAAACATTAATGTACTTTATGTTTTATGGATTGCAAGAATTACAATTTTCACCATTTCGTACAGTTGAGTTCTGAGTCCTCAAACAACTATTCTAAAGATAGTCCATCAATGTAAATGTCACAGAAAACTCTTTAAAGTCTAGAAGCAACATGTACTGCAGTAATATGTCGCCGTTGAATGCCCCATAGGAATGCAATGCCTTTGTTTTTGCACATGAGTTTTCTTATCCCATAGTTGAACTTTGCATTACAAAATATCTGATAATGATATAATTATGGCCAGCCCATTGCATTCTATACATATAATGGTGGGTGGTGCTGTGTTACTTGAGCCTACAAACTTCGCATATTACAAGTGAAAGTTCAGTTTATCCATTTAAACATCTGGATGGTTGTAGGAGTCAGGAGAGATGACATCAGCGCTGAATCTGCAGCATGAGCCTTAGGAGTTGATCTGGTAATACAAGAAACCCTAAATGCACAGTAGTGATGAATAAAGAACAAAAGCCTCACTAAGGAGCACATCCATGGTGAAGTAGCCTGTGAGATTTACCACAATATTCCACCCACTATTCACATTCTTGTGTGGGGTGAAGAGAGTGCAGCTGTAGGACACGGCTTAGTAATTTGTGTGTTTCTAACATCCATTCTCCATGTATACATAAATAGTAAATTACATGTATAAGATATCCTAGATATATGACTTTCAGTGCTGTTACGACTGTTGTAGAGCAGCACGGTAAGCTAATGATTTGTCATAATATGCAAAAAGTTAATTCAAATTATTTCCATACACTTTGAATATAAACACACATCTGAAGAACATTAGACTTAGTTGGGAGTTTTGCCATTAATGAAAATAAAGACATTTGTTCACACTATGAATATTTGTTCATTTTTGGATTTTTTCTTTCTTTCTCTGAGCCAGGAATTGTTCCAGCCTTGCCTCTGGCTGATAAAAGCACCAAATCTGCACATTGAGCTAAAGTTTTATCTCTGTGCTTTGTAAATGCTCACTATACATACAGAGCTATGCCCGCCATACTCATCAGCCAAGCACGCCTGTGTTCTCTGTGAGCGTGCCATCGCCAGACAGTGCCATAGCCAGACAGTGTCATCGCCAGACATGTCTGGCGACAGCTTATCTCCGGTAGACAGTACGATCGGCAGTCTAAAATCAGACGTGCTGGATTGATATTTCCCTGAAAAATTGTCCTGGGCTCTCATACACATTAGGCTGTCGGCAGAACCCGTCTGTATCAGAGGGTTTTTCAGCCCACATTAGTCTATTGGGTATGGGGGTATGGAAAATCTACTAAACCTAATATTTGTTCATTGTATTTTAATGTTTGTTCAAATACTCAATAGGCACAGAATTAATAAAACATTGCATTTAAAGGGGCATCTAGATATGGCTCAAAGTCTTCCTGGTTATGCTACCTTCATGTTCTGTATAAGCTAGGACAGGTCGATGACTTAAAGTGGCTGTCACACGAACATAGTACATTTTCATCAATAAACCTTTCAAGAAAAAAAAAATTCCACAATGTGGATATGTGATTCTTTCTGTGAGGTAAAATATTTCCCTGACTGTTTTTAAAAATAATTTACCTCACAGAAAGCAGCATCTGCTGTCTCATGCAGTAATGTCTGTCTCCTGTCTTTTACTTCCTCCCCTGCCTAGGAGCTGTGGTATGTTCAGACATTGTTTCTGCATGGTCAGACACAACCATTACACATAGCACAGCTCCTGACAAGAGAAAGAAGCAGAAGAAAGTATACAGACATTTTTACAAATCATTTTTAAAAGCAGGCAGTGAAAATGTTTTACCTCACAGAAAGAATCAGCTGTGCTGTCTGTATACTCTTTTGCTTCCTCCCCTGCCCAGGAGCTGTGGTATGATCAGTAGTGTTGAGCGATACGATAATGCAAATATCGGCTATCGGCCGATATTAGCTCTATCGGCCTTTCGATAATTCGTTTCGATATTTTCGTCTTATCGAATACCGGAATCGGATTTGTCACTGTCACTGTCTGTGTCCGTCGGTCGGGTCTGTCACTGTCAGTGTCCGTCGGTCGGGTCTGTCAGGAGTCAGCGGCACTTACCTGGCAGAAGATCTCCGGCGGTCACGGCCTGGACTGCTTCATGGCCGCTATCCTCTTCTCCCCGGCGGTCACATGCAGTTTCTCGCGATAACTGCAGTGACTGCTGGGTAATCCCGGCCGTAAAGCAGTCAGTCCGATGACGTCACCGCCGGGGAAGCAGGTAATCAGCTGTGCTGCGTCGCGATGACAGGCTCTGCCTGTCATTGCGATGTAGCAGAGCTGGATCGTCGTGGGACAATCGTTACTATGGACTGCGTCGGACAGGTGGTATACTGTTGGTTTGTTTTTTTTCTTTTTTTACAGGAGATCGATGGCGTCGCAGGAATGAGAGAGTAATAAAAGAAATGAAAAGTGTGTTGTCTCTTTTATTTCATTAAAATACTTTTTTCTTGCTTTGTCTTTTTTTTATGCATTTAATAACTTTGGGATTAATAATGGATCGGTGTCTTATTGACACCTCTCCATTATTAACCGGGCTTATTGTCACCGTGCAATCAACGGTGACATTAACCCCTTATTACCCCGCTTGCCACCGCTACAGGGCAAGTGGGAAGAGCCGGGTAAAGTGCCACAATTGGCACATCTTTTGATGCGCCAAATGTGGGGCTGCTGTAGCCTGGTATTATCAGGCTGTTGAGGGCCAAAATCCATGGGCCTTGACAGTCTTTTAATACCAGGCCGCAGCAGTCTGCATTTTACTTGGCTGGTTAAGAAAAATAGGGGGACCCCTACGCCGTTTTTTTTTCGAGGGGATCCCCTATTTTTGTTAACCAGCCAAGCTAAGCAGACTGCTGTGGCCTGGTATTAATCAGGCTTGCAAGGTCCATGGATATTGGATCCTTACCAGCCTGAAAAACCAGGCCTCAGCGGTCTGCTTCATCTGGCTGGTTAACAAAAATAGGGGGGACCCCACGCCAATTTTTTTCGAGGGGATCCCCTATTTTTGTTAATCAGCCAAGATATGCAGACTGCTGTGGCCTGGTATTATCAGGCTGGCAAGGTCCATGGATCTTGGCTCCTTAACAGCCTGAAAATCCAGGCCTCAGCGGTCTGCTTCATCTGGCTGGTTAACAAAAATAGGGGGGACCCCACGCCAATTTTTTTTGAGGGGATCCCTATTTTTGTTAACCAGTTCCCTCTGACGTCACTGATTGTGTCCCTGGCTGACCTGAAGTGAAAGTGGAAAGCAATCAATTAAGCTTTCCACTTCCTCTCCTGTCAGCCAGGAGAGGAACTCATTCATTTGGGGGTTTACTGTGAGGCTGCAGCATTAGCTGCGGTCCCTGCAGTAAACATTAACCCTTTCTGAAGGATTACACCGTGGGACCTGACTGTACATCGGATTGGTAAGAATAATTTTGCTTTATTATTTTATTTTTATTACAGGAAATGGTTTTAGCAGGAAAATAAAATATGGTCAAAAACTGTGTGATTATTTCATTAAACTTCTTTTTTATTAAAGTGTGTGTGTTTGATTTTTCTTTCATACAATAGGATTAATAATTGATAGTTGTCTAATTGACAGCTCTCAATTATTAACCTGGCTTAAAGTGACCTTTCAATTGCAAGGTCATTTTAACCCCTTATTAACCCATTCGCCACCGCTACAGGGCAATGGGAATAGACGGGCAAAGTGCCAGAAAGGGCAAATCTAATTAGAGATTTGCCCTTTCTGGGGTGTCTGGGGGCAGATGTTAGTAGCCGGGGGGGGGGGCAAAAAATAATGGTCCCTCTCTGGGCTATTATTATCTGCCCCACTCACTGGCTTTGTCTGTCTGGTTGCGAAAATAGGGCGGGAGCCCACGCATTTTTTTTCAGCAATTTTACACCTCATATATATATATACATGTCATTAAATTTGTGACACATATATATATATAGATTTATATTTATAGTTCATACACTTCTACATAGTATAATAGCCGCTAATTCAATTGCCGGCTTTTGTGAAAATGCAGAACCCGACATGAAATGACACTTGGTTTACATAGAGTTAACATGTCTTTTCATGTAGTTTGATATCTGATTTGCACAAACAATTACATGAGTGTAAGTGTGCAAATTTCACACCTGTAGGGGTTAATTAAAGGTGTAAATTCGTAGCAAAAAAGTCCGTTTTTTTTACAACGAATTTACACCTTTAATTAACCCCTACAGGTGTGAAATTTTGCACACATAGACTGATGTAATTGTTTGTGCAAATCAGATTGCAAACGACATGAAAAGACATGGTTAACCCTATGTACACCAAGTGTCATTTCATGTCGGGTGCTTCTGTCTTTTCACAGAAGCCGGCTTTACCCGGCAATTGAATCAGAGGATATTTTACTATGTAGAAGTGTATAAACTATACATATATGTATATATATATGTCACAATGACATGTATATATATATATATATATATATATGTATTCTATGTGTGTATATTTAGTGTTTACAAGGAAATAAAGGTTTTTTTTAGTTGCGATATTTTGTTCCCATAGACTTACATGGGACTTCCGCAATCGGAATCGATATCGACGATATTTAGTGCTATCGGCGATACAATTTCGATACGATATTTTTAGATATCGAGCAATATCGCTCAACACTAATGATCAGACCATGTCCCTGCACGGTGAGACACAGTCATTACACAGTATACAGCAGTGGCACACTTATAAGATTATCTCAGCACAGGAACATTTTATAACACATCCCATTGTGGAAATTAGTTTTATTACAAGATTTGTTGATTACAATGTACTTTATTCTTAGGACAACCTCTTTAATTTGAAGCACAAAATTAAAAATCATTTCTTATATACACGTATACGGATTTCTGCTGTCTGCATCTGTGCAGCTGTGAGGTGGTCTTGTATGTGAATCATGTGACTGCCGCCATGTTGAGAGCTATGGGTGCAGTGACTAACTAGCCCTGTGTATACATGCTGCCACAGGGCTTCGGTGCAGCTGTTGCGATGAGCTTTGCTACGCCAGTTCACATCATTTTATTATGTCATTTGAGAAATTTCTTTAGAAAGTGGCAAACACATTTTTAATCTTCTACTTGAAGATAACGCCAGTAGCATTTAAAAACCGAATATCACATCATTTTGCCTGAGGATACAGGGCTGAAAGCAAATATTCATAATCCTGTTTTATGTATAATTTGTTTTTCAGCTGTCTTATAGTATCCACTTCTGATCCTCTGCAAATGATCTGCAACAGCTACAGGATCGTCTGCATTTACCCTGGCTGAAAATACATTCATGTTTAGTTCATTTTTAAGCTTCATCATATTGAATTTAGATTACAACTTGCAACCACTTGAAACATTTAATATTATTAGCAATTTGCTAATGTGTATTACCAAAATTGCTCTCTTTACATAGGGATCCTAGTGATGGTGACCGGAAGCCCTCATTATATAATTGCACCTGTGCTCTATGAATACACTTAGCTTTCAAAAAAGAAGACTGAGAGGAGACTGCGTAGAGGGATCATCATTATTCTCATATGCACAAGGAAAGACTAGAAGCAATGGGATGAAACTGAATGGGAGGAGACAGATTAGATATTAGAAAAAACTTTTTTCACAGTTAAGGTGATCAATGAGTGGAACAGGCTGCCACGAGAGGTGGTGAGTTCTTCAGTGGAAGTCTTCAAACAGAGGCTGGACAGACACCTGTCTGGGATGATTTAGTGAATCCTGTTTTGAGCAGGGGGTTGGACCAGATGACCCAGGAGGTCCCTTTCAACTCTACCATTCTATGATTCTAATACCCGCCATCCAATCCTCTTCTTTTTGCAGTGTGGTATCACATCTCCAGGCCTTGTGAAGTCACTGTGCACCATAAGGTCGCGGCGTATGTCTTTACTTCACAACATAGCGACCTTACAATATGCAGTGGCCTCTGAGGACTGGACATTGCCGAAAGTCCTGTCTTATTGTGAAGAGGCCAGAGATGTGGTGCGCGACAGTGAAAAGAGGACTAAACGATGAGCAGAGCAATGGGGCAGGCCTAGAGGTGAGCGATGAGGTCAGTATACATGCAAATTCAAGTTGCAAACCTACAGGTGCTTCTCACTAAATTAGAATATCATCAAAACATTAATTTATTTCAGTTCTTCAATACAAAAAGTGAATCTCATATATTATATAGAGTCATTACAAACAGAGTGATCTATTTCATGTGTTTATTTCTGTTAATGTTGATGATTATGGCTTACATCCAATGAAAACCCAAAAGTCATTATCTCAATAAATTAAAATACTTTAGAACACCAGCTTGAAAAACTATTTTAAAATCCGAAATGTTGGCCTACTGAAATGTATTATGTTAATCATCAGCATGGCCCAACTGAATAATATTGTTCTGAGTCCTGTCTGTTTTTTCACCAACAGCACTCAGGTGGAAACCACAGTCACGGGAGCTTGGCCTAAAAGGAATCTCTCAGTTACTCTCTTGTAACGTGACCTGGAACGGTACTCGTTTTACGCGCCCCAGCTTGCTACAAAAAAAAAGAGGTCCGATTCATAGATGACAAATGACATACAGTGATAAGATGCAAACAAGTCACTTAAAATAAAGGGAAATAAACCAGAAGCCTAACATTCACTTCTTATGTATAGGATCGAGTGCTTGGAGGAGGGAGAAACTAGGACAAAATTTTCAGTTGGATTGACCCTCAAGAAATGAACGACATTCAAAGTTCTAGGCCTCATTCGGACATAAGTGATTTTTCCCATATACAAAAAAAATCTGTGTTTCATTATTGCTTCTTTTCAGCATTTAGTCAGTGTGTCAGTTTTTGCATCATACTTTGGGTCAGAGTTTCATCAGTTTTTCTAGGATGAAAAAAATCAACTGATGGAGGTTTCTAAAGCTTCTCAAAATAAACAGTCTGTAAAAAAAGATGGCAAATGGATGGTATCCAAGTGTTCTCCAATTTTTTTCACGGACCCATGCACTTGCTAGGGTTAATTTGATCCAAGAATCTGATCTAAATTGAAAATATCTCCATGATTTTGTGTGGACCACTCAGTCAGCAAGCATACATAGACTATTATAGGTAGTAGCTCTATTCGTGAAAACCATGATAAAACTTATACCACTAAAACTGATGCCTTAATGAGCTTTTACACACATTTCTAAAACCACAATTTGTAAAATCTCCCATCCTGTGATGTTACAGGCCAGGGAAATTTTATGGCTCTCCTTCCATCTGTCCCTCTTCTCTCCTTGTTGGTGCTGTCCTCCACAACTCTGGATTGTGATGGTAACTTCAAAGAAAAAGCAATTCCCAGACCTTATGTAAAAAAAGAATTAAAAAATCAAGCAGTCCACACAGGAATCTTTACCAATAAACTTTGTTACTAACATCTACTTCAATTTTCCATGACAGCTCCCTTGGTCTACATTTTTGTGAGTGGGGAGCGAACTTTACAGTGCATTTTAAAGCATATAGCTTGAATCTGCAGTGACAAGAATACATGCACCACTAGGAGAAACGCTCACATGTATCACTTCGATGACATCACCAACAAATTAGCCAGAAATAGAAGCATCATGTGAATCCAACCTGTTTTTATATGCTCAATTTTGTATCTAGGTCAGTGGAAAATACATTATTGGCCATGCAGTCACATGCAAAACATCCACATTTACAGCACTGCAGAGAGTACCATGCCATAATGTGAAATTGCCTCTACCTTTATGGCAGTAGAAGTAAAATCCGTTTATCTCGGCACGTTTATTGTGCATAATTATTTCCCCATAGTATCACTAAACAAATATTGGTGTTTTGTTTTTTTTTATGTTGGGCTTGAACTGTAGTGATAATAGGAGGAAATAGTGAAAAAGCTGTAATAACATGATGTAACAAATAGGAAATGAGACCTTAGCAAACAGGAGGATCCAAAAGAGAAGGTCACATGCTTGGTTCATTTTCATATTTCAAAAGTTTTTATGAGAATTTCTCAACTAAGTTCCTTTTGTTGACGAATTCTGGTTCAAAAATGAAATCTTTTACTTGTAGGCTGCTGCAGTCTGAAAATCATTGCTATTGCTCTTGCTCTCTGATACTTAAGTATTTAATATTGCACTGCCTACTCTCTTGGACATTAAACCAATTAAAACATATTAACCATTGTTACAGCAAATTTTGCCCTATACCTTAGCCTACATTCACACGAGCTTATGAAAAACGGTGTATTTTTTCAACCAGAAAAAAAAATGTTTGATTTTTCATCAATATTGTCACCTGTGTGCCATCCGTATGTTTGCTTTTGACATACATATGATATTCGTTTTTATATATCAATAACACAAGCCTGCAAGGGTAACATTTTTGAAAAGTAAGAGGTGATTTTTATATACTTTTGATCGCTGAGCTTAAAATATTTTTAAAATTCCATCACATCCAGTTTTTTTTCACAATCACTGACTCCTTTGGCTTTTTCTTGCACCATACTTTGGCCTTTTTGCATGACCTTTGATGGGTGATTTTGGTGTCATTGGATTGGTTAGAAATTAGAGGATTTTCTTAACCCAGCTTCCAAGGACTGTGATGGCGTTCATAGCATCCAATCATAGCATATATTTCATTTTACCTCAGCAGTATAAGAAATGAAAGCAGAGCTGTGATTGGTTGTTATGGGCAGTAAAGACAGCTTTTTTTTAGTCACAGTACATAACAGTGTGGTGGTGTTCATAGTGACCAATCAGAGCACAGCTTTCATTTTACCTCAGCTGTATAAAAACTGAAAGTTACACTGTGATTGGTTGCTATGGGGAGCAAAGGCAGATTTTCTTTTAGACAGAGTTCATAAGAGTGTGGTGGTGTTCTTACTATAATTCCTTTTAGTATTTAGTGGTTGTGGTGTGTTAAGCTTCTGTTTCTAACAACCTGATCGAAATAGCTACAAGGGGTTGTTGTGATTCACCAGACAACTTTTGTTACATTTGTGGCTGTTTTGTAGTGAAGAAACAATGAAGCAACATTACAGACTAGGTGATCAGAACAAGTCATAGGCTCGACATGTAGTTGTATAGAACTACGACAGTGGACTAAAGGGAAGAAAGAGAGCTTCCGTTTTGGCATTCCTATTATCATAGAGATGACTGCTACTTTTGTACATGCCACATGGAGGGTTTCAACCTTAAAACTAAAAAAATATTTTATACCCGGACCTCCCATCAGTGATTCACCCTGTGCCTCACGGTCCAGGAATTTCTGTCCCTTCACTTCCTGAGAAATCTGAAGATACACTTGATTCAGAAGATTCAGAATATGAAGAGCAGGATTCTGTTGAAGACTTTCACGCTAATCCCAACGAGTCACAGCTTTTTGCACAGCTTGATTTAAAGGGAATCTGTCACCCCTTTTTTTGCCCTATAAGCTGCGGCCACCGCCATCAGGGGCTTATCTACAGCATTCTGGAATGCTGTAGATAAGCCCCCGATGTCACCTGAAAGTGAAGAAAAACGAGTTAGATTATACTCACCCAGGGGCGGTCCGCTGTCCGGTCGGGTCCGGAGGGAGTCACGGTCCGGTTCGGCGCCTCCAATCTTGTAGTGAAGCCGGCCTCTTCTTTCCGTCCCATCGCTGCTCCTGCGTAGGCGCACTGGTGAGGGCAGAGCAGAGTACTGCAGTGCGCAGGCGCCGGGAAAGGTCAGAGAGGTCCGGCGCCTGCGCACTGTAGTACTCTGCTCTGCCCTCACCAGAGCAGTGTTCCTGCGCAGGAGCCGCGATGGGACGGAAAGAAGAGGCTGGCTTCGCTACAAGATGAGAGGTGCCGAACCGGACCGCGACTCCCTCCGGATCCGACCGGACGGCGGAACGCCCCTGGGTGAGTATAATCTAACTAGTTTTTCTTCACTTTCAGGTGACATCGGGGGCTTATCTACAGCATTCCAGAATGCTGTAGATTATAATCCCCTGACGGCGGTGGCCGCAGCTTAGAGGGCAAAAATGGGGTGACAGAATCCCTTTAAATGCTTTAGTCAGGGACTTGGACTTTCCTAAACATTCTGCAGAACTGTTAGGCTGTAGACTAAAGGAAAAGAACCTGCTAGCTCCTGGTACATGTCTTTCATGGTACAGAAGCAGAGAAAAGGAATTCCTTTCATACTTTTCTCAAAACAGTGCTCTGGTGCATTACAGTGATGTTCCTGGGCTGATGGAAAAATGTAACATTGAATACAATGTGAGTGAGTAGAGACTCTTTATTGATTCATCCAAAAAAAAGACTTAAAGCTGTGCTTCTGCACAATGGCAGCAAGTTTGCTTCAGTGCCTGACGGGCATCTCTATAAAACCTAATAAAGAACATTCTCAGTTTTCTAAATATCACTATCACATGCTTTTTTTCCAACATTTATGTGCATATCTTTTGTGTGCAATGTATGAAGTATTAGTGAAGTGCCATCAGTCATATGTATTGTTTTCAGCATTTGTTTGATTTATATAGGAGTTGTCTGCTATGATCATCTGTACTTTTTAGAAAAGTTCCTTGACAATACATGGATCAAAAAGTGTCCTCCTACTGTGATACACAGTAGTCAGCTGTAATCTGTGAGAAACATGGCAGTGTTCAATTTTCCTGTAGAACCACCACTATGAAAATTAGGCGTTACACAGTGCCTATTCAAATCAATGAGTTGTCTGTGTAAACTTGTGTGGCCCAGCTGCGCTTGGTACACATGTTTCCTGGAGAATGCACAGAAAGGTAATTACAAAAACCTGATATTCATTCACACTCACACTTCCCAGTATTGCCACCAGAGGGAACCTTAGACTATTTAAGGGTGTGGGAGACGTAGCAGTAGTTAGTTGAGAGTCTGGAGTTGAGTCTGGAGTTGAGTCTTGGTGTGATTCAGGAGTGAGTCATACTAGCCAGACAGACGGAGATTTCCTGTCAGATGAGACAGAGAGAAGAAGGCGAACTGTTATCTCAGAACATCCTGACTGTTAGTACCCAAAGAACGTGGAAAGTGACTCTCGGAGCGGGCTTGTATTCAGTCTGACGGAAGGTCCTGAAAGCTGCTTTGGACAGAGTCTATGAAGGAAAAGAAGGAAGGGGACTACAGTTATTATAACAACGAGTTAACTGAGAAACGGTCAGTGAGCTGTGGAAGGAAGAAAGCTGACGACTACACCTGTTACCCGTGCTTATGTTAAGGGTGTGAGTAGGGCGACGGGCGAGTGGTGACCAAAGGAGAGAGTGACCGAGGCGTTATAGCAACATTTGCTGCCTCCACTCTGCTTAACCGGACGCCGGGTCCGAAGCCCTGCTAGTTCCTTCATGGCTAGTAGGAGAAAACCGGTGACCCTGCTGGACTTCAAGTCGCAGAGGGGCCCTATTGTGCTGATACGTAACCGGGGTCAGGGAGAACAGGAGTCTAGCGGGACGCTGCATATAAAGGCTTAGTTCTTGCCAAAAGAAGTCTCCACCACAATGTCGGCCGGGCATAGCTGTTACACACAGAGTTGAACTTAGCTTTATGCAGGTTGGAAACTCACACATTAAAGAGAAAGGAGGCCTTAAACCTACTCGGTGATTACCTGGATGTGCATCCTTCACCCTGAGCAGCTTCCCGGGACATACCTGCAAATACCACCAGTAAAGGTATGGAAAGAGACTGACTTGTGTGTGTCTGACTTATTCCCTGCACCCTGCACCGCCATAACTTAGAGGGACTAGTCTTACCTGTGGAAGACTTAACATCTTGCTGCCCAGTAACAACCCCTCTGAGGATTTACCCTGCAGCGCTGGTCATCCTGATCAGAAACCACAGGTGGCGTCACAAACTATTACTACAATCCCCTGTAAATATCCCCTTTTGAATGAGCGCCCAGGGCAACGGACCGAGCCGTGCTACTTGTGACATTCCCCATAGACTTCAACGGGCTCGGTGCCGAGTACCCCATAAGTCCTGGTACCGTATGTGCGACTCACACTGAACAAGACCAGTACTCCAGAGCGAGCAATGCTCTTTGTATCAAAGTGCTCAAAACCACATTCAAAAAGTTTATTAACTTTTTAGGTGCTTCACAGGGCTAAAAGCAATGTGGAAAGAAATGATGAAAATGTTTTTTCCCCACAAAATTGTTGCTTTAGTGCCAAATTTTTAATTTTCACAAGGGTAACAGGACAAAATGGACTGTACAATTTGTTGTGCAATTTCTCCTGGATGCACAGATACCATGTGGTGAAAACTAGTGTTTGGGCGCACGTCAGGGCTCGGAAGGGAAGGAGCACCCTTCAACTTTTGAAGCACAAAATTGGCTGGAATGTGATGCCATGTTGTGTTTGCAGAACTCGTGATGTGCCTAAACAGTGGGAACCCCAGCAAATAACTCCATTTTGGAAACTACACTCCTAATAGAACTTATCTAGAGGTGTGTTGTGCACCTTGAACCCACAAGTGCTTCACAGAATTTTAGAACATTGAGCTGTGGAAATGAAAAAATAAATTTTTCCCCAAAAAATGTTGCTTTAGCCCCAATTTTTTCATTTTCACAGGAGAAAATATACCATACAATATGTTGTGCAATATCTCCTGTATACCCCATTTGCGGTGGAAAACAACTGTTTAGGGACCCGTCAGGGCTCGGAAATGAAAGAGCACCATTTGACTTTTGAGTGCAAAATTTGCTGGAATAGATAGCTGATGCATGTTACATTTGCAGAGCAACTGATGTGCCTAAACAGTGGAACCCCCCCGCAAGTGACCCCATTTTGGAAACTACACCCTTCAAAGAACTTATCTAGAGGTTTGATGAGCACCTTGAACCCCGAGGTGGCATCACAGAATTATATGACATTGAGCCGTGAAAATAAAAAATCACATTTTTCCCACAAAAACGTTGTTTTAGCCCCAAATTTTTTATTTTCACAAAGGTAACTGGAGAAAATGGACCTTAAAAGTTGTGTAATTTCTCCTGAGTACGCCGATTCACAATACATGTTGGAAAACTACTGTTTGTGCACATTATTGAGCTCCAAAAGGAAGGAGTGACATTTTGGAGCTCAGATTTTGATGGAATTGTGTGCGGGTGCCATGTTGCATTTGCAGAGCCCTTGAGGTGCCAAAACAGTAGAAACCCTCCCCCATAAAGTGACCCTAAATTGGAAATGATCCAATATTTTCCTGGTATGTGAAGTTTATAATGTGGTGGCATATGTAAGTTGTGTAGAGCACATCAGATTTGCATATGAGTTGTGTAGGGCACATCAGGTTTGCTTATGAGTTATGTAGAAGTACATCAGATTGGCATATGTAAGTTGTGTAGATTGCATTTGGTTGCCATATGTGAGTTGTGCAGAGTACATCAGGTTGGCATATGTGAGTTGTGTAGAGTACATCAGGTTGTCATATGTGAGTTGTGTGGAGTGCATCAGGTTGGCATACAGTGGGTACGGAAACTATTCAGACCCCTTTAAATTTTTCACTCTTTGTTTCATTGCAGCGATTTAGTAAATTCAAAAAAGTTAATTTTTTTCTCATTAATGTACACCTTGCATCCCATCTTGACCAAAAAAACAGAAATGTAGAAATTTTTGCAAATTTATTAAAAAAGAAAAACTGAAATATAACATGGTCATAAATATTCAGACCCCTTTCTCAAAATTGAGTAGAAGCACCCTTTTGAGCTAGTACAGCCATGTAGAAAAAAAACCTATAGTATAAGCGCTACAAGAATTTTCCACTAAAATTCTGAAACTACAATTATTAAATGTACGTTAGTAAAAACATTACTTGCCACCCGTAACTATCTGATGCTAATTGTGATAATACTTTAGTAAAAAATATTGTATTAGAAGCAAATTACAACAGTATATTTTTACCGTGGATTACACTGTCCCTAATCTTGGCTATTAACTAATCTAACTTATTTTATTTGATTTTTTTTTTAAACTTTACTATCTGGCATTAATTCTGATTATATTTTAGCAAAAATACTGCAGTATAAGCTGATTACTACAGTATATTTTTACTGTTCCTAATCTAGCCCTATCAAATAATCTAAATTATTACTTCTATTCGATTTTTTTTTTACACATTTAAAAAAAATCCCCATATGCTGATCACTGATTTTCATCACTAATCAGCGCAAAGCGGCTGTTGTATGCACGCATGTAGGTGGTGCAAAGGGGATAAAAATGGACAGGGAAAAAAAGTCCTAAGCCAAAAGTGAGCACGGATGCCAATCAGTGATGTGTGTCACTGATCAGTGGCTGCAGGATGCATGCAGGGAGGTGGTGGGAGGGAGGTGGGGAAACAGTGGATTGGTAATAAAAAAAATCCTAAGCCAAAAGTGAGCACGCATGCTGATCACTGATATGCGTCACTAATCAGGGATTGGTGGCTGTAGGACGCATGTACGTGTGGAAAAGAAAAAAACACCAAAAATTAAGCGATCAAGTAGTTATCAGTGATCAAGTACTAATTAGTACTCAATGCCAGTTGGGGGGTGAGGAAGGGTTTAGGGAGATGGGAGAAAGGGTGGAAAGAGGGGAGAGAGGGATTGGTGTGAATTAGAAAAAAAACATTTGTCAGGAACAGGTTAGGAAGGTCTTCTGTTCTTCAGCTCTTAAATCAGCAACAGCAGAAGTTGTGGCACAGGCTAAAATCATTCTGTGGCACCAGAAAGTAAGCAGATCAGCTGCAGGATGACATGGAGACTGCTGTGCACACGTCTCCAAGCTGGAATGATTCGGTGCAGAGCGGTCTCTGAGAGGTCAGACTGCCCTCCTGTTCACTGATTGTTATAGCACTGATCATAACTGGACATCAAGGTTTCAGGCAATGTCATTTGCTGAAACATTGAAACTGCTGTGATTGGCTGTTCAGAATTGAACAGCGAATCATAGCTATCATAGCTGGGGGGGGGTGGCGAAACCGTCCATGGTGACAAGTCCCAGTGCCCTGCTATCAGATACAGCAGGCCTTTTTTCATTTCCAATAGAAATGGAGAAAATTCAAAACAACTTACTGTATATACTCAAGTATAAGCCGAGATTTTCAGCCCATTTTTTAGGGCTGAAAGTGCCCCTCTCAGCTTATACTCGAGTCATATACCAGGGGGTCGGCGGGGGAGGGGGAGCGCGGCTGTCACATATACTCACCCCATCCTGGCACGGTCTCTGCAGCACTCCTGCTTCTCCCATGGTCTCCGGCACCTGTGTTCAGCAGTCACGTGATACCGCTCATTAAAGTCATGAACATGCGCATATTCATGACTTTAATGAGCGGTACCACGTGACCGCTGATGGAAGAGCTGTGGCGCCAGAGACCATGGGAGAAGCAGGGGCTGCAGAGATGCGCCAGGAGGGGGTGAGTATGACGGGGAGGACGGGGGGAGCCATGCTATATTCACCTGTCCCCGTTCCAATGCTGCTGCCGCTCTGTCCTCCGCGTCCTCTGGCTGTGATGTTCAGGTCAGAGGGCACGATGACGTGGTTAGTGCGCGCGGAGGTGTAACGGGGACTGGTGACTATCGCAAGTGCCGGGGGCCTGAGCCAGTGGTGACACCGGCACCTGGCCGCCATAGCGCGCCGGTGTCCCCGCCTGCTCAGGACACCAGCACATGGCCCCCAGAGACGAGAGGTGAGTATATAATTTTTTTTTTATTTGCAGCAGCATATGGGGCCTATACTATGGAGCATCTTATGGGGCCATTATTAACCTTTGTGCAGCATTATATGGGGCATAATCTATGGAGCATCTTATGGGGCATTTATTAACCTTTGTGCAGCATTATGTGGGGCATATTTTGTATAGAGTATCTTATGGGGCCATCATGAACTGTATGGAGCATTATATGGGGCTCCTGATTAAATATGGATATTCAAAAATATTTAACCTACTGATGTCTCAGTTATTTTACTTTTATTAGTATGTATTTTTATTTTTTAAATTTACCAGTAGCTGCTGCATTTTCCACCCTAGGCTTATACTCGAGTCAATAAGTTTTCCCAGTTTTTTGTGGCAAAATTAGGGGGTCGGCTTATACTCGGGTCAGCTTATACTCGAGTATATACGGTACATAAATTCCCCTAAAAACAAGTTTTATTATATAAAACTTTTAAACATACCTCAAAAATCCACCAAAAAGTGAGTATATAGTGCAACACTACTTTATCCTCCAATCAATAATCCAAACATACATTCAGGATACTATAAAAAACAAATGTTCCACCATATCTTCAAAGCATATGGGAAAAAGCCTAAATTGGACACAAGAATGATTCAGTTCCCTAAAAAAAATCCTTCCTAACCGCGCAAGTTGGCATTCTAAAAACACGACAATAGCACCCCCGATCTTTGATGGCTGACCCTAATGCGACCTAGCCTATATCTCTCTTAGTTAAATTTGATACTAGAGATGAGCAAATTTGTTCGGATTTGGTTGCCGAATCTGAATTTGCCATATTTGTGCCATATTGGTTCCCTATTTGTGTCAAATGTATATTTGATGATCGGTTCCGAACATATTCGATAATTTCTACTCCTATTGACTCTAATGATGTTCGGCTGTGTTCAACGAATGTTGCAAAAATGATATTTGCTGCCGATCGTATTCGGAACCATATCCGAATGAATTCGCTCAACTGTAGTTGATACCTCTAGTCTAAGATACCTACAAGATAAAAAGAAGATTGATATATCTATTCGCATCTACTATATAATTGTCTAACTTTCACTTCCGTCTGTAACTGAAATCCTGCGTCGCTGATTGGTCGCGTCCAGCCGGAAGTGATTGGACGCGACCAAACAGCGACAGGCACACCACCGCTGTCGTCAGGAGATCTGCATCTGCTTCTGTCCTGTGCGGTGCGGTCACGTAGTACCGCTCATTAAGGTTATGAATATAGACGCGACTCCACTCACATAGGCGTGGCGTCCATATTCATGACCTTAATGAGCGGTACCACGTGACCGCACCACAGAGGAAGAAGCTGACGCGCCGGCATAGAGATGCAGCGACGGAGCGAGGAGGGTAAGTATGATGGGGAGGACGGGGGAGCCCAGCCATGCATACAAGGATGGAAGGGGGGAGCAGAGCCATGCATACAAGGATGGGAGGGGGGAGCGGAGCCATGTATATAGGATGGGAGGGTGGGAGCGGAGCCATGCATACAAGGATGGGAGGGAGGAGCAGAGCCATGTATACAAGGATGGGAGGGTGGAGAAGAGCCATGTATACAGGATGGGAGGGTGGGAGCAGAGCCATGTATACAGGATGGGAGGGGGGAGCCATGCATACAAGGATGGGAAGGGGGAGCTGAGCCATGCATACAAGGATGGGAGGGTGGGAGCTGAGCCATATATACAAGGATGGGAGGGTGGAGCGGAGCCATGTATACAGGATGGGAGAGTGGGAGCAGAGCCATGTGTATAGGATTGGAGGGTGGGAGCGGAGCCATGTATATAGGATGGGAGGGTGGAGGCGGAGCCATGTATATAGGATGGGACGGTGGGAGCGAAGCCATGTATATAGGATGGGAGGGTGGGAGCGGAGCTATGGATATAGGATGGGAGAGTGGGAGGGGAGCCATGTATACAGGATGGGAGGATGGGAGCGGAGCCATGTATACAGGATGGGAGGGTGAAGCGGAGCCATGTATATAGGATGGGAGGGTGGGAGCGGAGCCATGTATATAGGATGGGAGGGTGGGAACAGAGCAATGCATATAAGGATGGGAGGGTGGGAGCGCAGCCATGTATACAGGATGGGAGGGTGGTAGCGGAGCCGTGTATATAGGATGGGAGGGTGGGAGCGGAGCCATGTATATAGGATGGGAGGGTGGGAGCGGAGCCATAAATATAGGATGGGAGGGTGGTAGCGGAGCCGTGTATATAGGATGGGAGGGTGGTAGCGGAGCCGTGTATATAGGATGGGAGGGTGGGAACGGAGCCATGTATATAGGATGGGAAGGTGGAGTGGAGTCATGTATATAAGATGGGAGGGTGGGAGCAGAGCCATGTATATAGGATTGGAGGGTTGGAACGGAACCATGTATATAGGATGGGAAGGTGGGAGCGGAGCCATGTATATAGGATGGGAGGGTGGAGCGGAGCCATGCATAAATAAACTACATACATATTCTAGGATACCCGATGCGTTCGAATCGGGCCACCATCTTGTTACTTATATATAGGGTCAAGTCCAGGGTAAAGGTATGGTGTAGGATTTAGCGCTCTCCTGCATTTTACCAGCGGTGGGCACCACAGCATCACACAAGTACTGAGCTCCTAGCAATCTCAGCATTGCAATCTGTACTGAGGAAGGTCTATTGTTGACCAAAACGTTTCTTACCATTCTGGATTGCTCTTTACAATAAACTTCAAAATTCACCTGGAGTGCCGAATTTATGTCTATACTCTGGTTCTGAGAACTGTGCTGCCATGTATTGTGATCAAGATACGGATATTGCACTTCTCCTTAAACTTTTCCAGCAGCAGGTTGTTGGTACATTGAGCCCCGCTTTCACCCTTTCTGAGCAGCTGTCCAATTAGCGAACTAGGTAGCAAGCGTAATTAGCTTGCAGAATGCTAGCGTTTTCCAAGCGATCTGTAGCATCGCTTGTGTGGAGCCCAACTGCTCTTGGATCCACATATCCTAGAAGGGTGCATGAAGGATTCATCCACTAGAGGTCTCACTACATACACACACCTTCACCCGTCCTCAGTCCACCAGAGGGAGCCCTGATTGGGATATAAAAGGGGGTGAAGGCTGGAAGTCAGTCAGTTCTGAGTCTGCAGAGCAGAGTGAGTCTAGCACATCAGGCTAGAGAGCTAAGAGTGTGCCGACACTCTGGAGAGCGGCAGAAGAGGCAGCCCACCAACTGCCAGTGTGTATAACCTTGTGAGGGCCCAAGTAGGCCGAAGGCAAGAGGAGAGTAGCAAAGGGGCAGAGGAGCCTTACCAGCTCACCCCAGCAAGTACAAACCGGACAACGGGTCCGAGCCTACAGGGATCTCCCCACGACCCAGTAGGAGACAACCGGAATTCTGAGGACTACAGGTCCCAGGAGCACCACAGAGCTGATACGTAACAGGGCCGGGGACACGGAGATACGATAAGTAGGGAAAGTGTACTCCAGGAGAAGGTCCTACCACAAGGTCAGCCGGTGCAGGACAGAGACTAAGTTAGCCCAGCTACAGGCAGGCCAGAAACTCATTACAGAAAGGCAAGGAACAGGAGGCCTTATACCTGCTCAGTGGGAGAATCTAGATGTGCACCCTTCACCCTACAGTGCTCTGGGATGTACCTTCAACATCTCTAGTAAAGGTACCAAAGTGACTTTGTGTGTGTCCACCTTCTTGTTCCTACCCTGCCGGATTCCCTCCGTCCTGCATCCCTACACCTTATGCTGCCCTGAAGGCCTGCTCCACCTGTGGGGAGCGATACCACCCTAGCTGCCATAACATCGGCCTCAGTGGACTGCTGCAGCACTGGTGATCTTCACCAACACCACAGGTGGCGTCACGATCTACTGAATTCTCCCCTGTGAATATTGCCCTTTTTAAAGGTGAGCGCCCAGGGCCACGGACAGAGCCGTGGCCGCCATGATATTCCCTATTGAGATCAACGGGCTCGGGTCCGAGTACCCCAACAGTCCCAGGGCGGCTCACTTGGAAAACTGATTGACAGGTTGGTCACACTAGTGAAACAAGTGTTTGACAAGTGTGACCAACTTTTTACTATTGATGCTGCCTATGCCGCATCAAAAGTAAAAATATCTAATGTTAAAAAAAATAAAAAATTGTGATATTCTCACCTTCCGGCAGCCCCCGCAGCCTTCCTGGTCCTCACAATGCTCCCGGCAACTCCCGCTCCCAGGGATGATTGGCGACAATGACCCCAGATGACGTAGCATCACGAGAGACCGCTACGTGGCTACTTTGAAGAACCTAGAATATAAGACATATTTTCAGTTGTTACACACTTTTTTGTTAAGTATATAATTCCACATGTGTTAATTCATAGTTTTGATGCCTTCAGTGTGAATGTACAATTTTCATAGTCATGAAAATACAGAAAAATCTTTAAATGAGAAGGTGTGTCCAAACTTTTGGTCTGTACTGTACAGTATATATATTATATATATATATATATATGTGTGTATCACTGATATATATTGTAAGCTTTTCAGGGGATATAGCTCTGAGATCGCCGTCCGGGTAGACGAAGTGGCACAGAAACAGTTCATTCAGACAGCAGTTCTGGTGAAAACTGGCCGCAACCAGCTTTATTAAAGTCCACAGCAAACAGATAAAAACAAATCATAAACATAAGACCTGGGCTTGTCCAGCCACTAATTACACTTAGACAGATTTCCCTATCTATCCGGGTCCCGACTCTAACAGCCAGGGCCAAAACAACACATATGTTCTGCATTTACCAGCATGGAGGTTCACAGAGTCTCCTCCTTGTGTCTGAAGGCACCTTCAACGTCCAGACTTGAGAGAGCTCCCCTCCTATTCAGCAGCTATCCGCATGGATTCTCACCGAGACTACTCCTGTGTCCGGGGTACATCGAGCACCCAGACTGAGATAGCTCAAACTCCTGGAGACACCTTCTGTGCCTGGACCCCTCCTGTGTCCAGACTAAGCGAGCTCTCTGACTGTGTTCGCAGACACCTACTTCTGGTCTCCTAATTAACACCTGAGTAGTTTCAGGCCTGAGCTGCAAGTGTGTAATGAATGTAAGGTGTAGTGACCTTTCTCTACCACTAGGTTTACAAAGCCATACATTTCCCTTATACCAGTCAGCAAAGTATCTAGGTGAAATGTACACCCCATTCAACACACATACTCTCACTGTCTCACATATCCCCCCCTCTTCTCCAGACCGGAGGGCTGGTCATCCAGACCGGAGGGCTGGTCAACAATCCAAAAGAGACAGTGAACTCTGGACCAGTCATGGCCCTCATCAGCTTCATCTTCACTACTGTCATCTGTATCTTCACCTGAGCCATAGCCAACATCAGCTTTCTCTTCATCTGAAGCATCCGCACTACCCTGTACCCTCCCAGGCCTATGCTCTCTGCGGGCCTCGGGTATCCTGCACGGTTTCATCTTGATCTTAGGGCCGGGCTCAGTTTCGATATAGTGCCTGGCCAGAGAAGTACGACCCGGCACATCAGAACACTTCTGCTGACTCTTCCTCAGAAACTCACGTACCTCCTGTCCCTGGTGCACTGACCATGTGTCACCAACTATCACAGAAGGTATAGGGGTTTTTCACTTTTCTCCAGTTCCCTTGAACCTTCTTTACTTCATTGAGCTTCTCCAGAAGATGCTCATGGCTCTCATCACGCTCCATCACAGTTTGGAGTTTTTTCTGAGAAGTAATCATCATCTTGTACCTGTTGGACGTCCTTTAAGTCTTCAGCCCCTTCTTCAGGCTCTTCTGGTAGGACATGCTCAGAAGCCCTACCGTCAGTCTTACATTCTACTTCTTCATTCACATCATTATGGTCTCCAATATCTCCATTTATTCCAGCTTTCAAGTTCTCCTTGATAGCTGCATCTGTATACTCAGAACCCGCCGGATTCTTCTCTTCCACCACGTTCTGCATCCTATCTGAGCTCCCGTGTGTCTGCAGCGGCAACGGAGTGACACATCGCTTTTCCCATTTGTTGGGACGTGGCTCCGATGTAGACTCCATGAAAGTGCGCTTGAGCTCACCAACGCCAGCCTGATGTCTCAAAATCTCATCTTGTGATTTATCCAGATCCTTGGTATCACTCAGGAACACTGCTGGGGCTCCGGGCGCCGAACTTCCAGCCTGAGCTTCACGAGTTGCAGCTACTGATCCGGACGTAACCCGTCCACGCCGCTGTCTTCGGCAGAAACAGATTCCTGGACAGAGTCAGTCCCCATATCTTCAGTCTTGTTCCTCACAGCTTCACTTGAGACCTCAGCTTCTGATGAGGCATCTGGCTTGGTGACCACCACTTCCATGGCTTTTTCCACCTCTGCAGCATTACCTTCAGAGTCCTGGGCATGATGCAGCTCCATACCATACATTGATAACTTCTCATCTTCAACAGCATCCACTTGTGCTGTGTTCAGTTTCAGAGTCCTGCCTTTAAAGCTCAGCTCTCCTCCTTTCACCTTAGTCTTCGCCAGGGAACCGGCCAACTGTAAAACATCTTCAGATGCCATCTTCTGTCCGGCTGCAAGGTCAGCATCAGCTTTCTTCTCAGGACTCTCAACCTCCTCTGCTACCATGCCTTCCTCATTTGCACTGGTTGCTTTATGGTCATCAGATGATTCACTATCACTACCACTATCCCTGTCTGACCCCTTTTTCTCAGCCACATCTGGCTCACTTTCAGGGTTATACACTTCATTTTCATTCACATCCTGCTCACTGTCAGGGCTATACAATTCATTCTCATTCACATCTTGATCTGGAACCTTAGTTAACATGTCATCCACAACATTAACTTCACCATCTGGTCCCTCAAGTATGTGACTATGTGACAACCCCAGCACTATACTTCTATATAGCTCAGGTACTAGGAGCTGGCTCACGACCTCTCCCTGGACTTCAGTGTCCCTATACAACAGGTTAGTGTTTATGGCAACATGAGAAACCTCTCCTCAGAGCCAGGCTCTTGGGAAACCTCATTTAGAACAATTATATTTTCCTGTGCCGTTTTAAGAGTGGGGTCTCGCCACTGCTCACTCTCAAAATTGTCACAGGACACAGGTAAGTCAGGGACACTCGGTTCCCGAGAACCACCATCCTCGTCTCCCAACATCACCTGCAAAGGAATTTCATCACTATCACAGTCATCATTATTATCAATATCATTATCATGATTATGATCAGTATCATCATCACTATCATGATCATCATCATTATCAGCATCAGCATCATTATCATGGTCATCATCATTATCATGATCATCATCATCATTATCATCATCATCATCATCATTATCGCATAAGTTTAACGGCCCACTAGCATTGTGTTCCGCCCCTCGGGACTGCGCACCCTCAGTAGGAGCTTCATCACACTGTCCATCAGAAACATTTTTCCCCCAGCGATCCTTAGACCGGGGAAAGTCATTACCCAATATAACGGTTGCACCAGGTTCTTCACTACCCCCACTTCATATGAAACCCCCGAGTTTGGGGACCAAGTCCACGGCAGTCTCTGGGTAGACTTTGGTGCCTCCATGGATGCACACCATACTCAGGTGCTTATCAGGGATGAAGTCCCTATCAATCAGGCTGTCACATACTGAAGTCACTGGACTCTCTGAGTCCAAGAGGGCCTGTGCTGGGCAGTCATTTACAACACCGGACACCTGTGGTCCAGTCTCTTCGGCTGAGGTGGACACACACACAGGTTCTGCGCAGAGAGAGAGGGATCTGCCAACATCACAATACATAGGCTCCCCCTCTATTGGACAGTTGGCCGCAATTTCACGACATCTCCAACACTGTCCATCACACTTTTCCACCCACATGTCCCCTCGGGCCTGAACCCGCTTATCAGCATACCCCATGTCCCCAACAGCTGGAACGCTCTTACCGCGAGAGTTCAGCGTCCGGGAACTCTGAAGTGACGACCTCTCAGACGGCTGGTCACGGAGACAGTCTTTGCTGGCGAAGGCCTTCTCCATCAGGCTGACCAGACGATTGGCGTCCTGGTGGTCTCCTTGTCCGACCTCTGGCTGTACCTCAGGAGGACATGCTCGGGTGTAGCGGTTCACTATCACCTCTTCAACCATGCCGACACGACGGCCGACGTCAGGCTCCATCGCTTCTTTACTGCAGGCAACGCAGGTGCCTTTACACCATTACTCGGGTACGAGGTGCTGAGAGCTGCAATCTGCTCCCTCAGCAATCGGTTAAACTCCTGCTGTGCTGCTGCTGCCAGCTCTGCTGGGCCTGCTGCATGCTCTGCAGGTGTTTCTTAACAAGCTCCTCCATACTGCCGGACTTATCTGTCTCAACCATGGCAGTCTTATGTTGCACATTAACTTGCGCCATTTGTTCAAACAGCGCCTCCATGCTGTCATCCATGCTGTCAGACTTCTCTGTCTCAACAACGGCAGTCTTCACTCAAGACATACACACTCCACAGTCTTTTCCACAGAAATTTCAGCTCTGCTGTGCAGACACTTTTTTTTTTTTTTCTCTGCAAACTCTATTAGGGCCACTGTCTCTTTAAGACTGCTCCAACAGACTTTTCCTTTGCTGCTGCACACTCCACAGTCTTTTCCACAACAAGTTCAGCTTTGCTGTGCAGACACACTTTTTTTTTTTTCAAACTCTATTAGGGCTACTGTCTTTTTAAGACTGCTCCAACAGACGTTTCTTTTGCTGACACACTTTTTTTTCTCTGCTGCTGCTTCAACAGACTTCACCTTTTATTGCTGTCTCTCGCCACTGTGCTGCACGCACATTCTAGCACTAATTGTATCAGCCACTGTGCTGCCCCAGCATTCTCCGCCAATTGTAAGCTTTTCAGGGGATATAGCTCTGAGATCGCCGTCCGGGTAGACGAAGTGGCACAGAAACAGTTCATTCAGACAGCAGTTCTGGTGAAAACTGGCCGCAACCAGATTTATTAAAGTCCACAGCAAACAGATAAAAACAAATCATAAACATAAGACCTGGGCTTGTCCAGCCACTAATTACACTTAGACAGATTTCCCTATCTATCCGGGTCCCGACTCTAACAGCCAGGGCCAAAACAACACATATGTTCTGCATTTACCAGCATGGAGGTTCACAGAGTCTCCTCCTTGTGTCTGAAGGCACCTTCAACGTCCAGACTTGAGAGAGCTCCCCTCCTATTCAGCAGCTATCCGCATGGATTCTCACCGAGACTACTCCTGTGTCCGGGGTACATCGAGCACCCAGACTGAGATAGCTCAAACTCCTGGAGACACCTTCTGTGCCTGGACCCCTCCTGTGTCCAGACTAAGCGAGCTCTCTGACTGTGTTCGCAGACACCTACTTCTGGTCTCCTAATTAACACCTGAGTAGTTTCAGGCCTGAGCTGCAAGTGTGTAATGAATGTAAGGTGTAGTGACCTTTCTCTACCACTAGGTTTACAAAGCCATACATTTCCCTTATACCAGTCAGCACAGTATCTAGGTGAAATGTACACCCCATTCAACACCCATACTCTCACTGTCTCACAATATATATATATATACTAGATTGAGGCCCGATGTTATCGCATCGGGAGGGCGGTAATGTCACGATGGGGGCAGGCTTTGCAATGTATTCTATGTGTATATACAGTATGTATTGTTTGTGAACTGTCATTGTGATTTTACAGTAGCTGCATATGAATTGTCGGCTTCTCAAAGGACACCGGTGCATATAAATCGGACAGTACGTTTTTTTCTCGCACCCACTGACTTGCATTGGCGAGTCTCGTCCGAGAATCGCAGCAATACGCAGCATGCTGCTATTTTTTTCTCAGTCCGATTTCGACTGAGAAAAAACTCGCAAATGAGATGTCACCTATTGAATAACATTGGTCCGAGTGCAATCCGATTTTTTATCGGATTGCACTCGTCCGTTTTTCTCGCAAATGGGTATGAGCCCTGAGGTTCATAATCTTAATTAAGGGGAGGCTTAGGGTTGTAGTTTAATAGCGCCAGTCAGATGTGTGTAGTAATACAGCAATATAGGATAGGTTAGATTGCTGCCACACCAAACTAATCCTGATACCATAATAAAGGGATTATTAAGAACTGGACTCTGAATCTATTGATAACCACAATGATATATATGAGAGATAGGAGTTCTATACCCAAATGTGCTTTAACACATTATGATTTATGCAAATTTCAGTTTATTCTTCTTAAATAGTTATATAAAAGTTACATTTTAACAGTCTTTAGATAAGGATTATTTGCCTTTTGGCAATTTGTAATTAATTGTATTGCTCAATGCTGACTGTGGACAGTAATTAATAGAATATGAGGTCCACAGGGTGTCACTAACAGTGGGCACTGGCTCATTTGCAGTCCTAGGCCGTCTATGTGTGGGGTTCATTGCCACTGGAGGAAGAATAAAGGAATGTGGCATCCTCTCCCTTACTATCCTTGTGGAAGCCAGGAAGGTGTGTGACTCCTCGGCAGAATACAATCTTTGGAAAGAGTGAGTCATGTTATTTTTCATTTGGGTGGTGTGTGTCTTTTTTGTTTTTTCACGTGTATTGGATTACCATATTTTATTCAGGTGTGTGTTTGGTGTGTACTTTTATTTATTAATTTATTATATTAGAAAATAAGAAAAGGAAAAAAAGAATAGAAGAAAAGCAATTTGGTAAAAAAAAAAAGCTTTAATTCAATATAGTAGAAAAACTGTAGTATAATTACTACAATAATTTTCCACTAAACTTCTGAAACTACAATACAATTACTAAACGAACGTCAGTAAATAAAATTACTGAACGCCCGCAACTATCTGATGCTAGTTGTGATTCTATATATAAGTAAAAAAAACTGTAGTACAAGCTATATGTACTATAGATTACGCTGTCCTGATTTCTAGCCCTATCAATAATTTAAATTATATTTTTATATTGCTTTTTATTTATTTTTTTACACCTTTTGGAAAAAAAACCTGTAGAACAATTTTAACATAGTCTCTGATCAGTGCAATACTTTTCAGTGCACTTCAGCCACAGGTTGTACACACAGAAATGGTGCAGATAAAATTACCAAATGTCAAAGAAATGACAAAAAATAATGGAGGTTCCATGCTGAAAATGCAGATACTGTTAACAGAGATCAGGGCCGGCGTCAGCACCCGGCACACCCGGGCAAGTGCCGGGGCCCTGAGCAGGCTGGGGGGCCCACTCGCCGACGGGCACCCCGGCGCCCGTTAGCGGTGTCAGCGCCGCCACTGGGCCCCCCCCGCTTGCTCAGGGCCCCGGCTGGAGCCGGCGCAATACTCACCTCTCCCCGTGCCTCCGCTGCCGCAGCTCCGAGCTCCAGGGGGCGCCTGCGCCGGCGCTTCCTCTCTCACAGCAGCGCCGCTGAATGACGTCATCATTCAGCGGCCGGCTGTGGCAGAGAGCGCGCGGACGCCGGACAGGTGAGATCGGTGAGTGTGTGGGTGTGTGTGTGTGCCTGTGTGTATGTGAGAGAGTGCTGCCTGCGGTGCTGTATGTGTGATGGTGGTGGGGGGAGGCAGGCAGTGATGGTGGTGAGGAGGCGATGATGATGATGATGATGGGGAGGCAATGATAATGGGAAGGCGATGATGATGATATTAATGGGGAGGCAATGATAATGATGATGATGGGGAGGCAATGATAATGGGAAGGCGATGATGATGATATTAATGGGGAGGCAATGATAATGATGATGATGGGGAGGCAATGATAATGGGAAGGCAATGATAATGGGAAGGCAATGATGATGATGATATTAATGGGGAGGCAATGATGATATTGGGGAGGCAATGATGATGATGGGCAGGCAATGATGATGATAATGGGGAGTCTTTCCACAGCGCCCTTTCCTGAGCCGTAACAGTGCAGAACGCAGCACAGTGTAGAGGAGAGCTCCATATTTTGTATGGAGCATTATATGTGGTCCAGTATTCTGTATGGAGCATTATATTGGGTCCAGTATCCTGTATGGAGCATTATATTGGGTCCAGTATTCTGTATGGAGCATTATTTTGGGTGCAGTATTCTGTATGGAGCATTATATTGGGTCCAGTATTCTGTATGGAGCATTATATTGGGTCCAGTATTCTGTATGGAGCATTATATGGGGGATGGTGGGGTGACATCCTGCATGGGGTATTATATGGGTGATGAGGGGGAGACTATGTGGTGCCCATAATATTGTATGGAGGACTGTACTGTCCAGTCTGTACTGTGCGCTGTGAGGATTTGGCGGTTTTTGAGCTATTGTACAATTTACAATAGGTATCAGTCATGTAATGGAAGAAGAGAAGTGTTTGGCGTTGTGCTATACCCATATTTCTCTGCAGTATCTGTGCATCATGAATCCTGGTCTGTGTTAAGGGGGCCCACTGAGACTCTTTCGCCCGGGGCCCATAAAAACCTGGAGCCGGCCCTGACAGAGATGCAAACGATACGACCCATCGGTGGACGGGCCCATCTGGAATTTGCCAGAATTGCCAGATGGCCAGTGCTGCCCTGCTTGCTATACACATTAGATAGCTATCATAATAATGATCATTTTCATAATTCCTCTATAAACATACATTCCAAGTAGAGATGAATGGATCAGGAAAAATTATAATATGCCTGCTTACATGGATTTCCAGGGAAATTTGATCTGCAAAGAAGTTATTTTTCGCAGATTGAATGTTCCTTACTATATTCTCTCCTGACCCCAGTGCATAATAAGTGTAAGGCCGGGGACAGAATGGAAGAAACTCGCACGAGTCTCTCGCATCAATACCCAGCACTGCCGCCGGCACTTGGGACCGGAGCATGCGGCTGCATAGAAATACATGCAGCTGCACGCTCCTGTCCGAGTGCCAGTGGCAGTGTCGTTTCTTGACATGCGAGACTCGCATGTCTGACCCCGGCCTAAGGGTGCAGTCAGACGGCTATAGAAATTGGACCAAGATCAGAATGCAGTGCACGCACTGACTGGCGCCTCTCCCGGCGCGAGGGTGACTACTACATGTATTTCTATGCAGCTGTCACACTAAGGTGCACTAGTTCGTGCACTGCGTTCCAATCTCGGTCCAATTTAAAAGGCCGTCTGACTACTCCCAAAGATGTAAGAATTAAAAAAATACTTATACTCACCTTACGCTGAATCCCAAGGTCTCCTCATGTTAGGCTTGGACTGTCAGCTCTGATGAGGAAAGGTTCTGTGCAAGCGCACTTAGGGTTTCGATGTGTTGACGTTACAATGTGTGCCGCAACCTTGCATGCATATGCGCTGAAACATCTGGGGTTTCAAGTGAAATGGTAATCCTGGCCTAGCATAAAAAGGCCAAGGTATTCATCTCTCAGCAGCAGTGATAAGAAGATGCACCAGGGACTGGACTGGTAACACTGAAGAGTATGTTGTTTAGGCCGGGATCACACATGCGAGAAACATGGCTGAGTCTCGCATGTGAAATCCCAGCTCTGGCGCCGGCACTCAGGAGTGGAGCGAGCGGCTGCATATAACTACATGCAGCCGCACACTCCACTCCCGAGTGCCGGCGCCAGAGCTGGGATTTCACATGCGAGACTCAGCCGTGTGTCTCGCATGTGTGATCCCGGCCTTAATTTTAACATTTGATCAACCCTTTATGGTCCAGTAACATTTTGGTCAATCTGCACTGAAGCGAATTACAAAAAATCCACATTTTGGCAAATGCAGATTTTTGAAAAAAAAATCAAGTTGAATTCAATTCCACTCAAATATATTTGCTCATCTTCACTTCCAGGAATACATTCATCTTCTTATGGACATGTGCAGTACAATAGGTATATACTGATAAAGTCACTGCTGACCTCCAGGCATTTAATACTGAGTCTCTGCTGTACATTTATCTTACAGTGGTAGCAACTTTGTCATGCAAGCATATAAACATCTGTATGTACAGTACAGACCAAAAGTTTGGACACACCTCATTTAACGATTTTTCTGTATTTTCATGACTGTGAAAATTGTAGAATCACACTGAAGGCATCAAAACTATGAATTAACACATGTGGAATTATACATTACACTTTACAAAAAAGAGTGAAACAACTGAAAATATGTCTAATATTCTAGGTTCTTCAAAGTAGCCACCTTTTGCTTTGATTACTGCTTTGCACGCAGAAAAGGTGAACGGATGGACTCTACATGCCTAGTTCCCACCGTGAAGCATGGAGGAGGAGGTGTGATGTGTGGGGGTGCTTTGCTGGTGACACTGTTGGGGATTTATTCAAAATTGAAGGCATAGTGAACCAGCATGGCTACCACAGCATCTTGCAGCAGCATGCTATTCCATCCGGTTTGCGTTTAGTTGGACCATCATTTATTTTTCAACAGGACAATGACCCCAAACACACCTCCAGGCTGTGTAAGGGCTATTTAACCAAGAAGGAGAGTGTTGGGGTGCTACGCCAGATGACCTGGCCTCCACAGTCACCATACCTGAACCCAATCGAGATGGTTTGGGGTGAGCTGGACCTCTCACCGCTTCAATTTTGAATAATCCCAACAGTGTCACCAGCAAAGCACCCCCACACCATCACACCACCTCCTCCATGCTTCACGGTGGGAACCAGGCATGTAGAGTCCATCCGTTCACCTTTTCTGCGTGCAAAGCAGTAATCAAAGCAAAAGGTGGCTACTTTGAAGAACCTAGAATATAAGACATATTTTCAGTTGATTCACACTTTTTTGTAAAGTGTAATGTATAATTCCACATGTGTTAATTCATAGTTTTGATGCCTTCAGTGTGATTCTACAATTTTCATAGTCATGAAAATACAGAAGAATCTTTGAATGAGAAGGTGTGTCCAAACTTTTGGTCTGTACTGTATTATTAATGTAGTATTTCATACTGACCAGAGATCTCCGCTTCTAAATTGTTTGATCTGGTGAGTCATAACAGAAAATTACAGAACAAGTGCTATGTAGGCATACCCTTGCTATTATTCCACCTGTGGCTAATCTTGGGTGTAAACAGTTAAAAATTGAACATTTATTGGACCCTAATTACCTGCAGCTAAGTGTTGTTTTTAATCTTTAGATTTTAATTTTATAATTAAAGGGATACACATCTAATTTGTACCACTAGTCTACTTTGTACCAAGTGCATTGCCACAAAGAGGACAACTGAGAATGAAACGATAATATTTTACTTTTTTTTATTGAAATATTACAATGGACACAAAAAAATCAATATAAACTCCAATACTGTTCACCTTCTACTAAATTATTTTTTGTAAAAATTAAGGTGTAGTTTTTTTACTTTTTGATATTTTTAGAAAGTAAAATCTATTATGAAGAAAACTAAATACACTATACAAAACAAATCTTCCACAGGAAAAAGGAAGCTGGCTTTCTGATGCCACCTATAGGGAGCTGCCATGAACTGAATGTCCAACTCTCTGTCACCAGATTTTTCCACCCCATAATAAAGCAGCATGATGTAGGGGCAGATGCTTTATTTCCAGGGATGCGTCACTAATTGGACTGCTTGCTTCAATTTTGATAAAATCACTTTATTAACTACAACAGATCTACCTGTTCTCTGAATGTTGAGCTCTGTATAACCCCGCCCACACCACTAACTGGCATGTTTCTGTGTACACTGCGCATAAGCAGAAAGCTGCCAGTCAGTGGTGAGGGCAGGGCTATACAGAGTCCATGAATATAGAGGACTACATGGCAGCAGGTTTACTTGTCCTTTAACCCCTTAACGACCGCCGATACGCCTTTTAACGGCGGTCATTAAGGGTACTTAAACCACAGCGCCGTTAATTAACGGCGCTGTGGAAAAAGTGAATAGCGCCCCCCAGAGGCGCATTTTCTCCGGGTCTCGGCTACCGGGGGTAGCCGAGACCCCAGAGAACATGAATCGGGTCGGTTTTTACCGACACCGATGTTGCGATCGCCGTTATTAACCCTATAACGGCGACCGCAAAAAAAAAAAAAAAAGTTGTGCCATTTAATTTCTCTGTCCTCTGATGTCATCGGACATCAGAGGACAGAGAAAAAGGGTCCCCGGGACCCCCATGTGGCCCCTGATGTCCTGTATGTGGCCCCAGGGCCCTCCGGTGTCCCCCGGGGTCGGCGCGATGAAGAAAATGGCGGGCGCATACTCAGTGCGCCCGCCGCTATGTGCCGCTGTGCTGGTGGGGGGATGGGCAAATATTCTCTGGGGTCTCGGCTACCAGGGGTAGCCGAGACCCCAGAGAACATGATCCGGGTCGGTATTCACCGATCCCGGTGTTGCAATCGCGTCTATGCAAGCATAGATGCGATCGCAAAAAAAAAAAAATGATTTCTCTCCCCTCTGATGTGATCGCACATCAGAGGGGAAAATGAGTGTCCCCCGATCGCCCCCCCGTATACTTACCGGTGTCCTCCGTCCTCCTGCAGGCCCCAGGATCCCGGCGTCTTCTTCCTGCAAAAAAAAATGGTGGGCGCATGCGTAGTGCGCCCGCCGATCTGCTTGGCGGCAGATTCAAAAATGTTTTCATTCATTCTCCAGAAAGTGCATTTTGATCACTGTGATCACTGTCCCTTAGTTAGGGACATATAATAAAAATATTATATTTATTTTCATTTTTCTGTTAGGGTTAGGGTTATAATTAGGGTTAGGGTTATAATTAGGTTAGGGTTATATTAGGGTTAGGTTAGATTAGGGTTATGGTTAGCATTAGGGTTAGGGTTATAATTAGGGTTAGGGTTAAGCTGGGTTCATACTGCGTTATGGCAGTCCGTTAACGCTTCCATTCACCCCCATTTGAGGGCGCATCGCGACGCATGCCGTAAAGCGGCATGCGTTTGCGACGTGCCATCATTCAGTGACGGAGCCTCGGACGCGGGCTGCAGCATCTGGGCTACGTCACCGCTAGCACAGATGAATCATCTGCTGATTCCTCTGCGCTAGCGGGTATAGCATAACGCGATCGTGTTATGCTATACCGTTACCAGCCCGTCAACGCTATGTGTTGAACGGGCTGGTAAAACGCAAAACGAACCTAGCCTTAGGGTTAGGGTTATAATTAGGGTTATAATTAGGGTTAGGGTTACAATTAGGGTTAGGGTTAAAATTTGGGTTAGGGTTACAATTAGAGTTAGGGTTACAATTAAGGTTAGGGTTACAATTAGGGTTGGAATTAGGGTTGGGATTTAAGTTAGGATTAGGGTTAGGGGTGTGTTGGGGTTAGGGTTGGAGCTAGAATTGAGGGATTTCCACTATTTAGGCACATCAGGGGGTCTCCAAACACGACATGGCATTCAAAAAGTCAAATGACGCTCCCTCACTTCCGTGCCCTGCCGTTCGCCCAAACAGTGGTTTACCCAACATATGGGGTATCAGCGTACTCAGGACAAATTGCACACCAATTTTGGGGTTCTAATTTCTCCTGTTACCCTTGGGAAAATAAAAAATAGCTGGCTAAAAAAACATTTTTGAGAAAAAAAATGATTTTTCATTTTCACTGCTCTGCGTTTATAAATTTCTGTGAAACACTTGGGGGTTCAAAGTGCTCACTACACATCTAGATAAGTTCCTTAAGGGGTCTAGTTTCCAAAATGGTGTGATTTGTGGGGGGTTTCGACTGTTTAGGCGTATCAGGGGCTCTCCAAACGCGACATGGCGTCCAATTTCAATTTCAGCCAATTTTGGTTTGAAACAGTCAAAAGGCGCTCCTTCACTTCCAAGCCCTGCCGTGCGCCCAAACAGTGGTTTACCCCCACATATGGTGTATCGGCATGCTCAGGACAAATTGCACAAAAACTTTTGGGTCTTGCTACTCTTGGGAAAATAAAAATTGGGGTGAACAGATCGTTTTTGTGGAAAAAATATGATTTTTTATTTTCACTGTTCTATGTTATAAACTTCTGTGAAGCACTTGGAGGTTCAAAGTGCTCACCACACATCTAGATAAGTTCCTTAGGGGGTCTAGTTTCCAAAATGGGGTCACTTGTGATGGGTTTCCACTGTTTAGACACATCAGGGCCTCTACAAACGCGACATGGCGTCCAGCCAATTCTGCGTTGAAAAAGTCAAATGTCACTCCTTTCCTTGCAACCTCTGCCGTGCGCCCAAAAAGTGGCTTACCCCCACATATGGGGTATCGGCTTAATCAGGAGAAATTGCACAACAAATTTTGTGGTTCATTTTTTCTTTTAACAGTTGTGAAAATAAAAAAAATAGGTTCCGAAGTAAAGTTTTTGCAAAAAAAAAATGTTAATTTTTTCCTTCCACATTGCTTTAGTTCCTGTGAAGCACGTAAAGGGTTAATAAACTTCTTGAATGTGGTTTTGAGCACCTTGAGGGGTGCAGTTTTTAGAATGGTGTCACTTTTGGCTATTTTCTATCATATAGACCCCTCAAAGTGACTTCAAATGTGAGGTGGTCCCTAAAATAAAAATGGTGTTGTAAAAATGAGAAATCGCTGGTCAACTTTTAACCCTTATAACTTCGTAACAAAAAAAAATTTTGGTCCCAAAATTGTGCTGATCTAAAGTAGACATGTGGGAAATGTTATTTATTAAGAAATTTGTGTGACATATCTCTCTGATTTAAGGGCATAAAAATTTAAAGTTTGAAAATTGTTAAATTTTCAAAATTTTCGCCATATTTCCGTTTTTTTCATAAATAAACACAAGTCATATCAAAGAAATTTTACCACGAACGTGAAGTACAATATGTCACGAAAAAAACAATCTCAGAATCAGCGGGATTCGTTAAAGCGTTCCAGAGTTATAACCTCATAAAGTGACAGTGGTCAGAATTGTAAAAATTGGCCCTGTCATTAAGTGCAAAATGGCTCTGTCACTAAGGGGTTAATGATAATCTCCAGCTGATAAAAGTGTGATATTATCAAAACTGCAGCAAGTAGCCCAGTAAGTGATATGTCGCTGGAATTAAGGTCTCTTTCTATGTTATGTGTTGTGAATGTGTTAGAAATGAATTCTGAGCAGAAGCTCCCTCTGGTGGTTACAAACAGTACTGAATCATTCAATGATGATTGGCAATCAGGAGTTACAGACTGGTCTTATATAAGGGAGGTTCCCTCCCATCATGGTTGCCGGTGATCAATTGTTCTTGTCTCAACTGTGGTTCCTGGTTCACTTGGAAGCTTGCTGAGTCTTGCCTCTTCTCCTGCTCTCATATAAGATATTTTCTGTTTTTATTTTTGTGCTTGCTTTTTGCATTGTTCCCTGCACTTCTGTGGAGGTCAGCCAGGTCCCCTCCGGGGGCTTGTGCTCCTCTCAGTTTATCTGAGCCACTGTTATTTGTTCATTTGCCTTTTCCAGTTTTTTCAGTGGCTGCGGCTTAGTTTTGTTACACCAGAGAACTAATTTAGGTGGTAGAGGTCGTGTGATCTCAGGTGTTTTTGCAATTAGTAGAGTTGGTATTTTTTAGGGTTTTTTGGATTGCAGTAAGTGTCCTTCCTATCCTTTCCTGTCAAGGAAGATTGGGCCCCAACGTTTGCTCATTCTATTTTATGTCTGTGTCTGTATTTCCTCTTGTCTAACTGCCATTACATGTTTGGGGGCTTCCTATGTTCTTTGGGGATCTGCTCCGGGGCAGATAGCTTTCCTCTTTCTATCTTTAGGTGTAGTTAACCTCTCAGGCTGTGACGAGGCGTCTAGGACCAATGTAGGAACGCTCCACGGCTGCCTTTAGTTGTGGTGGTTAGTCAGGGTACTGCAATCCAGTAGATTCCAACCTCTTTGGTGTATTGCCGTTTTTGCCTGCTCTCCTCAGCTACCAAATCATAACAGTATCACCGGCCAAACTGAAAATTATATGGTACTCAACAGAAGGGAAAAATAGTAAAAGGAAAAATAAAAAGGAAAGTTGTCAGAATTTTTTTTTTTCTCTGTTTGTTGCATTTTTTCCCTCTTTTTCTCTGGGTGCTGAGGAGGATTTTTTTTTCTCTCAATGGAGTTTGCACAGTTGTCTGGCCGTGTGGATCAGCTTGCCACTGAAGTTCGGAGTATTGCTACCTATCTTGCAGGGTTGCCGGTTGTGGAACCTAGGATCCCCATGCCAGATTTATTTTTGGGGATTGAGCTAAATTTCTGAATTTCAAAAATAACTAAGTTGTTTTTTGCCTTAAAACCTAAGTCCTCAGGGAACGCAGCACAGCAGGTTCAAATTGTCATCTCTCTCCTGCGCGGCGATCCTCAGGATTGGGCTTTTTCCCTGACACCTGGGGACCCTGTTTTAAGTAATGTTGATGCATTTTTTTCTGGCTCTGGGGTTATTGTACGATGAACCTAATGTCACTGATCAAGCTGAAAAAACCTTGTTGGCATTAAATCAGGGGCTTGAGGACGCTGAGTTGTACTGTCAGAAATTCCAAAGTGGGCAGTCCTGACCAAATGGAATGATGATGCTTTGGCAGCCCTTTTTCGGAAGGGTCTGTCAGAGAAAGTAAAAGATGTTATGGTGGGTTTCCCTGCTCCCTCTGGTCTCAATGATTCTATGTCATTAGCGATTCAAATTGACAGACGTTTGCGTGAGCGTAGAGGTATGCGTGGAATAGTGTTGCCTTGTGAACCAGCTTCTGAACCCATGCAGTGTGATAGAGTGGCTTCTGGGGCACAGCGTCATGAGTTTCGAAAACGCAATGGGTTATGTTTCTACTGTGGTGACGCCTCTCATGCTATTTCAGTCTGCCCTAAGCGGGGAAGACATTTTGCACGCTCAGTTGTCTTGGGTAGTGTTCAGACTAAATTTCTGTTGACTGTTACCCTGATTTGCTCCCTGTCCACATTTTCTGCTCAGGCTTTTGTTGATTCGGGAGCAGCTATTAACCTGATGGATTTTGATTTTGCTAAACGTTGTGGGTTTCCCTTGATACACCTACGGAAGTCTATTCCCCTACTGGGGATTGATTCTACCCCTTTGGCTGAGAATAAACCCCAGTTCTCTACTCAGGTGATAATGAGGGTTGAACCTGATCATCAGGAGAGTTGCAAATTTTTGGTGCTGTATAATCTGCATGACATTATTGTACTAGGTTTCCCTTGGTTACAGTCTCATAATCCTGTTTTGGATTGGAAATCTGTGTCTGTAACCAGTTGGGGCTGCCAATGTGTTAATGCCAACACTCCTGTTTTTTCTGCCTCTCCCCAGGCTCAGGATGTTCCTGAGTTTTTGACTGATTTTTCTGATGTGTTTAGCGAAAGTAAATCTGCATCCTTGCCCCCCCATAGGAGCTATGACTGCGCTATTGAATTAGTGCCTGGTAATAAATTCCCTAAAGGTCGCCTTTTTAACTTGTCTGTACCTGAACATGACGCTATGCAGTCTTATATCAAGGAGTCGTTGGAGAAGGGTCATATCAGACCATTCTCTTCACCCTTGGGTGCCGGTTTTTTCTTTGTGGCCAAAAAGGATGGTTCATTAAGGCCGTGTATTGATTATCGTCTCTTGAACAATATCACTGTGAAATATCAATATCCGTTACCCTTGATTTCTGACCTGTTTTCCAGGGTGAAAAGTGCTACTTGGTTTAGCAAGCTTGACCTCAGGGGGCGTATAACCTTATTCGCATTAAGCACGGGGATGAATGGAAGACAGCGTTTAATACCCCAGAGGGGCATTTTGAGTACCTAGTGATGCCCTTTGGGCTCACTAATGCTCCTTCCGTCTTCCAGTCCTTCATGAATGACATTTTCAGGGATTTTGTGGATAAATTTCTGATTGTTTATTTGGATGATATCTTGATTTTTTCCAATGACTGGGACTCTCATGTGAAACATGTTCGGACTGTGTTCCAGATTTTGAGAAAGAATGCTCTGTATGTGAAGGGATCAAAGTGTCTTTTTGGCGTACAGAGGATCTCATTTCTGGGATTCATTTTGTCCCCATCTGTTATTGAAATGGACCCGGTCAAGGTTCAGGCCATCTGTGATTGGGTCCAACCTACTTCATTAAAGGCTCTTCAGAGATTCTTGGGTTTTGCCAATTTTTATCGTAAATTTATTGGTAATTTCTCTGTTATTGTTAAACCATTGACTGATTTGACCAAAAAGGGTTCTGATATGGTGAATTGGCCTCCTGAGGCAGTCTCTGCATTTCAGGAACTTAAGCAGAGATTCACTTCTGCTCCTGTTCTACGGCAGCCTGATGTTTCTCTGCCATTTCAGGTGGAGGTTGATGCCTCTGAAATTGGGGCAGGTGCCGTTTTGTCCCAAAGAGATCCAGAGACCTCTAAAAGTAACCCTTGTGCCTTTTTCTCTCGAAAATTTTTTCCAACTGAACGTAATTATGACGTGGGTAATTGGGAGTTATTGGCCATGAAGTGGGCTTTTGAAGAGTGGAGAGATTGGCTGGAGGGAGCCAAGCATCAGGTGGTGGTCCTCACGGACCATAAGAATCTAGTTTATCTGGAATCAGCCAAGTGACTTAATCCTAGACAGGCCAGGTAGGCCTTGTTTTTCACACGTTTTAATTTTGTGGTTTCCTTTCTTCCTGGCACTAAGAATGTTAAGGCGGATGCCCTCTCGAGGAGTTTCCTTGCGGACTCTCCTGAGTTATCTGATCCTGCTGTTATTTTGAAAGAGGCAAAATCATGTGTAAGGAACTCCAAGAAAAAATGTGAAAAATTAATAAAATGTAACCTTTATTGTATATATTTAAAATGACCAGACAAAACATCACACATATTAAAAAATGCACACTGACTGTACCCTATGACAGCTCCCTGTTCTGTACACTACCTTGCCGCGGAGGTTGGCACCCTAAGATAGCCCACACGAGATTGGCGCCCCCGCTCAACGTAGGCTGACCCTAGAGTCCTACAATTTCCCTATTAACATGTGAGCCTTATATCTGGCACAACAGATGAAAATACAACCAAAAAAAGGTGAGAAAATTGGCAGTATGCGTGTATCAGGTTCAGAGATAGGGTTGATGTATATACCATCCTATTTGATATGTTAAACCCCTCAATGACAAATAAAATGCACATGGCTGATCCCTCTTGACAGCCTTATAATATGTCATCTATCCTGTCAATATAATATCCTATAGAAACGTGTCTCTTTAATATATGATGGTACACCAGAGCTCTAGGACACATCTTTTTTTGGTCATATACCCATATTCAGCCAAGAGCCAGACTGAGATATATCTATAGATGAATTGCTTCGTTCGCAGCATGAGTCATAGATATTATCATCTGCTCTATACCATGTTGCGAACGCGTAGCAATCATCTAATAGATATATCCTCAGTGAGGCCTTGGCTGAATATATGGGAGGTCTATTATGACCAAAAACAAAAGATTGATGTCCTTATGAAGTGCTTCAGTGTTATATATACCCATCATTATGTCATTGAAAGAGAAGACACTGTTTAGCTATAGGACTGAATCATATAATTATTTAGGAGCAGGGGACACTATTGATGTGTATCAATATTATTATAATGTGCTGTCAAGCAGGGATCAGCCATTGTTGCATCTTTATTTGTCATTGAGGGATCTTAACTATATCAATATATGAATTGAGTATACTACATCAACCCTATCTCCCTGAACCTGATACAACAGGCATACGCTGCCACTTTTCTCACCTTTGATGGGTGTATTTTCATCTGTTGTGCCAGATATAAGGCTCACATGTTAATAGGGAAATTGTAGGACTCTAGGGTCAGCCTACGTTGAGCGGGGGCGCCAATCTCGTGTGGGCTATCTTAGGGTGCCAACCTCCGCGGCAAGGTAGTGTACAGAACAGGGAGCTGTCATAGGGTACAGTCAGTGTGCACTTTTTAATATGTGTGATGTTTTGTCTGGTCATTTTAAATATATACAATCAAGGTTAAATTTTATTAATTTTTCACATTTTTTCTTGGAGTTCCTTACACATGATTTTGCATTTTTGAACACTCCAATTATCTGTATATGAAGTATTATTTTGAAAGAGGGTGTAGTTCTTTCCGCCATCTCGCCCAATTTGAGACTGGCTCTGGAAGGGTGTCAGGAGGATAAACCCGAGCGCTGCCCTATTGGGAAATTGTCCCAGACCGGTGGAAAAAGAGTGTGATGTCTGAGATTCATTGTTCCGCGTTGGCCGGTCATACCGGAATTTTTGGTACCAGAGACTTGGTTAGTCGGTCCTTTTGGTGGCCTACTTTGTCTCGTGACGTCAGGGAATTTGTGCAGTCCTGCGGGACTTGCTCTCGCTCCAAGCCTTGCTCTCGCTCTAGTGGTTTGTTGATGCATTGCCTGTGCCCAAGAGACCATGGACCCATATCTCTATGGATTTCATTTCCGACCTCCCTGTTTCTCAGAGAATGACCGTTATTTGGGTGTTTGCTTCGGACATCCATGCTAGGAGACTGATCCTTGCGTATCACAGAGCTCATCCTGACCGACCTGGTTGCCCAAATGAGGGTTCGGTGACCCCTCCTCAAGGGGGGGTACTGTTTTGAATGTGTTAGAAATGAATTCTGAGCAGAAGCTCCCTCTGGTGGTTACAAACAGTACTGAACCATTCAATGATGATTGGCAATCAGGAGTTACAGACTGGTCTTATATAAGGGAGGTTCCCTCCCATCATGGTTGCCGATGATCAATTGTTCTTGTCTCAACTGTGGTTCCTGGTTCACTTGGATGCTTGCTGAGTCTTGCCTCTTCTCCTGCTCTCAGATAAGATATTTTCTGTTTTTATTTTTGTGCTTGCTTTTTGCATTGTTCCCTGCACTTCTGTGGAGGTCAGCCAGGTCCCCTCCGGGGGCTTGTGCTCCTCTCAGTTTATCTGAGCCACTGTTATTTGTTCATTTGCCTTTTCCAGTTTTTTCAGTGGCTGTGGCTTAGTTTTGTGCCACCAGAGAACTAATTTAGGTGGTAGAGGTCGTGTGATCTCAGGTGTTTTTGCAATTAGTAGAGTTGGCATTTTTTAGGGTTTTTTGGATTGCAGTAAGTGTTCTTCCTATCCTTTTCTGTCAAGGAAGATTGGGCCCCAACGTTTGCTCATTCTATTTTCTGTCTGTGTCTGTATTTTCTCTTGTCTAACCGCCATTACATGTTTGGGGGCTTTCTATGTTCTTTGGGGATCTGCTCCGGGGCAGATAGCTTTCCTCTTTCTATCTTTAGGTGTAGTTAACCTCTCAGGCTGTGACGAGGCGTCTAGGACCAACGTAGGAACGCTCCACGGCTGCCTTTAGTTGTGGTGGTTAGTCAGGGTACTGCAATCCAGTAGATTCCAACCTCTCTGGTGTATTGCCGTTTTTGCCTGCTCTCCTCAGCTACCAAATCATAACAGTTGTGCTGCTCTCACATTAGGTGGCAAAAATCTGGTGACAGTACCCTTTATAGGGAATGTAGAGACATGGGGATCGAAAATGCATGGCCAAGGATCATCCCACTGAACGCCCGCTCTCCTTTTAACAGGGCATACTACTACTCAGACAACACAGTGTGAGGGTAAAACAGCTTGGCCATAATTTATTGAACCACATAACAGTCCAACAAAATTCCCCTTCCGCTGACTTGCTGGGATTAAAGCAACTGTGACTTCCAGGGCCGACTACCCCCACCTGTTGCACGCACAGAGAGGAGGTAATGACAAGCTTAGGAAGCTAACAGTCCATTGAGGTACTAGGCCAAGTGGCCTGAGGGTTCCAACCTGGCATCTCCAAACATCTCCATGGAGCCAGGTGACTGATGGATCCAAGTCCTGACTTCTGCAAACATTTCCATGGGAGTCAGGTGACAGGTGGGTCCAAATCCTGACTTCCCCAAACGTATCCATGGGTTCAGTGATGGTCAATGGATCAGATCTGTATTCTTTCAGCCAGGCTTGTGGTACTCTAAGCTGGTTTCCTGTAGAATGTTAAAGAGTTTCTGGTTCTTTGGATCTCCTGTAACAGAGGAATATCCCCCCTTATATACAGTCAGGGCCAGAAATATTTGGACAGTGACACAATTTTCGCGAGTTGGGCTCTGCATGCCACCACATTGGATTTGAAATGAAACCTCTACAACAGAATTCAAGTGCAGATTGTAACATTTAATTTGAAGGTTGAACAAAAATATGTGTTAGAAAATGTAGGAATTGTACACATTTCTTTACAAACACTCCACATTTTAGGGCCAAAAGTAATTGGACAAATAAACATAACCCAAACAAAATATTTTTATTTTCAAAATTTTGTGGCGAATCCTTTGGAGGCAATCACTGCCTTAAGTCTGGAACCCATGGACATCACCAAACGCTGGGTTTCCTCCTTCTTAATGCTTTGCCAGGCCTTTACAGCCGCAGCCTTCAGGTCTTGCTTGTTTGTGGGTCTTTCCCTCTTAAGTCTGGATTTCAGCAAGTGAAATGCATGCTCAATTGGGTTAAGATCTGGTGATTGACTTGGCCATTGAAGAATGTTCCACTTTTTTGCACTCATGAACTCCTGTGTAGCTTTGGCTGTATGCTTGGGGTCATTATCCATCTGTACTATGAAGCGCCGTCCAATCAAGTTTGCAGCATTTGGCTGAATCTGGGCTGAAAGTATATCCCGGTACACTTCAGAATTCATCCGGCTACTCTTGTCTGCTGTTATGTCATCAATAAACACAAGTGACCCAGTGCCATTGAAAGCCATGCATGGCCATGCCATCACGTTGCCTCCACCATGTTTTACAGAGGATCTGGTGTGCCTTGGATCATGTGCCGTTCCCTTTCTTCTCCAAACTTTTGGCTTCCCATCATTCTGGTACAGGTTGATCTTTGTCTCATCTGTCCATAGAATACTTTTCCAGAACTGAGCTGGCTTCTGGAGGTGTTTTTCAGCAAATTTAACTCTGGCCTGTCTATTTTTGGAATTGATGAATGGTTTGCATCTAGATGTGAACCCTTTGTATTTACTTTCATGGAGTCTTCTCTTTACTGTTGACTTAGAGACAGATACACCTACTTCACTGAGAGTGTTCTGGACTTCAGTTGATGTTGTGAACGGGTTTCTTCACCAAAGAAAGTATGCGGCGATCATCCACCACTGTTGTCTTCCGTGGGCTCCCAGGTCTTTTTGGATTGATGAGTTCACCAGTGCTTTCTTTCTTTCTCAGGATGTACCAAATTGTAGATTTTGCCACTTCTAATGTTGTAGCAATTTCTTGGATGGGTTTTTTTCTGTTCTTGCAGCTTAAGGATGGCTTGTTTCACCTGCATGGAGAGCTCCTGTGACCACATGTTTCCTTCACAGCAAAACCTTCCAAATGCAAACACCACACCTCAAATCAACTCCGGCCCTTTCATCTGCTTAATTGAGAATGACATAACAAAGGGATTGCCCACACCTGTCCATGAAATAGCCTTGGAGTCATTTGTCCAATTACTTTTGGTCCCTTTAAAAACAGGGTGGCACATGTTAAGGAGCTGAAACTCCTAAACCCTTCATCCAATTTTAATGTGGATACCCTCAAATGAAAGCTGAAAGTCTGAACTTCAACTGCATCTGATTTGTTTTGTTTCAAATTCATTGTGGTAATGTCTAGAACCAAAATTAGATAAATGTTGTCTCTGTCCAAATATTTATGGACCTAACTGTAGTTCACAACTGTTGTCCTTCAAGCCACTGTCCAGTGATCAAGAGGAAGGTGTGATGAGATTAACTTGCATTGTTTGAGTGTTTAATCAAATTGCATAGTTTTTACTCCTCTATTTTACAAGTCAACATGTTAGCTGGCCTGGACAATGTGTAATCATCATATTAACAAACATCTATTGGTCCCACACTGGCAACATTTTCGGGTCCCCTTGAGACTCTGTCCAGGCTCCACCCTAGCTGTGCCTCCACCCCGCAAACCTTCCAAGGTTCCACCGCCCTCTCTTGGAAAAAGTCCTCTTCTGCACCACGTCCTCACCAATCCCACATTAACAGTTCCCATCGAACACCAGATCACATACATAGCCATCAGCTTTTGTTTTGGACAAAAGATTTTTTAAGCTGCCATCATGACAAGGTAGGCTCTTTTTGCCGGGCCCTACTCTACTCTAACCTATTAAACATTTCTTAAAATATCTAATACTCATTTTAGGTATATTTTTATTTATTTTTCTTCAAGGGAATGTGTCACATACATTTTTTAAAATGACCAATAATACCACATACAAGGGACAAATACCATCACATTATAACCAGACCACATGTTACCACCACATAGTGAACGAATAATACCACATACAAGGAACAAATACCAACACACCGTGACCAGACCACATATTACCACCACATAGTGACCGAATACTACAATGCTAATAACCCTGCAATATTAATATTACCATAAGTTCCATTATATACAAGAGCTTAGTGCGTAGTATGCAGTGTATAGTGTAAGCGTACAGGTAACACAGTGATCACTGGTGACATTATACACAGGAGCTCTGTATATAGTGTCAGTGTACAGGTAATACAGTGATCACCAGTGACATTATACACAGCAGCTATGTATATAGTGTGAGCGTACACGTAATATAGTGATAACCATTGATATTATACACAGGAGCTCATTATATAGTGTACAGTATACTGTCAGTGGTCAGGTAATAAAGTGATCACAGGTGGCATACACAGGAACTCTGTATATAGTGTCAGTGTACAGGTAATACAGTGATCACCAGTGACATTATACACAAGGGCTCTGTATATAGTGTTAGTATACAGGTAATACAGTGACCAGTGACATTATACACAGGACTTCATTATGTAGTGCATAGTGTACAGGTAATACAGGGATCACCAGTGACATTATGAACAGGTGATATAACAGTGATTTTTTTGTAGTAATAAATGTACTTGTGAGTTATCATTAATCCATTACTGTTCTGTGATTTGTCCTACTGCTTTTAAGCCATATATCTGTATGCTATACTTTTGTACTAGAACTTCTCTATACAGGTAACCTGTATTCCTTCTTCTCTTTTAGATTTTTGGGGATTTTGCCTATTGTATTCATGTTATACATTATTTTTTTTTCATGTTAATATCATGTAGTTTTAAACTAATTGATACAATTATTATTTATCTATTATAAGGCTTGAACCTATCCCCTTTTTGGGATATTTATAGTATTTTTATTGCTGGTTAATCCTGGGCAGTTGTACCAGATTTAACAAACGGCAGGAATAGTGTCTAAGAATTAGGCATTAGCAATGAATACGGTATGCCTCAAAACATATATGGGCGCTATTTAGTTTTATAATATAAATTTAGGTTAAGAACTTTATTTTGAAAGATACATTTCTCCACTAGAACAAGGTTATTTCTTTTGTAATGATGCTGCTGAAAGGATTTTCTGGATAATATAGAATTACAATAAACCATACTGATAAATCAGGCCCGTTTAGTCACTTGAAGATAATTGCTTACTTTTATAGTTTCTGTAAATTATCACCTAAATTTGCCAAACATCGCACAATATGTAAGTGAACTCTGCAGTGTTAAACTGTAGATACAGAATTAGTTTGGAAACAAGCGTGCCAAGATTTATTTTCTGCATTTACTGTTATGTTTTCTTAATTTAATTCTTGGCAATCAGCGTTCTTGCAATATGAAAGATTAAAGTCATTTTAATTACTGTTTCTGAATGGTTACAGTTTGTAAAGATTTTGATTAGCAGAAAATAACATGGCTTAGGTCAATGATTTCAAATGCTTACATTTTACTGTGTATTCTTATGGATTCTAGATAAACAAATGATTTTGTGTTAGTGATTTATTCAAATTTTAAAAAAATAATTAAATTAGTTTATTCTGTGAACCAAGTAAAAAGATGTTATAATGTTTTGTTTCTTTATACTTGATAAAATGTTAAAATAAATCAATAGAAATTAATCTACCAAAAGAAAGGAAAAAAAAATCTAAGAAAAAAAACAATTTTTTTTTAATCGCAGCAACATATGAGGCATATTTTATTATGGAGCATCTCATGGGGCCATCAACCTTTATGGAGCATTATGTGGGACATATTTTACTATGGAGCATCTTATGGGGCCATCAACCTTTATGGAGCATTATATGGGGCATATTTTATTATGGAGCATCTTATGGGGCCATTAACCTTTATGGAGCATTATATGGGGCATATTTTAATATGGAGCATGTTATGCGGCCATCATTAACCTTTATGGAGCATTATATGGGGCATATTTCAATATGGAGCATCTTATGGGGCCATCATTAACCTTTATGGAGCTTTATATGGGGCGTATTCTGTATGGAGCATCTTATAGGGCCATCATGAACTGTATGGAGCATTATATGGGGCTCCTGATTCAATATGGATATTCAAAAACATTTAACCTACTGATGTCTCAATTAATTTTACTTTTATTGGTATCTATTTTTATTTTTGAAATTTACCAGTAGCTGCTGCATTTCCCATCCTAGGCTTATACTCGAGTCAATAAGTTTTCCAAGTTTTTTGGGCAAAATTAGGGGCCTCGGTTTATACTCAGGTCGGCTTATAATTGAGTATATATGGTATTCCTCTTTTGTATGCTAAGAAATGAGATTCAAAGTGGTTGCCACACATAGTGGTGTGACTTAGTGAGTTTTTGCCAATTTTTACCCAAAAAGCATGCTTTCGATATATAAATTTTTCTGTCATTTTTTCCATTGACTACTCTCTATAAATATAACAGTTCTTGAAATAACACCTCTATAAAATACAAAAAAAAATTACTTACAAATACCATGTAAAACAATGAGTGATTTGAAGGTTTAGACAGTTGTGATCTATTTAGTTTGTTTAATATGAAAATTAAGCAGTAACGTATCCTGGATGTTTATAGAATAAGCTAATTTTTTTAGAAAATCCCACTTATTGCTTTTGGGCTATGCTGTCTAATCAAACATTAATTATACCTCTTGCCAAATAGAGAATTGCCTAAGCTGGATATAATCGATTTCCAAAGAAAGTAAGACATATCCTAAACAATTCTTGAAGTTTCTACAAAAGGAAAAAATTCTCAAGACTTAGGCCCCTAAATAATGGTAAAAAAGAGTCTCTGGAAATCATGAGAAGACAGGGCCAAAAAATGAGTTGTTTAGCTCTGTAGATACAAATGAAGATCCGCTGGTATAGGTGGTGCCTGTGCTGGTAACTCGTTAATGAGTATTATTGAATGAATTTAGATGTGATTCATGCTAAGTTAAGTAAAGTTAAAGCTCATTCAAATGTCTGTGCAAATCGTTCGGAGATTGAACAGCAATGCGTGGACTAGACGCGGTCTATCGACATCAGCGTGACGGCTTCATAGAAATCCCCTCAACCCCGGCCAGTCCGTGCATTAGTGGACCATGGTTTGACCGACTGGCATGGACATCTGAATGAGGCCTTAATATGAACAAGGTCTAAGAATCAGAATTACACACAAGCGTTTTTAAAGTGAACCTGTCATCAGCATTTATTTCTAGAAGGAATTAGGAGTTCCTTATCATCCTCATAATAAGTTTTACTAATGCTTGTATTATCCCTAAATGCTAAATGTAAGTGTTTAATTGTCCTCGCCCTCCATACTTGTGCACTAATGTGGAACAGCTGTCAATCAATGTACAGTGTGGGTGGGAAGCACACTCACAGCAGTGTAACTGTGTAACAGTTGTGTGTGTAGATAAGGAAGGAGGAAAAGAGGGAACGCTTCTCCTTTCTGCTTTCCCTGGACATACCGGGATGTCAGTCGTACTAAAGGGGGCGTGCTTCCCACCTACACAGTGGCCTTGAGTAACAGCAGACTCGGACTAGTCACTGAAATAAGTATTTTTTCAAATAAATTATTTTTTCATATTTGCCTATGAGTGGCGTTATTTCTACTTGCTCAGTGCCGATCACGTGACCCCCGGCTGCAGCCGACGCTGATATCAGGTGATGTCACTTCAATTTCTGGACTCTGGAGGTTGAGGTTGCATCACCGAGATGTGACCCAGTCTCACGCAGACTATGGCCACTGCACCTGGTTGACTGTGCTGTGGGTGGTGTTTCACGTCATGGCCCAGTATTGAGCGACCGCTGTTGAAGATTTTCCTCTCTTCTTCTGTGCTTTTATTTGCAGACCGAGTGCCATTGTATGTATAGTCAGGGGCTAAAAACCTGTACAAATCGAATACTAAAGAATATTACTGCGTGTATTAACCCATAAAGTAGCTCACACTATAAAAAGTAATTTCACTATCCTATCTTTAGTATTTGATTACCATTATCAACGACAAAATATGCCTTATGATTTGTTGTAAAGAATACACTTTTATAAAGGAAACATGCAGTTTCTTGTAATGTTAATTTTGTATTATGATTTTTTTTTCTGAAGGCATACCTCCACCCTCATTTCTCAATAGGAAAGGGATGCTTTACAGTAAGTTAGCAGGTCTGGAACATATCAGCAGCTCTTTCCAAATAAAGCTTTGCTGTCTTCTCTATGTGAGTTTACTACACTCATTATTTCCTGTCTCATCTAAGGCATTACACAATAGACCTGTATTTCTGTTACTATTCCTCTGTGGGTTTACACTGAGCTACAACGGCCAATAAACACACTCGTAAGGTAATTAGATAATGATTATCAATCATTTAATAGCCTGTTTAGACAGGATGACCACTTCCAGGTGCACAGAATGATACTTAATACACAGAACGATGCCTTGAGCACAGATTTTTAAGCTTATTAAAAAATTATCTCACCCGACAAAAAAAGCACCTTGCACATATGTTGGGTGATGCCTAGCCAGTGTAAATAGGCTATTTTAATTCATCACATTTGGATTTTGCAGAAAATGCACGTGAAATTATGTAAAAGCATGTGAAATTATGTATGAGCGAGATGAACAAGAAAAATCTTTATTGTAGTCAAAAATGTACACAATATTATATATAAAAATGTATTGAGCATTCATTCTACAGTCATGGCCAAAAGTTTTGAGAATGACACAAATATTATATTTTCACATGATCTGCTGCCCTCTGGTTTTTATGTGTGTTTGACAGATGTTTTTATCACAGACAGAAATATAATTGCAAACATATGAGTAACAAAAGCTTATATTGACAGTTAGAATGAGTTAATGCAGCAAGTCAATATTTGCAGTGTTGACCCTTCTTCTTCAGGACCTCTGCAATTCTCCCTGGCATGCTCTAAATCAACTTCTGGACCAAATCCTGACTGATAGCAGTCCATTCTTGCACAATCAATGCTTTCATTTTGTAAGAATTTTTAGGTTTTTGTTTGTCCACCCGTCTCTTGATGATTGACCACAAGTTCTCAATGGGATTAAGATCTGGGGATTTTCCAGGCCATGGACCCAAAATCTCTATGTTTTGTTCCCTGAGCCATTTAGTTATCACCTTTGCTTTATGGCAAGGTGCTCCATCATGCTGGAAAAGGCATTGTTGATCGCCAAACTGCTCTTGGGGGGTTGGGAGAAGTTGCTCTTGGAGGACATTCTGGTACCATTCTTTATTCATGGCTGTGTTTTTAGGCAAGACTGTGAGAGAGCCGATTCCCTTGGCTGAGAAGCAACTCCACACATGAATGGTTTCAGGATGCTTAACAGTTGGCGTGAGACAAGACTAGTGGTAGCGCTCACCTTGTCTTCTCCGAATGAGGCGTTTTCCTGATGTCCCAAACAATCGAAAAGGGGATTTATCAGAGAAAATAACTTTACCCCAGTCCTTGGCAGTCCACTGCCTGTACCTTTTGCAGAATATCAGTCTGTCCATGATGTTTTTTCTGGAGAGAAGTGGCTTCTTTGCTGCCCTCCTTGAGACCAGGCCTTGCTCCAAGAGTCTCCGCCTCACAGTGCGTGCAGATGCACTCACACCTGCCTGCTGCCATTCCTGAGCAAGCTCTGCACTGCTGGTAGCCCGATCCCACAGCTAAAACACTTTTAAGAGACGGTCCTGGCGCTTGCTGGTCTTTCTTGGCGCCCTGGAGCCTTTTTGGCAACAATGGAACCTCTCTCCTTGAAGTTCTTGATGATGCGATAGATTGTTGACTGAGGTGCAATCTTTCTAGCTGCGATACTCTTCCCTGTTAGGCCATTTTTGTGCATTGCAATGATGACTGTTATGATTTGGTAGCTGAGGAGTGCAGGCAAAAAAGGCATACACCAGAGCAGTTGGAATCTATGAGATTGCAGTACCCTGACTAACCACCTACAACTAGAGGCAGCCGTGGAGCGTTCCTACGTTGGTCCTAGACGCCTCGTCACAGCCTGAGAAACTAACTACACCTAAAGATAGAAATAGGAAAGCTATCTGCCCCGGAGCAGAACCCCAAAGATAATAGAAAGCCCCCAAACATGTAATGGCGGTTAGACAAGATGAAATACTGACACAGAAAGAAAATAGTATGAGCAAACGCTGGGGCCCAAACTAACTAAATAGAAAAGGATAGGAAGGGTACTTACTGCAATCCCAGAAAACCCTGAAAAGCACCAACTCTACTAATTTCAAAAACACCTGAGATCCCACGACCTCTACCACCTAAATTAGTTCTCTGGTGTAACAAAATCAAAACAGCAGCCACTGAAAAAACTGGAAAAAGCAAAAGTACAAACATCAGTGGCTGAACTAAACTGAGAGGGCAAAAGCCCCCGGAGGGGACCCTGAAGGCCCCCACAGAAGTGCAGGACAAAATGCAAAAATATAGCACAAAAACAAAAAGAAGAAAATGTCTTATCTGTTAGCAGGAGATGCAGACACGACACAGCAGGCTACAAGGGAAACAGGAATGAAGGATTCAGACCAGAACAATTGATCACCGGCAACCCTGATGGGAAAGTGACTCACTTATATAAGACCAGTCAGTAACACCTGATTCCCAGTCCTCACAATCTTCACTGGACAGACCAGCACCGCTTGTAACCACCAGAGGGAGCCTCTGCTCAGAACTCATCTCAAACCCATTCACAACAGTACCCCCCCCTTGAGGAGGGGTCACCGAACCCTCATTTGAGCAACCAGGTCGGTCAGGATGAGTTCTATGATACGCACGGATAAGTCTCCTAGCATGGATGTCCGAAGCAAACACCCAAGAATTGTCTTCCTGACCATAACTCTCCATTTAACCAAATACTGGAGTTTCCGTCTAGAAAAACGAGAATCTAATATTTTCTCAACCACATACTCCAGATTGCCCTCAACCAAAACAGGGTCAGGAGGCACAGCAGCAGGAACCACTGGCTCAACAAACCTCTTCAACAAGGACTTGTGGAACACGTTATGGATCTTAAATGTCCCTGGAAGAAGCAAACGAAAAGAAACAGGATTAATAATCTCCATGATCCTATAAGGTCCAATGAACCTAGGCTTAAATTTAGGAGATGCTACTCTCATAGGAATATTCTTTGAGGACAACCAGACCAAGTCCCCCACTTTAAACCAAGGACCATCAGTCCTATGCCGGTTAGCAAACCGCTGGGCCTTCTCCTGAGAGAGGGACAACCTCTCCACTACCTGGTCCCAAATCTGCTGCATACGCTCCACAACAGAGTCAACACCTGGACAGACAGAAGCCTCCATCTGTCCTGAAGAAAATCGAGGGTGAAACCCAGAATTACAGAAAAACGGAGACATCAAAGTGGCAGAGCTAGCCCTATTGTTAAGAGCAAACTCAGCCAAAGGCAAAAAAGAGACCCAGTCATCCTGATCAGCAGACACAAAGCATCTTAGATAAGTCTCCAATGTCTGGTTTGTTCTCTCAGTTTGACCATTGGTCTGAGGATGAAATGCCGAGGAGAAAGACAATTGAACACCCAGTTTAGAACAAAAAGTCCTCCAAAATCTGGAAACAAACTGGACTCCTCTGTCAGACACAATGTTCTCAGGAATGCCGTGTAAACGAACCACGTGCTGAAGGAACAACGGCACCAATTCAGAGGAGGAAGGCAACTTAGGTAATGGCACAAGATGTATCATTTTGGAAAACCTATCACAAATTACTCAGATGGTGGTCATTCTCTGAGAAACAGGAAGTCGGAAATGAAATCCATAGAGATATGGGTCCATGGTCTCTTGGGCACAGGCAATGGCATCAACAAACCACTAGAGCGAGAGCAAGGCTTGGAGCGAGAGCAAGTCCCGCAGGACTGCACAAATTCCCTGACATCACGAGACAAGGTAGGCCACCAAAAGGACCGACTAACCAAGTCTCTGGTACCAAAAATTCCGGGATGCCCAGCCAATGTGGAACAATAAATCTCAGACATCACACTCTTTTTCCACTGGTCCGGGACAAACAATTTTCCAACAGGGCAGCACTCGGGCCTATCCTCCTGACACCCCTCCAGAGCAAGTCTCAAATTGGGCGAGATGGCGGAAAGAACTACACCCTCTTTCAAAATAACAGAAGGATCAGATAACTCAGGAGAGTCCGCAAGGAAACTCCTCGAGAGGGCATCCGCCTTAACATTCTTAGTGCCAGGAAGAAAGGAAACCACAAAATTAAAACGTGTGAAAAACAAGGCCCACCTGGCCTGTCTAGGATTGAGTCGCTTGGCAGATTCCAGATAGACCAGATTCTTATGGTCCGTAAGGACCACCACCTGATGTTTGGCTCCCTCCAGCCAATGTCTCCACTCTTCAAAAGCCCACTTCATGGCCAATAACTCCCGATTACCCACGTCATAATTACGTTCAGTAGGAGAAAATTTTCGAGAGAAAAAGGCACAAGGGTTACTTTTAGAGGTCTCTGGATCTTTTTGGGACAAAACGGCACCTGCCCCAATTTCAGAGGCATCAACCTCCACCTGAAATGGCAGAGAAACATCAGGCTGCCGTAGAACAGGAGCAGAAGTGAATCTCTGCTTAAGTTCCTGAAATGCAGAGACTGCCTCAGGAGGCCAATTCACCACATCAGAACCCTTTCTGGTCAAATCAGTTAATGGTTTAACAATAACCGAGAAATTACCAATAAATTTACGATAAAAATTGGCAAAACCCAAAAATCTCTGAAGAGCCTTTAATGAAGTAGGTTGGACCCAATCACAGATGGCCTGAACCTTGACTGGGTCCATTTCAATAACAGATGGGGACAAAATGAATCCCAGAAATGAGATCCTCTGTACGCCAAAAAGACACTTTGATCCCTTCACATACAGAGCATTCTCTCTCAAAATCTGGAATACAGTTCGAAAATGTTTCACATGAGAGTCCCAGTCATTAGAAAAATCAAGATATCATCCAAATAAACAATCAGAAATTTGTCCACAAAATCCCTGAAAATGTCATTCATGAAGGACTGGAAGACGGAAGGAGCATTAGTGAGCCCAAAGGGCATCACTAGGTACTCAAAATGCCCTTCAGGGGTATTGAATGCTGTCTTCCATTCATCCCCGTGCTTAATGCGAATAAGGTTATACGCCCCCTGAGGTCAAGCTTGGTAAACCAAGTAGCATTTTTCACCCTAGAAAACAGGTCAGAAATCAAGGGTAACGGGTATTGATATTTCACAGTAATATTGTTCAAGAGAGATAATCAATACACGGCCTTAATGAACCATCCTTTTTGGCCACAAAGAAAAAACCGGCACCTAAGGGTGAAGAGGATGGTCTGATATGACCCTTCTCCAATGATTCCTTGATATAAGACCGCATAGCGTCATGTTCAGGTACAGACAAGTTAAAAAGGCGACCTTTAGGGAATTTACTACCCGGCACTAATTCAATAGCGCAGTCATAGCTCCTATGGGGAGGCAAGGATGCAGATTTACTTTCGCTAAACACATCAGAAAAATCAATCAAAAAGTCAGGAACATCCTGAGCCTGGGGGAGGCAGAAAAAACAGGAGTGTGGGTATTAACACATTGGCAGCCCCAACTGGTTACAGACACAGATTTCCAATCCAACACAGGATTATGAGACTGTAACCAAGGGAAACCCAGCACGATAATGTCATGCAGATTATACAGAACCAAAAATTTGCAGCACTCCTGGTGATCAGGTTCAACCCTCATTATCACCTGAGTAGAAAACTGGGGTTTATTCTCAGCCAAAGGGGTAGAATCGATCCCCAGTAGGGGAATAGACTTCTGTAGGGGTATCAAGGGAAACCCACAACGTTTAGCAAAATCATAATCCATCAGGTTAATAGCTGCTCCAGAATCAACGAAAGCCTGAGCAGAAAATGAGGACAGAGAGCATATCAGAGTGACAGTTAATAAAAACTTAGTCTGAACACTACCCAAGACAACTGAGCGTGCAAAACGTCTTCCCCGCTTAGGGCAGACTGAAATAGCATGAGAGGCATCACCACAGTAGAAACATAACCCATTGCGCTTTCGAAACTCATGACGCTGTGCCCCAGACACCACTCTATCACACTGCATGGGTTCAGAAGCTGGTTCACAAGGCAACACCATACCACGCATACTTCTCCGCTCACGCAAACGTCTGTCAATTTGAATCGCTAATGACATAGAATCATTGAGACCAGAGGGGACAGGGAATCCCACCATAACATCCTTTACATTATCTGACAGACCCTTCCGGAAAAGGGCTGCCAAAGCGTCGTCATTCCATTTGGTCAGGACTGCCCACCTACGGAATCTCTGACAGTATAACTCAGCGTCATAAAGCCCTGATTTAATGCCAACAAGGCTTTTTCAGCTTGATCAGTGACATTAGGCTCATCGTACAATAACCCCAAAGCCTGAAAAAATGCATCAACATCACTCAAAACAGGATCCCCAGGTGTCAGGGAAAAAGCCCAATCCTGAGGATCGCCGCGCAGGAGAGAGATGATAATTTGAACCTGCTGCGCTGCGTTCCCTGAGGACTTAGATTTTAAGGCAAAAAACAATTTACAATTATTTTTGAAATTCTGAAACTTAGCTCGATCCCCTAAAAACAAATCTGGCATGGGAATCCTAGGTTCCACAACAGGCAACCTAGCAAGATATGCAGCAATACTCTGAACCTCAGTGGCAAGCTGATCCACATGGCCAGACAACTGTGCAAACTCCATTGAGAGAAAAGATCCTCCCCAGCACCCAGAGGGAAAAAAAAGCAACAAACAGAAAAATATCTCTGACAACTCTGACAACCTTTTTTCTTTCACAATATTTTTTCCCTTCTGTGAGTACCATACAATTTTCAATTTTTGGGCCGGTGATACTGTTATGATTTGGTAGCTGAGGAGTGCAGGCAAAAAAGGCAATACACCAGAGCAGTTGGAATCTATGAGATTGCAGTACCCTGACTAACCACTACAACTAGAGGCAGCCGTGGAGCGTTCCTACGTTGGTCCTAGACGCCTCGTCACAGCCTGAGAAACTAACTACACCTAAAGATAGAAATAGGAAAGCTATCTGCCCCGGAGCAGAACCCCAAAGATAATAGAAAGCCCCCAAACATGTAATGGCGGTTAGACAAGATGAAATACTGACACAGAAAGAAAATAGTATGAGCAAACGCTGGGGCCCAAACTAACTAAATAGAAAAGGATAGGAAGGGTACTTACTGCAATCCCAGAAAACCCTGAAAAGCACCAACTCTACTAATTTCAAAAACACCTGAGATCACACGACCTCTACCACCTAAATCAGTTCTCTGGTGTAACAAAATCAAAACAGCAGCCACTGAAAAACTGGAAAAAGCAAAAGTACAAACATCAGTGGCTGAACTAAACTGAGAGGGCAAAAGCCCCCGGAGGGGACCCTGAAGGCCCCCACAGAAGTGCAGGACAAAATGCAAAAATATAGCACAAAAACAAAAAGAAGAAAATGTCTTATCTGTTAGCAGGAGATGCAGACACGACACAGCAGGCTACAAGGGAAACAGGAATGAAGGATTCAGACCAGAACAATTGATCACCGGCAACCCTGATGGGAAAGTGACTCACTTATATAAGACCAGTCAGTAACACCTGATTCCCAGTCCTCACAATCTTCACTGGACAGACCAGCACCGCTTGTAACCACCAGAGGGAGCCTCTGCTCAGAACTCATCTCAAACCCATTCACAACAGTACCCCCCCCTTGAGGAGGGGTCACCAAACCCTCATTTGAGCAACCAGGTCGGTCAGGATGAGTTCTATGATACGCACGGATAAGTCTCCTAGCATGGATGTCCGAAGCAATGTCTCCACTCTTCAAAAGCCCACTTCATGGCCAATAACTCCCGATTACCCACGTCATAATTACGTTCAGTAGGAGAAAATTTTCGAGAGAAAAAGGCACAAGGGTTACTTTTAGAGGTCTCTGGATCTTTTTGGGACAAAACGGCACCTGCCCCAATTTCAGAGGCATCAACCTCCACCTGAAATGGCAGAGAAACATCAGGCTGCCGTAGAACAGGAGCAGAAGTGAATCTCTGCTTAAGTTCCTGAAATGCAGAGACTGCCTCAGGAGTAGTGTTGAGCGATATTGCTCGATATCTAAAAATATCGGATCGGAATGGTATCGCCGATATCACTAAATATCGGCGATATCCGATTCCGATACCGGAAGTCCCATGTAAGTCTATGGGAACAAAATATCGCAACTAAAAAAACCTTTATTTCCTTGTAAACACTAAATATACACACATAGAATACATATATATATATATATACATGTCATTGTGACATATATATATACATATATGTATAGTTTATACACTTCTACATAGTAAAATATCCTCTGATTCAATTGCCGGGTAAAGCCGGCTTCAGTGAAAAGACAGAAGCACCCGACATGAAATGACACTTGGTGTACATAGGGTTAACCATGTCTTTTCATGTCGTTTGCTATCTGATTTGCACAAACAATTAAATCAGTCTATGTTTGCAAAATTTCACACCTGTAGGGGTTAATTAAAGGTGTAAATTGTTGTAAAAAAAACGGACTTTTTTGCTACGAATTTACACCTTTAATTAACCCCTACAGGTGTGAAATTTTGCACACATAGACTGATTTAATTGTTTGTGCAAATCAGATAGCAAAGGACATGGTTAACCCTATGTACACCAAGTGTCATTTCATGTCGGGTTCTGCATTTTCACAAAAGCCGGCAATTGAATTAGCGGCTATTATACTATGTAGAAGTGTATGAACTATAAATATATATATATATATATATATATATATATTATGTGTCACAAACTCAATGACATGTATATATATATATATATGAGGTGTAAAATTGCTGAAAAAAAAATGCGTGGGCTCCCGCCCTATTTTCGCAACCAGACAGACAAAGCCAGTGAGTGGGGGCAGATAATAATAGCCCAGAGAGGGACAATTATTTTTGGCCCCCCCCGGCTACTAACATCTGCCCCCAGACACCCCAGAAAGGGCAAATCTCTAATTAGATTTGCCCTTTCTGGCACTTTGCCCGTCTATTCCCATTGCCCTGTAGCGGTGGCGAATGGGTTTAATAAGGGGTTAAAATGACCTTGCAATTGAAAGGTCACTTTAAGCCAGGTTAATAATTGAGAGCTGTCAATTAGACAACTATCAATTATTAATCCTATTGTATGAAAGAAAAATCAAACACACACACTTTAATAAAAAAGAAGTTTAATGAAATAATCACACAGTTTTTGACCATATTTTATTTTCCTGCTAAAACCATTTCCTGTAATAAAAATAAAGTAATAAAGCAAAATTATTCTTACCAATCCGATGTACAGTCAGGTCCCACGGTGTAATCCTTCAGAAAGGGTTAATGTTTACTGCAGGGACCGCAGCTAATGCTGCAGCCTCACAGTAAACCCCCAAATGAATGAGTTCCTCTCCTGGCTGACAGGAGAGGAAGTGGAAAGCTTAATTGATTGCTTTCCACTTTCACTTCAGGTCAGCCAGGGACACAATCAGTGACGTCAGAGTGAACTGGTTAACAAAAATAGGGGATCCCCTCGAAAAAAATTGGCGTGGGTTCCCCCCTATTTTTGTTAACCAGCCAGATGAAGCAGACCGCTGAGGCCTGGATTTTCAGGCTGTTAAGGAGCCAAGACCCATGGACCTTGCCAGCCTGATAATACCAGGCCACAGCAGTCTGCATATCTTGGCTGATTAACAAAAATAGGGGATCCCCTCGAAAAAAATTGGCGTGGGGTCCCCCCTATTTTTGTTAACCAGCCAGATGAAGCAGACCGCTGAGGCCTGGTTTTTCAGGCTGGTAAGGATCCAATATCCATGGACCTTGCAAGCCTGATAATACCAGGCCACAGCAGTCTGCTTAGCTTGGCTGGTTAACAAAAATAGGGAATCCCCTCGAAAAAAAAAACGGCGTGGGGATCCCCCCTATTTTTGTTAACCAGCCAAGTAAAATGCAGACTGCTGCGGCCTGGTATTAAAAGACTGTCAAGGCCCATGGATTTTGGCCCTCAACAGCCTGATAATACCAGGCTACAGCAGCCCCACATTTGGCGCATCAAAAGATGTGCCAATTGTGGCACTTTACCCGGCTCTTCCCACTTGCCCTGTAGCGGTGGCAAGCGGGGTAATAAATGGTTAATGTCACCGTTGATTGCACGGTGACAATAAGCCCGGTTAATAATGGAGAGGTGTCAATAAGACACCGATCCATTATTAATCCCAAAGTTATTAAATGTTTTAAAATAAAGACACAGCAAGAAAAAAGTCTTTTAATGAAATAAAAGAGACAACACAGTTTTCATTTTTTTATTACTCTCTCATTCCTGCGACGCCATCGATCTCCTGTAAAAAAATAAAAAAAAATAAAAAAACAAACCAACAGTATACCACCTGTCCGACGCAGTCCATAACGACAGTCCCACGACGATCCAGCTCTGCTACATCGGAATGACAGGCAGAGCCTGACATCCCGGCGCAGCACAGCTGCTTACCAGCTTCCCCGGCGGTGACGTCATCGGACTGCTTTACGGCCGCGATTACCCAGCAGTCACTGCAGTTATCGCGAGATACTGCATGTGACCGCCGGGGAGAAGAGGATGGCGGCCATTAAGCAGCCCGGGATGTGACCGCCGGAGATCTTCTGCCAGGTAAGTGCCGCTGACTCCTGACAGACCCGACCGACGGACACTGACAGTGACAGTGACAATTCCGATCGTATCCGATATGACGAAAATATCGGAACTCGGGATCGGGATTCCGATACAGCCAATATCGGCCGATAGCCGATATTTGCAGTATCGTATCGCTCAACACTACTCAGGAGGCCAATTCACCACATCAGAACCCTTTCTGGTCAAATCAGTTAATGGTTTAACAATAACCGAGAAATTACCAATAAATTTACGATAAAAATTGGCAAAACCCAAAAATCTCTGAAGAGCCTTTAATGAAGTAGGTTGGACCCAATCACAGATGGCCTGAACCTTGACCGGGTCCATTTCAATAACAGATGGGGACAAAATGAATCCCAGAAATGAGATCCTCTGTACGCCAAAAAGACACTTTGATCCCTTCACATACAGAGCATTCTCTCTCAAAATCTGGAATACAGTTCGAACATGTTTCACATGAGAGTCCCAGTCATTAGAAAAAAATCAAAATATCATCCAAATAAACAATCAGAAATTTGTCCACAAAATCCCTGAAAATGTCATTCATGAAGGACTGGAAGACGGAAGGAGCATTAGTGAGCCCAAAGGGCATCACTAGGTACTCAAAATGCCCTTCAGGGGTATTGAATGCCGTCTTCCATTCATCCCCGTGCTTAATGCGAATAAGGTTATACGCCCCCCTGAGGTCAAGCTTGGTAAACCAAGTAGCGTTTTTCACCCTAGAAAACAGGTCAGAAATCAAGGGTAACGGGTATTGATATTTCACAGTAATATTGTTCAAGAGACGATAATCAATACACGGCCTTAATGAACCATCCTTTTTGGCCACAAAGAAAAAAACCGGCACCTAAGGGTGAAGAGGATGGTCTGATATGACCCTTCTCCAATGATTCCTTGATATAAGACCGCATAGCGTCATGTTCAGGTACAGACAAGTTAAAAAGGCGACCTTTAGGGAATTTACTACTAATTCAATAGCGCAGTCATAGCTCCTATGTGGAGGCAAGGATGCAGATTTACTTTCGCTAAACACATCAGAAAAATCAATCAAAAAGTCAGGAACATCCTGAGCCTGGGGGGAGGCAGAAAAAACAGGAGTGTGGGTATTAACACATTGGCAGCCCCAACTGGTTACATACACAGATTTCCAATCCAACACAGGATTATGAGACTGTAACCAAGGGAAACCCAGCACGATAATGTCATGCAGATTATACAGAACCAAAAATTTGCAGCACTCCTGGTGATCAGGTTCAACCCTCATTATCACCTGAGTAGAAAACTGGGGTTTATTCTCAGCCAAAGGGGTAGAATCGATCCCCAGTAGGGGAATAGACTTCTGTAGGGGTATCAAGGGAAACCCACAACGTTTAGCAAAATCATAATCCATCAGGTTAATAGCTGCTCCAGAATCAACGAAAGCCTGAGCAGAAAATGAGGACAGAGAGCATATCAGAGTGACAGTTAATAAAAACTTAGTCTGAACACTACCCAAGACAACTGAGCGTGCAAAACGTCTTCCCCGCTGAGGGCAGACTGAAATAGCATGAGAGGCATCACCACAGTAGAAACATAACCCATTGCGCTTTCGAAACTCATGACGCTGTGCCCCAGACACCACTCTATCACACTGCATGGGTTCAGAAGCTGGTTCACAAGGCAACACCATACCACGCATACTTCTCCGCTCACGCAAACGTCTGTCAATTTGAATCGCTAATGACATAGAATCATTGAGACCAGAGGGGACAGGGAATCCCACCATAACATCCTTTACATTATCTGACAGACCCTTCCGGAAAAGGGCTGCCAAAGCGTCGTCATTCCATTTGGTCAGGACTGCCCACCTACGGAATCTCTGACAGTATAACTCAGCGTCATAAAGCCCCTGATTTAATGCCAACAAGGCTTTTTCAGCTTGATCAGTGACATTAGGCTCATCGTACAATAACCCCAAAGCCTGAAAAAATGCATCAACATCACTCAAAACAGGATCCCCAGGTGTCAGGGAAAAAGCCCAATCCTGAGGATCGCCGCGCAGGAGAGAGATGATAATTTGAACCTGCTGCGCTGCGTTCCCTGAGGACTTAGATTTTAAGGCAAAAAACAATTTACAATTATTTTTGAAATTCTGAAACTTAGCTCGATCCCCTAAAAACAAATCTGGCATGGGAATCCTAGGTTCCACAACAGGCAACCTAGCAAGATATGCAGCAATACTCTGAACCTCAGTGGCAAGCTGATCCACATGGCCAGACAACTGTGCAAACTCCATTGAGAGAAAAGATCCTCCCCAGCACCCAGAGATACAGAGGGAAAAAAAAGCAACAAACAGAAAAATATCTCTGACAACTCTGACAACCTTTTTTCTTTCACAATATTTTTTCCCTTCTGTGAGTACCATACAATTTTCAATTTTTGGGCCGGTGATACTGTTATGATTTGGTAGCTGAGGAGTGCAGGCAAAAAAGGCAATACACCAGAGCAGTTGGAATCTATGAGATTGCAGTACCCTGACTAACCACTACAACTAGAGGCAGCCGTGGAGCGTTCCTACGTTGGTCCTAGACGCCTCGTCACAGCCTGAGAAACTAACTACACCTAAAGATAGAAATAGGAAAGCTATCTGCCCCGGAGCAGAACCCCAAAGATAATAGAAAGCCCCCAAACATGTAATGGCGGTTAGACAAGATGAAATACTGACACAGAAAGAAAATAGTATGAGCAAACGCTGGGGCCCAAACTAACTAAATAGAAAAGGATAGGAAGGGTACTTACTGCAATCCCAGAAAACCCTGAAAAGCACCAACTCTACTAATTTCAAAAACACCTGAGATCACACGACCTCTACCACCTAAATCAGTTCTCTGGTGTAACAAAATCAAAACAGCAGCCACTGAAAAAACTGGAAAAAGCAAAAGTACAAACATCAGTGGCTGAACTAAACTGAGAGGGCAAAAGCCCCCGGAGGGGACCCTGAAGGCCCCCACAGAAGTGCAGGACAAAATGCAAAAATATAGCACAAAAACAAAAAGAAGAAAATGTCTTATCTGTTAGCAGGAGATGCAGACACGACACAGCAGGCTACAAGGGAAACAGGAATGAAGGATTCAGACCAGAACAATTGATCACCGGCAACCCTGATGGGAAAGTGACTCACTTATATAAGACCAGTCAGTAACACCTGATTCCCAGTCCTCACAATCTTCACTGGACAGACCAGCACCGCTTGTAACCACCAGAGGGAGCCTCTGCTCAGAACTCATCTTAAACCCATTCACAACAGATGACTGCACGTGTTTCTTTAGAGATAACCATGGTTAACAGAAGAGAAACAATGATGCCAAGCACCAGCCTCCTTTTAAAGTGTCCAGTGGTGTCATTCTTACTTAATCATGACAGATTGATCTCCAGCCATGTCCTCATCAACACCCACACCTGTGTTAATGGAGCAATCACTGAAAAGAGGTTAGCTGGTCCTTTTAAGGCAGGGCTGCAATGATGTTGAAATGTGTTTTGGGGGATAAAGTTCATTTTCTAGCCAAATATTGCATTTGCAAGTAATTGCTGTTAAGCTGATCACTCTTTATAACATTCTGGAGTATATGCAAATTGCCATTAGAAAAAGTGAAGCAGTAGACTTTGTAAAAATTAATATTTGTGTCATTCTCAAAACTTTTGGCCATGACTGTATATACCAGTTGACTCTCCACATAGTGAAATGATCCCCCACCCTAACCCCTGAGAGATGTAAAAAAGCATCCTTCATGGCTGTGATCATATTTTATATGTTTCAAGACTTGTTTAGAAATGAATAATGCTAAGATAATTATATTATAAAGAAAAAAAAATGTTGTAACGGGCCAATATTTAGTAAAAACCTAATATATGTATGCATGATTACCTGAAAGCAGAGAACAGAATTGTGCGGATGCGGATACTTTCTTTTAGCAAAGCTCTTTCTCTAGGATTTCATGTGGATTATTTTGTTTCTGCTGACAAAATGAAATTAACAAGGGAAAAAGTAGAAAAGCTTATACATGGAAAGACTTTGTTGGGAAAGGAAATCACTATCATGCCTTTTCTGAGTAATGTGCGCTACACTGGAAGGATGCAAAGTTTCCATAAGATAAAACAAAAATATTCCACACATCAGCCTCGAAGACCTTTGATCCGGACCATGAGTGCCAGATAATTCATGATGGCTAAATAACTATTTCCTGTGCGTAACTGGAGGTCACTTATAATTAAGTGAGTTCATGAGCATTTATATTGGCACAATCCATGTTTTGCAGGCATTTTCTGACTGTTGATCATGAGAATAAGTAGTTTGATCACTAGGATATCCCAAAGGTGGACCTCCATCTTTCCAAAAAATGATGACATACTTTAAACTGTAATGGGACTGCTCCTTTATCTGGAGTAAAGAGAAAGTCATTGCCAGCACTATGATGAGCTTTCAGAGTATACCATACAAGTAATAACAAGACCCTAAAATTGGGTTACCAGGAATTACCAGTGGTTTTCTGCACTACTGGGTCTCCAATGGCTGTGGAGTGCACATCTGGATCATGGATTATTGGTGCTACAATGTGGGATCACTAAGCTTCAATAAATTATAGCCTCACTACATTCATACATCGCTAAGTAACAGTATCCCATCCTAGCACTCTTATTTCTTGGAGAACAGTAGGAAGTAGGACACAGAAATTTTTCTATTATAGTTGAACTAAGAAAAATAAAAACTGTACTAAAGCCTCCATCTAAGTAGTATTCGCGATCCAGTCTGCACATATTTATTAAAACATCTACATTAGACAATTCATTGAAGGGTGAGGCTCATTTGGTCCTTTATTAGCCGAACATTTCTGTTTTTGCCTAACTGCAATTCAAAGACCATAATTTTATTTTTATCATTGACATTGCCGTGTGCCCTGCTCTGCACTGAAAAGGAACAAGCAGTGGTAGGCAAAAGTTGGCAGTTATCTAGGGCGCCATTTAGCTTTATTCCAGAAAAAAATCACTTTGAGTCTTCATTCAGATGTCCGTTTTGCATGTACAATTTCTATCCTTTCAGGGACCCATTATAATCTATGGTGCTGTTCAATGTCACATTTTCAGGGACCAAGTGTACTTGCAAAACACACAGAGACATGTCTGTTTTTTTCCTGCAGCATAGATGAAAAAGACAAATACAAGTCTATGGATCCATGAAAAACACGTACAGCACAAGGATTGCATCAGTATGCTGTCCATGATTAACCCCTTCATAACCTTTGGGACTAACAGATACGTCATGGTCAGGAAAAGGTTCCCGACCTTTGATATATGGATACATCATGCAAAAGTGTGGGGCACAGGAGCTGTGCCTGAGCGATCGCCATCGGGAGCTCAGTTTAAGTGATAGTTGAGCCCCGGCTGTCATGGCCCAGAGTGGTGCCCGCACCACCCAAGCTGTTTAACTCCCTAAATGTCGCAATCAATAGCAATTACTGCATTTAGGAAGGAGAAGGAGTCCACGATCGGCACCCCTGAGACATCATTGTAGGCTGCCGATAGTTGTCATGGAAGGTCACATGATGACCTTTGGGTCAGCCAGCTACGCCTTGCCTGTTAGACCATGCTGACAACTTGGTCTAAAAGGTGTTCTGCCAGTGTCTCACTGACAGGTATAATGCATTGCAGTCCTGGTGCATTGCAATGCATTATTCCAGCAATCAGAGTAATAAAAGTTAAAATCCCATAGAGGGATTAAGTAAAAAAGTAACAAAAAAGTTTTAAAAAAATTGTACACATTTTTAAAAAAATCACAAAGAAAAAAATGTAAAAAATAATATACCAATAAATACATGTAATTGTGTATTTTTTTTTTTTTTTTTAAAGTACACATATTTGGTTTTGCTGTGTCACCCCCCGGGACATATATGTCCTATTAATTTGGGCATACAGGTGATAGAAATGTTAAGCAAGTCCTACCTGTATATCTCATATTAGTGGTCTGGTTGTTGAGATATCTTATATTCTTTCCTTATGCTAATGATTTCTTCCAGGCTTTGGGGCGTAGGGTGCCTGTAATAAATCCCTGCTTTACCATGTGGCAATCCAGTATTGTACAGCCTTATATGGGGTATTGCCATGTTCAGAAGATATTTTGTAACAAATTGGCTTTTTTTTACCCATTTATCCCTTGTGAAAATAAAAAATATTGGGCAAAAACAGTATTTTAGTGATAAATATGTAATTAATAGTTCTTCACCACAGAATGGTATACAATTCTGTGACACACCTGTGGTGTCATAAAATAATATTTAAACCGTGTGCACTGCTATCAAAGAAGGTGCCAAAGTAGGTTCCCAAACCGTAGTAATATGTAAGATAAACTCGGCACTCAACTTAATGATGCTAAATGGTATGAAATTTATTGTGGACAGCAATGAATGTCAAAACGTTTCGGTCGTACAAGACCTTCATCAGTTGCTGTGCAAACAAAAAGAAAACAATGTACATAAAAAAAAAAAACATACATATCATAATTCCATTATGAATAACTATATACATGGTATTTGGTAATCATTTGGTTATATTCGTATTATGAAGAAATAATTTTGGTACAATCGTATTCCAAGTGTTCATAGAATCAGATGAACATACCGTTTGTCACGCTGTGGATAAGTCCAATTTGTGAATTAGATAGAGTGTAGACAATGTAAGCCTATAGTGACCAAGAGAAGGGGGGGGAAATATGCACATAATATAGTATGATATAACTAATGCTCCTATTAGGTGCCAGTGAAATCATACGGTAGAGAGATTACCCAGAATATTGTGGTAGCTCCGTGCGGTGAGTAAACGTATCAGCACCTAAGGGAGTTATATATCATATGCCAGTAATATAACCACTGTGCGGAAAAATTAGGTGAAAAGATTAGAAAAAATATTATCAAAACTTTACCCTGTTGCACTGAGGAAAACGAGCTGTGGACGGGCATGAGCAGTAACCTAAAAGGAGATGTACATGCTAATGTCTATAGACATCCATCATATGGGTAGACGTTTAGGTGCATATCAAATGAAGTGCTCTAGGTAGGTCAGGAATGCTTACCCCGTCGTGGCTTCCACCGCTAGACAAATGCGATAAGTGGTGGCGGTGACCCTCTCATTTAATGGCGTGCTGCTGCCATGTGTGAGCATTTCCTGGTTTAGATAGTGTGCGTACTGTCACGTAAAACGGAAGTGACGTTGCCGGAAGTGACGCATGCGCTCCGGTTGCGTTCCACTATGGTGACGATTGTGAAGGCGTGGTTAAGGCTGCGCATGCCCAGTAATCCCTAAGCCGTGTTTAACGTGCTGGTGAGATACTTGCGATGTTAACTCATTGTGGGTGGGTGGAATAGATCGTGCAGTGGTTTGATAGACGGCAGGCGAGTGCATAGAAGGCAGGAGGTGTTCCGTGATCAGTACAGGCGACTCTAGAAGAGAGAGACACAATTAAATTACTGAATATCAACATTCTTATAAAGCAAATGATAATACATCATACTCTTTGTTCAATCCTTTGGGGTTAAAGTTTCCAGGGTATGAATCCAGAACGATTCACGTTTTTTAAGTAATGAAATTCGATCTCCACCACGTCTGAGAGGCGGTATGTGGTCAATCACCTGAAATCTTAGTTGTGAGATAGTGTGGCCTCGTGCATGAAAATGTTGAGGAATGGGGAGTAATAGATTTTTGCAGCGTATAGTGGATTTGTGCTTTGATATTCTTTCTTTATGGGTAGGGTGGTTTCGCCAATATAAAGTAGTCCACACGGACATTTTATCAAATATATGACGAACGATGTGTCACAGGTGTAAAAACCCTTAATAGGGTATGATTTACCCTTCTGTGGGTGGTGGAAAGAATCTCCTCTCAAAATGTTGCTACACTGTGCACAGTGTAGGCACGGGAAGGTTCCCATCTTTGGTTGGGAGAGAAAAAGTTGTTTACTAGTAGGTGATTTCGAACCGATATCTGCACGTATTAGTTTGTCTCTCAGATTTGGTGGTCTTTTGAAGCATGGTAAAAAAGGTTCTCTGAACTCAGGGATATCTGGGTATGCCGTAGTTAAAAGATGCCAATGGCGTCTAATGGTCTTGTGAAGTATGAACGCAAAGGGGTGATATAGATGGACGAATGGAATGCGTTTATTATTTTGTCTGGTGATATTGCCCGTTGTGGGCGTCTTTGATTTATCGAGTAGAGCAGACGGATAGCCCCTTTTGGAAAATTTAGAAGACATATCCTTTATTCTGGTCTCGCAGGTAGATTGGTCTGTTACAATCCGTCTCACCCTTGTAAATTGTGAAATCGGTATGGATTTTTTCACTGATGGTGGATGAAAGCTTGAATAGTGTAATATACTATTCCTGTCCGTGGGTTTGGTATACAAATCAGTTGTGATTTTACCATATTGATCTTTAGATACCATGGTATCAAGACAATTCATATTATGAAGGTCATGTGTCATGGTAAAACTGATTCCTGGCCAGGAACCATTAAGGAATGAGAAAAATTCCTGTAAGGACTCCAATGTGCCGCCCCAGAGACAAAAAATGTCATCAATGTATCATTTCCATATTATGGCATTCTGTATAAAGAGTGGATGTTTATATATCAAGGAAGACTCGAAATTAGCCATGTAGGTATTAACATATGGAGGCGCCACATTGGAGCCCATTGCAGTACCACGAACCTGTAGATAGTAGCAGTCCTGGAACAAAAATAAATTGTTATATAGGATAGACAGTTAATAAATCGATAATAAAGTTAATCTGATCAGTTTCCATACCCTGAGTGGTGAGAAGGTGATGGACCGAGTTAATGCCCTCAATGTGAGGAATAGAGGTGTATAAGTCTCTTACGTCCATGGTGACCAGAATAGTATTAGCAGGTATTATACCTACTGTGTGAATGACCTTAAGGAAGTCCCCTGTATCAAGGAGGAAAGATAGTGCCTTCTGTGTGAAGGGCGTGAGGATTTTTTCTAAGTATTTAGAAATGGGTGAAAGAATAGACTCTGTAGAGGCCACTATAGGCCTTCCCGGGGGATTCTCTAGATTCTTGTGAACCTTAGGTAATGTATAGAAAACTGGTGTAATTGGGTTTTTCTTGCGTAAAAATTCACTTGTTTTTGTATCTAGGATACCAAGATTAGAGTATTTCTGTATAATTTCCTCAATTTTGGATTGAATCATGGTGGTGGGGTCTCTAGGAAGAACGTGATAGACTGTGGTATCAGTCAGTTGTCTGTATATTTCAGTAATATACTGTGACTTGTCCATAACTACTAAGGCTCCGCCTTTATCTGCCGGTTTAATAATGAGGGATGTGTCCTCATGGAGAGATCTCAAAGCCTGTGTTTCGACTTGAGTTAAATTCGGGGGGTTAGAACAATTGGCCTTGTTCAATATCTTTCCGTAGTGTTTGGAAAGAGGTGTGTATAAAGTCGATGAAAGTTTCGACGGCATGGGACCCATGTGGTGGACGATATGTGCTCTTATTGCGGAGACCTAGGTTAGATATGGACAATCTATTGTATGGAGTCTGGGGTACATTCGTATCAACTAAAGTATTAGAAAAATGAACTTTTAATCGTAAAGAACGAAAAAAGCGCTGAAGGTCCATGTCCAAGTCAAAGGTTCTATATTTGTATGCTGGACAGAAAGAAAGTCCTTTCTGCAGGACTTGGTATTCCGCAATACCCAGGGATTTGGAAGAAATGTTAATCACTAGTGACTCAGTACCTGAGAACGTGTGATCCGCATCTGATCCGCGTTGGTTCTTCCGTCCGTGGCCCCGTCTTGTCTTCTTCTCGAGAACCGGCGTCTTTGTCCTAAAAAAGAGGCTGATGGTGGAATGAAAGAACTGCGTTCTTGTTCCGATCCGGACGTTGAGTAGTCGGTGGAAGATCGTTGACTGCGAGGCGGTTGTCTTCTGGAGGAGGAGTTGTCCTGCCATCTATATACTCTGTTGGATTCGTAGTCGGCTGCGTCCCTCGAAAATTTGTTCCGTTTGCGGCTTTCAGTATCTCTGGTGTGTTGGTCAATCCTTCCCTGGATTTGGCTCCGGAGTGTCTGTAGTTCTTCCGTGGACCCAGTAGTAGAAAGCTGTGTCTCAATATTCTGGATGGCGGTGTTGTTAGTATCGATGGCCTTATGCAGGTGTTCTAGGGTAAGTGTCATTAAGTCAAAGGAACACTTGTTTAATATTTGTTCATAACGAGAGCAGAAATCTGGTGAATCGTGAAATAACGTAGGACGGAGTGGGACACGAAGGCCTCTTGGTATCCTTTTAACCCGAAGGTATTCTGAGAGAGTTGCGCTATGAAGTCGCAAGTTAACCTGGTGTCTAAGTGCCCGCTCTAAATCACGTCCGCGTGTCTCACGTGGAGGTGCTTTTAGAAAATCACTAGAAAATCTAGATTGTGCCAAAATTGCAGTAGTTTCTTCAGGATTATATGAAAAGGTGGCAGAAGACATAACCACGGATAGCGTGCTACACGTATGGGTACGTACAGTAATATTTAAACCGTGTGCACTGCTATCAAAGAAGGTGCCAAAGTAGGTTCCCAAACCGTAGTAATATGTAAGATAAACTCGGCACTCAACTTAATGATGCTAAATGGTATGAAATTTATTGTGGACAGCAATGAATGTCAAAACGTTTCGGTCGTACAAGACCTTCATCAGTTGCTGTGCAAACAAAAAAGAAAACAATGTACAATAAAGAAAAAAACATACATATCATAATTCCATTATGAATAACTATATACATGGTATTTGGTAATCATTTGGTTATATTCGTATTATGAAGAAATAATTTTGGTACAATCGTATTCCAAGTGTTCATAGAATCAGATGAACATACCGTTTGTCACGCTTTGGATAAGTCCAATTTGTGAATTAGATAGAGTGTAGACAATGTAAGCCTATAGTGACCAAGAGAAGGGGGGGGGGGAAATATGCACATAATATAGTATGATATAACTAATGCTCCTATTAGGTGCCAGTGAAATCATACGGTAGAGAGATTACCCAGAATATTGTGGTAGCTCCGTGCGGTGAGTAAACGTATCAGCACCTAAGGGAGTTATATATCATATGCCAGTAATATAACCACTGCGCGGAAAAATTAGGTGAAAAGATTAGAAAAAATATTATCAAAACTTTACCCTGTTGCACTGAGGAAAACGAGCTGTGGACGGGCATGAGCAGTAACCTAAAAGGAGATGTACATGCTAATGTCTATAGACAGAATGCCATAATATGGAAACGATACATTGATGACATTTTTTGTCTCTGGGGCGGCACATTGGAGTCCTTACAGGAATTTTTCTCATTCCTTAATGGTTCCTGGCCAGGAATCAGTTTTACCATGACACATGACCTTCATAATATGAATTTTCTTGATACCATGGTATCTAAAGATCAATATGGTAAAATCACAACTGATTTGTATACCAAACCCACGGACAGGAATAGTATATTACACTATTCAAGCTTTCATCCACCATCAGTGAAAAAATCCATACCGATTTCACAATTTACAAGGGTGAGACGGATTGTAACAGACCAATTTACCTGCGAGACCAGAATAAAGGATATGTCTTCTAAATTTTCCAAAAGGGGCTATCCGTCTGCCCTACTCGATAAATCAAAGACGCCCACAACGGGCAATATCACCAGACAAAATAATAAACGCATTCCATTTGTCCATCTATATCACCCCTTTGCGTTCATACTTCACAAGACCATTAGACGCCATTGGCATCTTTTAACTACGGCATACCCAGATATCCCTGAGTTCAGAGAACCTTTTTTACCATGCTTCAAAAGACCACCAAATCTGAGAGACAAACTAATACGTGCAGATATCGGTTCGAAATCACCTACTAGTAAACAACTTTTTCTCTCCTAACCAAAGATGGGAACCTTCCCGTGCCTACACTGTGCACAGTGTAGCAACATTTTGAGAGGAGATTCTTTCCACCACCCACAGAAGGGTAAATCATACCCTATTAAGGGTTTTTACACCTGTGACACATCGTTCGTCATATATTTGATAAAATGTCCGTGTGGACTACTTTATATTGGCGAAACCACACTACCCATAAGAGAAAGAATATCAAAGCACAAATCCACTATACGCTGCAAAAATCTATTACTCCCTATTCCTCAACATTTTCATGCACGAGGCCACACTATCTCACAACTAAGATTTCAGGTGATTGACCACATACCGCCTCTCAGACGTGGTGGAGATCGAATTTCATTACTTAAAAAACGTGAATCGTTCTGGATTCATACCCTGGAAACTTTAACCCCAAAGGGATTGAACAAAGAGTATGATGTATTATCATTTGCTTTATAAGAATGTTGATATTCAGTAATTTAATTGTGTCTCTCTCTTCTAGAGTCGCCTGTACTGATCACGGAACACCTCCTGCCTTCTATGCACTCGCCTGCCGTCTATCAAACCACTGCACGATCTATTCCACCACCCACAATGAGTTAACATCGCAAGTATCTCACCAGCACGTTAAACACGGCTTAGGGATTACTGGGCATGTGTAGCCTTAACCACGCCTCCACAATCGTCACCATAGTGGAACGCAACCGGAGCGCATGTGTCACTTCCGGCAACGTCACTTCCGTTGTTACGTGACAGTACGCACACTATCTAAACCAGGAAATGCTCACACATGGCAGCAGCACGCCATTAGATGAGAGGGTCACCGCCACCACTTATCGCATTTGTCTAGCGGTGGAAGCCGCGACGGGGTAAGCATTCCTGACCTACCTAGAGCACTTCATTTGATATGCACCTAAACGTCTACCCATATGATGGATGTCTATAGACATTAGCATGTACATCTCCTTTTAGGTTACTGCTCATGCCCGTCCACAGCTCGTTTTCCTCAGTGCAACAGGGTAAAGTTTTGATAATATTTTTTCTAATCTTTTCACCTAATTTTTCCGCACAGTGGTTATATTACTGGCATATGATATATAACTCCCTTAGGTGCTGATACGTTTACTCACCACACGGAGCTACCACAATACTCTGGGTAATCTCTCTACCGTATGATTTCACTGGCACCTAATAGGAGCATTAGTTATATCATACTATATTATGTGCATATTTCCCCCCCCCCTTCTCTTGGTCACTATAGGCTTACATTGTCTACACTCTATCTAATTCACAAATTGGACTTATCCACAGCGTGACAAACGGTATGTTCATCTGATTCTATGAACACTTGGAATACGATTGTACCAAAATTATTTCTTCATAATACGAATATAACCAAATGATTACCAAATACCATGTATATAGTTATTCATAGTGGAATTATGATATGTATGTTTTTTTCTTTATTGTACATTGTTTTCTTTTTTGTTTGCACAGCAACTGATGAAGGTCTTGTACGACCGAAACGTTTTGACATTCATTGCTGTCCACAATAAATTTCATACCATTTAGCATCATTAAGTTGAGTGCCGAGTTTATCTTACATACACCTGTGGTGTCAACATGCTCTCTGCATTACTAGATATTTTCACTGAGGTGTGCAGTTTGTAAAATGAGGTCACTTATGGTGGGCGTTCTGTTACTCTGGCACCTCAGGGGCTCTGCCAATGTGACATGATGCCTGCAAACCATTCCAGCAAAATCTGCATTTCAATATGGCACTCCTTTACTTCGGAGCTTTGCACTGTGCCTGAAAAGTAGTTTCCGATCACATATAGGAAATTGACGAACTAGGGAGAAAATTCTACAACAAATTATGTGTTCCATTTCCTCCTAATAGCCCTTTTGAAAATTAAAAACATGGAGCTAAAACAACATTTTACTGGAAAAAAATGTAATTGTTAATTTCTGCATTCCAATGTTACACAATTATGTGAAGCATCTGTTGATTTGAAATGTTCACAACAGCCCTAGGGGAATTCCTCAAGAGGTGTATTTTCCAAAATGGGGTCACATGTGGGTGGTTTCTGTGGTTTTGGCACCACAGCGGCTCTACAAATGCGACATGGGGCCTGCAGTCTATTCCTGTCAAATTTGTGCTCAAAAAGTCAAATAGCGCTACTTCCCTTGCGAGCCCTGTCATGTGCCCAAAAAGTTGTTTTCCCCCACATATGGGACATTGGCATACTCAGGACAGATTGCACAGCAAATAATATGGTTAATTTTCTACCCTTTCCTTTACTAAAATGAGCAATTTGAGGCTAAAGCAACATTTTAAGGGGAAATATGTGATTTTTTATTTTCACGGCTCAACTTAATAAAATTCTATGAAGCAACTGTGGCTTCAAATTGCTCAGCACATCTCTATCTAAATTCCTTTATGGATGTAGGTTCCAAAATAGTCACTTGTGGGGGGATTCCACTGTTTGGGCACATTGGTTCTCTACAAGCACAACATAGCGTCCAATATCGATTCCAGTCAATTTTGCATCAAATTCCAGTCAAATGGTTCTCCTCAACTTCCGAGTCCTACTGAGCGTACAAACAGTAATTTTCCACCATAAATGGGGTATCGGCGTACTCAGGTAAATTGCACAACAAATTGTATGGTCCATTTTCTCCTATTATCCTTGAGAAAATGCTAAATTTGTGGCTAAAGCAACATTTTTGTGGGTAAAAGTAAAATTTTATTTTTTCCTTCCACATTGCTTTAATTCGTGTGTAGCACCTGAAGGGTTAGTAAAAAATTTTGAATGTGGTTTTGAGCACTGTTAAGTAAGCTACTCAAAGTCAATTCAAATGTGATGTGGTCCCTAAAAAATGGTTTTGTAAATTTTGTTGGAAAAATGGGAAATTATTGCCAAAATTCAGATAGTTTCACAAATAAATGCAAAAAATATCTACCTAAATTTACCCAGCATAAAGTACAATGCTTCAAGAAAAACATTCTCAGAATCAGTGGGATCCGTTGAAGCATTCCAGAGCTATAACGTCATAAAGTGACAGAGGTCAGTATTGTAAAATTTGGCCCGGTCATGAAGGTGAAAACAGGCAGAGGTTGAAGGGGTTAGCATTGTAAAGTACAGGAGAATCTTTGTAATTTATTTATTTCTTTACCCATCCGTGAAAAACACTGATGACACACTGATGGTAAAAACGTACATACGGATGCACAACACTGATGATGCTGGTACCATTTTTTCATGTATGTGATTAAACATGCATGTGTGAATGAGGACTTAGTGCAAGAGAAGTTGCTCAGTCAACAAGAGCAGAAGAATGACGAGCACCCAGATAACTGCAAGAGGTATGCTTGTAGTGCACATGGTGTCCCCAATATGTCCCCAATTGCACTATACTTGGGTGGAAGTACGTCATTATAAAGGCTTTGCCTTGGTTTCCAAAGTGTACCGATGAGGATCAAGAACGCCGAAACAACACAGACTACAGATGGGTGTGGGTGGCTTTGGTTTGGCTAGTATAATTTAGCCACAGCAAATAAACTCTCAATCGTTTGTTGATGTGAGCTGCTAATGTCCTTGGTTGAACCTGCGGGAACAAGTGCTGCGCTAAAGATGCCAACCATTGGTTGCTTATTGCATTCTTTTATGCAGACAGGAAAGGGTTAGATAAAGTTTTCATCCTTCAGTCTTATTTTAGTTGCTTTCAGGTTTCTTTTTGTAGAGTTAAGAATGGAAAGGGATAAGAACTTACCCCTATTTTTCCATTTTCAAAAAGTTATTTTTTTTTCCATTTTCTTTTTTTATTTAGAAAGTTAAAATGTTAGAAATACTGGAAATCCGCATATAGGATTCATCATAACTCAGTTTTTTGGAGGTTAAAAAAACTGCAAATACATATCCTCTGACAAGTATCACATCATTATTTTCAGGATTGGATTAACCCTGTTATTAAAAGACAGATGTGCACGGTTCTCCCTTTAAGTGTTAGACAGTAAAAGAAATGTCAGCAGGTATTCTGTAAATAATGACATAAAATAAACGAGGCTTTCTAAAAATCCCAATATTAGGTATCCACTGACAAAAAATATACACAAACATACAATACACTACTGACATAAGGTTCCTTTGCCAAAAGTGTGTCCTCTTGGCATATACATTTGTCAGGTTTACGTCATAGTGAGAGACAGATCCAAACATATGGCATAGGTTTGTATATACAGTATATGCACAGCATAAATGTGAGTCCATCTGCAAAATATAAAAGCCAAAAACCTTTACCTCATTCTATAAAAATGAAACAAATGTGTCACGTTGATCCATGTGAATAGTTTTTGTAATGGATCCATTAAACTTTCACAAAACATAACCATACACCTAAAACACGGCAAGAATCAGCACCTTGTAACTAAAAATATATGCAGATTAGAACTTCTCACATCGCACAAGTATTTAAGTTAATAAAAAGGCATTTTATATCACCTCATCTGATAACACCTTAAGGGGAATTATTACTCCAGGACTAAAAATAAAAAAATTAGATGATAAGATTACCTTAGGCGTACACTGGGTGCTGCTGGGTTAGTGATCTGGACAGCTGAGTATCATAGGGATATGTACAGTAGTTCTGCATTTGTAGATTAATGAAGTCTAACTATTAGAATCCATACAAAAAAACAAAACACAAGGATCTGGCGGAACGACAAACCACAGGATGAATAAAAAATGAGAGTACTAAAATACTCAATTAAAAATATTGCCTTTATTAATAAATGGCACAACACAATACATATGTTATATAATATAGATAAAATGAAGACACAAAAAACAGATTACAACTCAAGAAAATAATGATATAATGATGATAGCTTAAAAAAATAGCTAAATTCATCACAGGCTCATTTAATAAAGCAAATAGTTAACACATAATGAGCTGCCATTCATCATACATGTACTGTATATAAAAGTGCTTAAGTGCAAAAATAGTTCACCCAATGCAAGGTAAATAAAGTGCAAAGATTCAACATTGGTACCTCAATGAACTCATAACTTCATAATATTACCCATAATTAAAGTGCAAAGTGCAAAATGAATGAATTACAAAATTAGAGCAAAGGAAATGCTGATAAAGTGCAAGGTGTCAATAGTGCAATATAGCAGCCAACCATACATATGCACAGAAAAATGTGACAATTATGCAATGTGGGCAGAAAAGAATACGCAAAATACCTGGGAGCCTGGAGTCTCTGTATTGTGTCTCAAGAACGCGCCCCGACGCACTATTGACACCTTGCACTTTATCAGCATTTTCTTTGCTCTAATTTTGTAATTCATTCATTTTGCACTTGAAAACCGTGTTATGCTGAACGGGATCAGTGAGAAGTATTATTGAGAGAAAGACTGTATTTTGTGTCAAGTTTGCTGTAATAAACCAAATGGACTATTGTTTTAACCCTAAGCGTGCCAGTGTTTACCTCTAGTCTAAGACCAGCAAAGCAAGTGATCCCCGTCCACACCCAGTGTGGATCGTCACAATTGTGTTAAAATGCTGGCAGCGGCCCAGGGAGCACGTGTGCAGGGTTTTTTTTTTTCTGTGGATCAGCAAGTCCATGAATTATTTTTTCTTTTTCAACTTGCTGTGGCTGGGTGGGGCTACGAAGACTGACGGCGTCTGGCTGTAACTCGGCAGGGTTACGAAGATTTTGCTGTGGATCGCGGGTCCACGAAGTCGGTGGTGCGGAACCGTCCAGGGACTTGTGGTAGCGGGAGCTACAGTGACAGTTGCAGCAAGAGGTTCTGCAGCAGCAGGAGCTGCAGTGACAGACGCAGCGACTTGTGAGCGGCATCTGGAGGTGTAGGTGGTTTGTGGCTGCAACATGAGCAGTGGCAGTGCCAGCAGGAGCTGGTGTGGTGTCATAGGAGGACAGTGTGAGCCAGGTCACACAAACTCTTAAAGGGCCAGTACAAGCCCGAAAAGACATAAACTGTTCTCCGACTTGTGGAAGCAGGAGGAGGGAGGCCTCTTTACTGTTGGGCTGGCTGGTATTGGTACAGTGACGCCTCCCAAAGTGGACAGGTCGGACCAACTCCGTGACTTAGCAGAGGATGACCGATTGAGTGGTGGTGACTCCCATTCAGACGGTGACGCAAGGGGAAAGGGTGCATCTGCTCAACTGACGGACCTGATGTCTCTTGACGTGTACCACCAAATGACTGATGGGGATGTGGTAAATAAGAAGTCTGGAGTCGACACCCAGTTAGAGGGTAACTGGGGGGTTCACCATACTGTGGGAGGTGATTCAGCCTCCGAGGGTGACTGTGACTCTAAGTTAGAAAGGGAGTGAGTGTATGAGGCCTTTAAAAAGGCAGTAAAAGCTTATAGTATGAACTGGGCACCAGAGACGAACCAGTTGGTGATACTGGCGGATAGGGAAGTCACAGAGAAGTGGGTGGCTGTCCTGAAGGATATGCATCTTCAATGTCTCTGCAAGAAACAGATAATCATGTTGGGTAATATGAAAGCCGCTCGACGCCTGGAGCTGGTGAAGGAAGCTCAAAGTCGGCTGGGCTTTGTAGAAGACATAATTCCGGAACCCAGAAATCTGGTGGGGAAAGTCATTGGAAGACTTGGAAAAGTGATGCAGGAGATGGTGAATAGATCCAGGGTGAAGAGAGTGAGGATTCCAGCTGATGGCAAGTTCAAGGTGGCTGGTGAAGAAGAGATGGTTCCATTCGTTGTTGTTGGCTCAGTGGAGAGCCTTAAGAACATCCGAATGCTCCTGGAATATCGAGTGATGTACCTACGAGAGGTAGAGCAGCTGATCTGGGAAAGAAAGCAGATTAAGGAACAGCTACAGGAGTTGGAACGAAGAGGGCGACTGCTTCCGGCCCTAGATATGGAGAGACGAGAGGCTTCTCTGGGGACTGGCAGTAGGCGATCTGAACCAATGAGGGTTAGAGGAGATGACACCTCTGTTAGCTCAGGGCTGAGTGATCTAAGTGGGAGACCCTGTAGCGGACGAAAGGACAGAGGGTCAGACTTAGATGAACCAGTAGGCTCGACTGGACGATGGACTCATGACCGCAACAACCGTAGGAGGTGGACATGGAAACAAAGGTCGTGTGAAGGTGCACTCGTGGAAAGTGGGTTGATTAAAAAGGGTCTGGTGATGCAGACAGAAAGACAAGGCCGACTTTCTGACCGCTGGGGGCGGGGGAGGCCTAACAAAGGGGTGATGTTGAATGATACCCAAAATCGACTAAGATGATCCCCTCGACTTGTAGGGCAAGAGGACATGGTGCCCTGTCTCGAGGCCCTCGGTTTAGAATAAGTTTTCAACCCCACAAGTTTGAATAGAGGGGAGAGATATGTTGTGTAGTGACCCATGCTACAGCTAGGGGACGCTGTATATCCTCCTCAAGATATGCTTGGAGGCGTGATTTGGATGGAAAGACAGTCCTCGGCATTGTTGTAAATGGAAGGTATGTGTCTCAGAGCTCCTCTGCGCTGTAAGCCAAAGTAATGTTGTTCTGTAACTTGTAGTCCTACAAGAGTTGTGTTGATTTTCTAGGGTGGCTTACAGGGTTGGCTGGTGAGCTGCGTGGGACTGGCTAACCACACATACACCGCCCACTGGTGGTTGTGAGTTTGTTGAGGACCTGTAATGAGGTCATGTGCATGTGACCAGACCATGTGCTCCATACCTCAGCTGGGGAGTGGCTATAGGTATGTAAGGAAGTGTTTGGCACATGGAGAGTGTGTGTGGAGTCTGAGATTGTGAAGAGTCTGTGAGTGTGCTGGGAGTCTGTCAGCATGGACAGAGCTCCCTGACATCCAGGCTGGATGTCGCACAGACTGAGGAAGCAAAGCTGGTGAGCTTGAGCCAGCGGAATGGACGGTCTTGAAAACCGTGGTGACACTGACCTGGGTCAGAGTGAAGTGAGAAGTGTGGATTGGATACCTCTGAGATTGAGGGATCCGAGAACCTGCATGGCCAACAGGTGACAGACAGGAGTCTGTGGTGTGATGACCGGGGTCATGAAGACTGTGTTCAAGTCGTGAGAAGTATTGGTAAGAAAGAGACTGTTTGATGTTGGGATGCCTCTGAGGACAAGAGGTCTTCGGGAACCTGTGTGGCCGATGCCAACAGGTAACGGTCTTGAAAACCGTGGTATGCTGATCGGGATCAGAGAGAAGTATTCGTGAGAGAAAGACTATGTTTGGTGTTTGCTGGATACCTCTGAGGTAAAGAGGTCTCAGAGAACCTGTGTGGCCGATGCCAACAGGTAACGGTCTTGTAAACCGTGTTATGCTGAACGGGATCAGTAAGAAGTATTATTGAGAGAAAGACTGTATTTTGTGTCAAGTTTGCTGTAATAGACCAAATGGACTATTGTTTTAACCCTGAGGTGCCAGTGTTTACCTCTAAGACCAGCAAAGCGAGTGATCCCCGTCCACACCCAGTGTGGATCGTCACACACTGTATATACCTACTTCCATTTCTTTAAATTCAATTGTATATACCGTATATACCCATGTATAAGCCGAGATTTTCAGCCCATTTTTTAGGGCTGAAAGTCCCCCTCTCGGCTTATACGCGGGTCATATACGGGGGTCGGCGGGGGAATGGAGCGGGGGTGTCGGATCATACTCACCCCTCCGCCGGCGCTGTCTCTGCAGCCCCCCTGCTTCTCCCACGATCTCCGGCTCCTTCCTGCAGCTGTCACATGGCACCGCTCATTAAAGTCATGAATATGCACATATTCATGACTTTAATGAGCGGTAGCACGTGACCGCTGCAGGACTGAAGCGCTGCGGAGAGCGCCGGGAGAAAAGGAGAGGCTGCAGGGACGCACGGTGATGGGGTGAGTATAGTGATATTTACCTCTCCCTCGGTCCACCGCAGCGCACTGCTCCCTCGGTCCGACTCCTCTGTGTGTGAATGATCAGGCAGAGGGCGCGATGACGTCGTTAGTGCGCGCCCCGCCCCCTGCCAGATCATCACACACAGAGGAGTCAGACCGAGGGAGCAGTGCGCTGCGGTGGACCGAGGGAGAGGTAAATATCTCAGGTGCCGGGGTCCTGAGCGAGCGGTGACACCCCCCCGCCTGCTCAGGACACCGGCACATGGCCCCCAGCGACGAGAGGTGAGTATGTCATTTTTTTTTTTTTTTTTGCAGCAGCATATGAGGCCTATAATATGGGGCATAATTGTGCAGCATATGGGGCATAATATGGAGCATAAGGGGGCATAATATGGAGCATATGGGGGCATAAGCTGTGGAACATATGGGGCATAATCTGGAGCATATGGGGGCATAATATGGAGCATATGGGGCATAAGCTGTGGAACATATGGGGCATAATCTGGAGCATATGGGGGCATAATATGGAGCATATGGGGCATAATATGGAGCATATGGGGGCATAATATGGAGCATATGGGGGCATAAGCTGTGGAACATATGGGGCATAATCTGGAGCATATGGGGGCATAATATGGAGCATATGGGGGCATAAGCTGTGGAACATATGGGGCATAATCTGGAGCATATGGGGGCATAATATGGAGCATATGGGGGCATAATCTGTGGAACATATGGGGGCATAATATGGAGCATATGGGGCATAATCTGTGGAACATATGGGGCATAATCTGGAGCATATGGGGGCATAATCTGTGGAACATATGGGGCATAATCTGGAGCATATGGGGGCATAATCTGTGGATCATACGGGGGCATAATCTGTGGAATATATGGGGGCATAATCTGGAGCATATGGGGGCATAATCTGTGGAGCATTTTGGGCATAATCTGTGGAGCATATGGGGGCATAATCTGTGGAGCATCATATGGGGGCATAATCATTTTTCACCCTAGGCTTATACGCGAGTCAATAAGTTTTCCCAGTTTTTTGTGGCAAAATTAGGGGGGTCGGCTTATACACGGGTCGGCTTATACATGAGTATATACGGTACTTAGAAATATGAAACAATTCTCAGCAATGAAGATGAACATTTTCAACTCCCCCCACATTGACTGCTAATAAAGTGTGATACACAATAATCTGTTTCATTTATGCTTCTGATATTGGGTTAAAGAGGATTTGACTTCCATTCCCATGTCACTTTATTTCCCCACAACATCACAAATAACGCTTAGGGGGCTTGTAAGACAAGTCTCTTGTGCCCTTTGTTAATAGCAAGACACTATTCAATTCCACTTTTTATCTATCCGTATGCATCATGATAAAATAATTACACATTCTCGCTTGATGCCTGAAGGCACCTGAAATTGCATTTTCTATTTCTGGAATCCCCATTGCCAATGTAATGAGATAAACAGTAAATTAAACTCATCAAACCAAGCCACCCTTTACAAATGAGTATGCAGATTACCACTGTCAGACATGCAAGTCTGGTTGAATAATCCTACCTTCAGTGAAGTTAGGTCATGACATTTTAGGATCTGCATCTTGGAAGTGTGTGATGACATTTATTCCATACATATAAAAGTTTAATTTCTTCTAAATATCTAATAAAAAATACCATTATATAGAATGTAGGTAAAGGTGTTATTTATTTTGTCCCTTGCAAACCAAGTACTCCAAATTGGTCTCCTCTGATTGCACCTTGCCAAAGTATGTGGTCTCCTGACAATCCCATTCTGAAAACATAGAATCGGATCATCCTTTGGGAAAATCTTGGAGTCAAACCTGTCAGTGTCTGTATGGATTTCTCTTGATGCACAGGGTCACAGTTGTAAGAAGTGCAAGCGAGGTAGTCATGGGCAAGCTTCAGTCCCCACTCGCTTTGGCATCCTACAGAAATCTCGTGTCCCGGTCATATTGTGCTGCTATGTGTGAGGGGCATCACACTTTGGAGCTGCAAGCCTCTTCTTCTGAGTCCAGGAATTCCTTTTCTGGAAACGGGGTAGCAAATAATCCAATAGACATGAGATTCATAAAACCAACCAAGCGTTTACTTGGTGAATAGCAGTATTTACAGTATTTACAGGCAGATATAGATGATAAGGCCCAACGAGTTGCCATCTTTCCCACAGGTACTGGATACAACTTCATCCCTGCCTCTCGGTATAGGTGGCATGTCCCTCTCACTGGCTTTCCCAGCCCTTGGGTGTCTTCTTCACCACTAGCAATATATCCGGATTGCAATACCTTGCGCCCCATGAAGTCTAAATTCATCTGTCTCTGTAGCTTCACAAGCCCCAGGTCACTGACGTCCATCTCGAGGTTGTCCTAGGCCATTTAGATGGAATCACATGCAAGGGTATTGCGGCAATCCTTTGCCCTGAGTATTAGGCCCACACTGTCCCTAGCAGCCCCAGGCCTGATACTTCACTCACTGCTGTCCAAACACTAACTGTCCCTGTCACTTCCTGGACCTGCTACCAACTCTCAGTTCCTATTCCCAAACTGGGCTGGCCACTACAGTTAACCCTGTCTCTACTAACTGCAACCCCAGTAAATATCATATATTTATCACATAAATGAACATCAAATGCATTTAACCATTGAGTGTCGGAACAATCTATCAGGTCCCACCACTGCTATACAGTCATGCTAGAATTGGAAAAGGACCATCCCCAAATCTTTGCAATTAAATTAGAAGCAAACAGTTATTATTATTATTATTATTATTATTATTATTATTAATATTTATTTCTATAGCACCATTGATTCCATGGTGCTGTACATGAGAAGGGGTTACATACAAATTACAGGTATCACTTACAGTAAACAAACTAACAATGACAGACTGATACAGAGGGGAGAGGACCCTGCCCTTTCGGGCTTACATTCTACAGGATTGTGGGGCAGGAGACAGCGGGTTAAGGGGTCGCAGCAGTTCCGGTGTTGGTTGAGGCGATATCTCCGGTAGTGGTGAGGAGGTAGCAGGGTCATTGCAGGCTGTAAGCTTTCCTGAAGAGATGGGTTTTCAGGTTCCGTCTGAAGGATCTGAATGAGTTTGATAGTCGGATGTGTTGGGGCAAAGAATTCCAGAGGATGGGGGATATTCGGGAGAAGTCTTGGAGGCGGTTGGGTGAGGAGCGAATAAGTGTGGAGGAGAGAAGGATGTCTTGGGAGGATCGGAGATTACGTGAGGGAAGATATCGGGAGATTAGTTCAGAGATATATGGAGGAGACAGATTATAGATGGCCTTGTAGGTCAGTATTAGTAATTTGAACTGGATACGCTGAGGGAATGGGAGCCAGTGAAGAGATTTGCAGAGGGGAGAAGCGGAGGAGTAGCGAGGAGAGAGGTGAATTAGTCGTGCAGCAGAGTTAAGGATGGACTGGAGAGGTGCGAGGGTGTTAGCAGGGAGGCCAGAGAAAAGGGTGTTGCAGTAGTCGAGGCGGGAGATGATGAGGGCGTGCACAATCATTTTAGTAGATTGAGGGTTGAGGAAAGGACGGATTCTTGAAATATTTTTGAGCTGAAGGCGACAGGAGGTAGAAAGAGCTTGGATGTGCGGTTTGAAGGACAGGGCAGAGTCAAGGGTTACTCCGAGGCAGCGGACTTCTGGTACGGGGGAAAGCGTGATGTCGTTAATTGTGGTAGATAGGTCAGGTAAGGAAGATCTGTGGGATGGGGGAAAGATTATGAGTTCAGATTTGTCCACATTGAGTTTGAGGAAGCGGGAGGAGAAGAAGGAGGATATGGCTGATAGACACTCCGGGATTCTGGATAGCAGAGAAGTGATGTCTGGGCCAGAGAGGTAGATCTGAGTGTCATCAGCGTAAAGGTGGTACTGGAATCCGTGGGACTTTATGAGTTGCCCCAGGCCAAGTGTATAGATTGAGAAGAGTAGGGGTCCTAGAACAGAGCCTTGGGGAACTCCAACAGAGAGAGGGTGGGACGAGGAGGTAGTGTGGGAGTGGGAGACGCTGAATGTGCGGTTGGAAAGGTATGAGGAGATCCAAGATAGGGCGAGGTCTTTGACGCCAAAGGAGGAAAGAATCTGTAGTAGAAGGCAGTGGTCAACTGTGTCAAAAGCAGAGGACAGGTCAAGAAGCAGGAGTATAGAGTATTGTCCGTTTGCTTTGGCTGTAAGTAGGTCATTAGTAATTTTGGTCAGGGCTGTCTCAGTGGAGTGATGGGGGCGGAAACCAGATTGTAGAGTGTCAAAGAGCAAGTTAGAAGAGAAGTGGTAGGAAAGCTCAGCGTGGACATGCAGCTCCAGGAGTTTGGAAGCGAATGGGAGCAGCGATATTGGGCGATAGCTGGACATAGCGGTTGGGTCGAGGGTTGGCTTTTTAAGGATAGGCGTGATTGTGGCATGCTTGAAAGCAGAAGGGAAGGTACCGGAAGTTAGTGATAGGTTGAAGAGGTGGGTTAGGGATGGAATAATAGTGGTGGTGAGGTTGGGGAGGAGGTGGGTTGGGATGGGGTCAAGTGCACAGGTTGTGAGGTGCGATTTGGAGAGAAGACAATTAAGCTCCCCTTCAGTTATATTGGAGAGGGAGGTTATGGGGTTAGGGCATTGGTCTGGTATACAAAGTGGTTGAGGTGGTTGAACAATGAAGACTTGCCTTTAGTTATCTAAAATGCCTTTATATGCTGAATAATTAATATTACCCCACATAAAAAATATGGAGGCTAGCCCAGACCTGAAAGACGGCGCCATAATATTATCCGAATATGCTTTCCAGTAGGTGGCGTTCGCTTTGTATCCACCAAGTGAGTCTGTGCGGTCCATCACAAAGTGAGCTGCTGTCACTTTTAGATAAGAGTCCTTACATTTATGGTTCAGACCTCGCAGATCAGAAATGTAACAAACTGAGTTGTGGCAATGGTGGCATTTACAGTCATGGCCAAAAGTTTTGAGAATGACACAAATATTAATTTTTACAAAGTCTACTGCTTCACTTTTTCTAATGGCAATTTGCATATACTCCAGAATGTTATAAAGAGTGATCAGCTTAACAGCAATTACTTGCAAAGTCAATATTTGGCTAGAAAATGAACTTTATCCCCCAAAACACATTTCAACATCATTGCAGCCCTACCTTAAAAGGACCAGCTAACCTCTTTTCAGTGATTGCTCCATTAACACAGGTGTGGGTGTTGATGAGGACATAGCTGGAGATCAATCTGTCATGATTAAGTAAGAATGACACCACTGGACACTTTAAAAGGAGGCTGGTGCTTGGCATCATTGTTTCTCTTCTGTTAACCATGGTTATCTCTAAAGAAACATGTGCAGTCATCATTGCAATGCACAAAAATGGCCTGACAGGGAAGAGTATCGCAGCTAGAAAGATTGCACCTCAGTCAACAATCTATCGCATCATCAAGAACTTCAAGGAGAGAGGTTCCATTGTTGCCAAAAAGGCTTCAGGGCGCCCAAGAAAGACCAGCAAGCGCCAGGACCGTCTCTTAAAAGTGTTTCAGCTGCGGGATCAGGCTACAGCATTGCAGAGCTTGCTCAGGAATGGCAGCAGGCAGGTGTGAGTGCATCTGCACGCACTGTGAGGCGGAGACTCTTGGAGCAAGGCCTGGACTCAAGGAGGGCAGCAAAGAAGCCACTTCTCTCCAGAAAAAACATCATGGACAGACTGATATTCTGCAAAAGGTACAGGCAGTGGACTGCTGAGGACTGGGGTAAAGTTATTTTCTCTGATAAATCCCCTTTTCGATTGTTTGGGACATCAGGAAAACGCCTCATTCGGAGAAGACAAGGTGAGCGCTACCACCAGTCTTGTCTCATGCCAACTGTTAAGCATCCTGAAACCATTCATGTGTGGGTTGCTTCTCAGCCAAGGGAATCGGCTCTCACAGTCTTGCCTAAAAACACAGCCATGAATAAAGAATGGTACCAGAATGTCCTCCAAGAGCAACTTCTCCCAACCCTCCAAGAGCAGTTTGGCGATCAACAATGCCTTTTCCAGCATGATGGATCACCTTGCCATAAAGCAAAGGTGATAACTAAATGGCTCAGGGAACAAAACATAGAGATTTTGGGTTCATGGCCTGGAAACTCCCCAGATCTTAATCCCATTGAGAACTTGTGGTCAATCATCAAGAGACGGGTGGACAAACAAAAACCTAAAAATTCTGACAAAATGAAAGCATTGATTGTGCAAGAATGGACTGCTATCAGTCAGGATTTGGTCCAGAAGTTGATTGAGAGCATGCCAGGGAGAATTGCAGAGGTCCTGAAGAAGAAGGGTCAACACTGCAAATATTGACTTGCTGCATTAACTCATTCTAACTGTCAATATAAGCTTTTGTTACTCATATGTTTGCAATTATTATATTTCTGTCTGTGATAGAAACATCTGTCAAACACACATAAAAACCAGAGGGCAGCAAATCATATGAAAATATAATATTTGTGTCATTCTCAAAACTTTTGGCCGTGACTGTATACCTACAGTTTCTGAACTTTTCATTAGAGGGAACCTGTCAGCTTATCATGCTGCCTGAACCAAGACCATGACTCAGACTGGCTCCATTAATGCAGCATTGCATATTTTACTCTGAAACATTGCAGCGTTTCGGAGAAAACCACTCAGGGCCCATGCAACTAGGAAGACTAGTCTAAGAGGCAGGTTCCCGTGACTTCTTCCCACTCTGCTCCCCTAGATTAACAAGTCTCAATATCTTCCTAAATGTATGTAAGGTGAGAGACCTGTCAGCCTAGTGGGGCGGGGAGGAGAAAAGCTGGTAGGAACATATTTTTGTATTTTGGGTATCATTAATTAAATTCCAGGTTCCCTTTAAAGGTTATTGTCACCATGTTTTTGCCACCTAACCTGGGCATAGCATAAAGCAGTGACAGAGACCCTGATTCCGGCAATGTATCACATACTGGGCTGCTTGCTTTTGTTTTGATTTCCTGATGATAGGTTTATCAGCAGGATATTATCATTAGAGGACTAGTAAATCTGCTGTCAGGTAGCCCTACATATTCATGAGCTCAGTGTAGCCTGACACTGATGGGCAGCTTTCCGCCTATGCCCAGTGTACAAAGAAAGCTGCCAATCAGTGGTGTGGATGGGGTTATACCAAACTCAGCATTTAGAGATCAGCAGATAAGTCTGTGATTTTTTTCAAAACTACAGCAAGCAGCTCAGCAAGTGGTACATCACTGGAATCAGGGTCTTTGTCTCTACATTAGGCTGCTTTCAGATTACATAGCAAAAACCTGGTGACCAATTCCTTTTATGATCCTTACTACCAATGCTGTCTTTAATGGTTGGCTGTGGGTTTGTTTTCATTCACGTTTGCAATAAGTGTGACTGAAATATCTGAACCCCATAATTAGGCCACATTGTGATTCTGTATTGATTATTCCCAACTATAAATGTACAAATATACATGTACAAGAAACATTTACTTTCAAGTACGGAAGCAGAAAAAAAAAATATAAAACCTTTACATTTCTGTACTCAGTGTTATTTCCCCCGCTGCTAGCTTAAAGTACTTTTAAAAGATTTTTTCCTACAAGCTGAAAACTAACTCCATATGACCTTGATAAAATATGAAAAAGCATAAATCAAGCTGTGCAGAGTATATAACCAGATGCAAATCCTCTCCAAACCATAGCTATCACCTCCTGCAAGTGATCTTAAGGCTGATACAGATGTAGTGTAAAAAATCGGGCAGAACAGAACTTCCCACAGGAACATTAGCTGGATGTATGGTCCCAGACCGTATCTTTACTCCTCATCAAGCAGAAGAAAATAATTAGGACAATAATGCTCAAGTACTGCACTGAATAATCTATGTCATAATGTAAATGCTTCTTACTGCTGCTCATATATGTTGTGAGGGACGGCAGCATATTGTCTCTGAATATTGATAACAACATTTAAGCTTGATTTGCTTGGACACACTCTTGCATATAAAGCTGTTCTCACTTTTTCCGACGGAACTACTTTTAAAGAGAAACTGTCAGCAGGTTTTTGCTATGTAATCAGAGGAACACATGAGGTAGGGGCTGAGACACTGATTTCAGTCACTTATTAGGATGTGTGCTGTTGTTTACATACATTGAAGGTTTTATCACCAAGAAATAATCACTGCCTACAGCAAAGCTTTTCTCCTGACCACACCCCCTCTTTTGATAAGCATCTCACCTGTCAACAGACAATGTACACAGAAAGCTGTGGTGTGGGTGGGATCAGCTTTCTGAGCTCTGCTTCATCTAGACCTCTGATTGTGTCACAACTGAGGCACCCAGTAAACTAAGTGATACATTGTTGGATTCAAGGTCTCTTTTCCTACCTCCCAGATGAGGAAGCAAATACCTATTGAAGGATTCTCTTTAATCCCTTCCCCACGTGCGCCGTAAATATACTTCTCTGTGGGAGCTGTGTTCCCACAAATAGCAGCATGTGTGTGGCAGCACGATTGCTGAGCGCCGCGGAGATCAGGTGCGGGTGTCAGCTCTATGCACCGATCGTGGGCATTTAACCCCTCTGATGCCGCTGTTAGTAGTGACAGCGACCTAGACGAGGAGCATCTTACAAGGAATGTGTTTCTTGCGCGCTTCCATCAGGACAACGCAATGTGATTCGTACTGACCCGAAAAATAAAGCTGCTTTACCAATTTTACCACATGCGGAACGGTATACAAAAAAACCCAAAAAGAAGTTCCTGAATTGCTGGTTTTTGTTCATTCTGTTTTCCAAAAATCAGAATAGAAAGCGATCAAAAAATGTCATGTGCCCGAAAACGTCAGCTCGTCCCGCAAAAAACGAGTCATACAATGACTCTGTCGGCTGAAATATGGAAAAATTATAGCTCTCAAAATATGGTGAGGCAAAAGCTAGTTTTCACAATAAAAAGCATCTTAGTGTGTGACAGCAGCCAAACATAAAAACCCGATATAAATCTGGTCTTGCTGAAATTGCCACAACCTGAAGAATACAGTCACCTAATCACTTATTCCTGCATGAGGAATGGCATAAAAAAATAAATGAAACCAATTCTTCATATGCCATTGAATTTTTCATTCTGCCTCCCAAAGATCATAGTAAGGCTCGGCGCACATTTATCCTGCGTTCTGCGCTGAGCGCTTTCACCGGGGTTTCTGTGTAAATCTCTGAAATACATGATTCAGACAGAACCCCCGGCAGAAGATTCCCTATAATGAGGCAGATGGAGGCACTGTGATCCAGCGGTATCCGTCTTTTTAGGATTGCATAAAAGTGTCGTCGGCCACAGTTTTGTGCACTTCTGAAAAGGACACCACTTAACAGAGGCCAGACTGAGTCCAGAGTAACTCTGCTGCCTCATTATAGTGAATGGATCCAATGGAAGTTTCATCTGTCACGTCACTCAGAGATTTAAATGGAACCCTCGATGTAAGTGGCCAGCGTAGAGTGCCGGATAAATGTGATCATAAATTTTATGTAAAATGTTCCCAATAAAAGCTTCAACTCAATCCATAAAAAAGAAAGCCGTCACTTCCCTGTTACTGGTAGCACAAAAGCTCTGAGAAAGTGAAATAGCGCCTCACCCCCAAAAGAAATGCAGCAAATTCTCTGCTCCCAAATCAAATGCCCCCTCCCTTCTGAGCCCCAATGTCTCTAAAACCACATTTAGCTCCCACATTTGGCATTTCTGCAGTGAAAAGAGCCCACCTAATTTACAGGTGTGTGTCTCCAGAAGCAAACTATTCTAGGAAAATCTGTGCTCCAGGAGGCAAATAGCACTCCGTCTCTCAGGGGCTCTGCCAATGTAATATGGCACCCTCAAACAAGTGCAGCAAAATCTGCACTGTAATATGGCGTTTCTTCCCTTCTGAGCTTTGCACTGTGCCTCAAAAGTAGTTTTTGATTACATATTGGGTATAGGTGAACTCAGGAGAAATTGTACAACAAATTTTGGGGTCCATTTTCTCCTGTTACCCTTGTGAAAATACAAAGTTTGGAGCTAAAAAATATTTTTGCTGGAAAATGTGATTTTTTTATTTTCACAGCTTAACGTTATAAACTTCTGTGAAGCTCCTGGGGGTTCAAGGTATTCAATGCACAGCTAGATAAGTTCCCAAAGGGGTCTAGTTTCCAAAATGGTGTCACTTGTGGGGGGTTTCCGCTGTTTAGGCACACCAGGGGCTCTCCAAACGCGACATGGCATCTGCTAATTATTCCAGCAAATTTTGCATTCAAAAAGTCAAATGGCGCTCTTTCCCTTACAAGCACTGCTGTGCACCCAGTTGTTTTCCTCCACATATGGAGTATCTGTGCACTCAGGAGAAATTGCACAACAAATTGTATGTAGCAATTTCTCCTGTTACCTTTATGAAAATGCAAAATTTGGAGCTAAAAAAGATTTATCTGGGAAAAATATGATTTATTATTTTCACAGCTCTACTTTATAAGCTTTTGTGAAGCACCTGTGGGTTCAAGGTGTGCAATACACATCTAGATAAGTTCCCTAAGGGGTCTAGTTTCCAAAATGGTGTAATTGTTGGGGGTTTCCACTGTTAGGGAAGGGGTTAATAGGCTTTTTTTCACCGCTACTACTTAGTAAGTAAAATACACAGATCTAAAAAGGAACTGTCAGCAGAGTATTCAACCCCTAACTAAAGGCAGGAGTATAAAGCTCATTTAATGCTTATTACATTCATATCTTACTTTTAGTGTTAATTTGGGGTATTTTTGGAAACCCTTTGTTTTGAAGTTTTAATCATAAATGCGGGGGGGCATCACTGCACTTTTGGCTCTGCTTTCCTCTCTCCATTTTTCCGCCCAATGCTGGCCTCCCATCTTTGACAGTTCACTTTTCTCTCAAATCAATACGAGGAGGATGGGCAGTATTCGGCTGCAGCCACTTTGTCACAGCTGGCATTGGGAACAGCTGATTGGCAGGGATGCCTGGTGTCACACCACCACCAATCAGATAATGATGATCTATCTTAAGAATAGGCCATCAGTATAAAAGTTCCAGACAACCCCTTATAATGAGTTTGTGGAAAAGTAATTGTTAAGGAAGGGGAAAGTGGAGCTATGATCTCACCTATTGTGAATGGCAAATCCTGTATTATCAGCTGTGTTTGGAGGTGTTACCTGCTATGGTAATCCTGCCTGTGGTGATATTGAGTCTACTGAACAGAACAGGAAATATGAATCTACCCCATTGTCATTGTAAAAATTGTATCAACACGCCACTCTAACTAGCTGTGCAATGTAACAACACTACAGTATCTTGAATGGCTGCAAAAAATATGGCAAAGGCAAGTTTGAACCACCCTATCCTGGTATGCATGGCCCCCTCATTCCTACTCTGGTGTGCATGGCCCCCTCATCCCTATCCTGGCATGCATGGCCCCCTCATCCCTATCCTGGTGTGCATGTCCCCCTCATCCCTATCCTGGCATGCATGGCCCCTCATCCCTATCCTGGCATGCATGGCCCCTCATCCCTATCCTGGCATGCATGGCCCCCTGATCCCCATCCTTGTATGCATAGCCCCTCATTAAAATTCTGGTATGCACAGCCCCCTGATCCCCATCCTGGTATGCATGGCCCCCTCATCATTATCCTGGTATGCATGGCCCCTTCATCCCCATCCTGGTATGCATGGCCTCATCATCCCTATCCTGGTATGCATGGCCCCCTCATCCCTAGCCTGGTAGGCATGGCCCCCTTTTCCCTAGCCTGGTAGACATGGCCCCCTCATCCCCATCCTGTTAGACATGGTCCCCCTCATCCCTATCCTGGTATGCAGGGCCCCATCTCCGTCCTGGTGTGCATGGCCCCATCCTTACCCTGGTGTGATTAGTCCCCATCCCCATCCTGGTATGCATGGCCCCCCATCACAAAAACATTTACATTCTTACGCTCCCACGCAGCGTCTTGTTCTGATGCCAGCAGCTGCTTTATGCTTGTAAGCATTGCATGGCAGGGAAGTCAAGCACTGCTTACAAGCCTGAGGACAGCTGCAGGTGTGTAGCCCTGGTGTGTAAGGCACACATAAAATCCTGGAGGATGTGCGGAGAGGTAACAGTTTAATGCTTGATATCCATTCACTCCATCACACACTTGGACACACCCATAGGGTATATAAGGTAGTGACATGCAGCAGAGCTCAGTCTGTTTCCTGTCTTCGGACAGAGGATGCCAGTTTCCTGTCTTCGGACAGAGCAGTTCTGTTTCCAGTCTGCGTCTGTAGCCTGTCTGAGAAGAGTTTCAGAAAGTGGAGGCTAGTAAGGGTGAGCCAGTTCATCCTAGCCTAGTCAGAGCTGTTCCTTAAGGAGAAGACAGAGACAGTTTGATGGAAAGAAGAGTTAGCAGCAGAAACTTCAGTCGCCTGTCCCAAGGACAGTGAAGTTCAGTTGATGTGTTCCTGAACTAGGAGAATACTGAGAATCTGTCAGCGAGCTCCAAGGAAGAAGTAAGAAAGGATTGACTTGTACTACCCTAGGAAGTGTGGAGTGCTTATGTTAAGAGCGCGAGCAGGGCGAAGGGCGCAGTGGAAGGAATTAGAGAAGTGCCTTAGATATTGGATTATCTGCACTATTACCCGGTCACTGGGGACCGAAGTGTTGCTATCGCTTCACGCATAGTAACGAGAAAACCAGAGACTCGCTGGACTACAAGTCGCAGGAGTAAGCCCTTAGTGTCGGTACGTAACCGGAGTCAGGTGGAATAGGGACTTTGAGCCTGATCAGCAAAAGTAAGAACCTAGTTTCATCACTTGGAAGGCTCCACCACAATGCTGGCCGGGCAGTACAGCTATGGAGTTAGCTGGAGTATTCGGAGTTAGCTTAGCTTCATGCAAGTTGGACTCATCATATTGGAAGTAAAGGAGGCCTCTAACCTGTTCAGCTGTTATCTCGAAGCACATTCTCCACCCTGACCAGCTCCCCGGGACCTGCCTAAACATCTGACAAGTAAAAGGTATGGAAAGACGCTGGATGGTGTGAGACTGATTCATTTATCTGCACCCTACATCATTATAACCATAGACTTTGAGGGACCAGTCCCACCTGTGGGGGACTCGTCATCTAGCTGCCATAACATCCCCTCAGAGATCTACAGCAGCGCTGGTCTTAGTGACTAGAAAACTACAGGTGGCGTCACGAACTGTTATCTACCAATTCCCCTGTAAATAATCCCCCCCATCATACGCCTGACCGCCAGGGACACGGAACGAGCCACCGCTGCCAGTGACACAAATCCCATAGACTTTCATGGGCTCGGCTCCGAGTACCCCATATCCCTGGAAACCCACAATTGTGGTGCGTGGTCGAGACACAGGAATACTCACTGTTCTTCACACCGGGACTATGTGCATGGAGAGCAGTGAGTATTCATTGCTGTATAACAGCAAGCACAGTGTTAGCCACAAGCTTCCTGCAGCTGCCGGGCATTCACATGTGCCACTACTAAAGGAAATGAATATTCACTGCATTCTACTCCTATGGTAGTGGAGAGCAGTGAAAATTTATTGCTTTAAGTAGCAGGCACACACGAAAGCCCGGCAGCTACAGGAAGATGGCTGCTGCAGCTAAAAGCGTGTCCGGGATTAAAGAGAAACTAATATTTACTGCCCTCCATGCTTATGGGCGTGGAATGCTGTGAATATTCATTTCTCTTTAGCAGCGGGCACCGGAGTAAGCCGCAGCCGCCGGCTCCTGCCTCCTGTGACCCGCAGCTCTGCCGCTGCCGTTCCCTCACCTCCCCACCGCAGTCAGACAGATATATCCCGGCTATAAGATGCACCCCCTATTGTCCTCCACATTTTTTGAGGAAAAAATTGAGTCTTATAGTCCGAAAAATATGGTACATCTTTTAATTAATGATTCCATCAATGAAATGTAGCTCCTTGACACCAGCAGCTCTCATGCAGCCCAAATAAGAACTTTGCCACCACCATGTTTCACTGTAGGCACTATGCATTTTTCCTTGTTTTCCTCACTTTTGTGATGCGACATGCTGTAGTTCCAAAAACATTTATATTTTTGTGCATAGGCTTTAGGAGAGGCTTCCTTTGTGGACGATAGCCAAGCATGCCATACCTTTGCAGTGTACGCCATATTGTGTCGTGGAAAACATTCATACTGATTTGGCTTTCTACTTCTTTAAATAACTGCAGTGAACTTGCTTGTCGATTTTTCTTTAACCCTTCTTCTTGGCCGATGGTTCTATTTAGGTGTTAACTACTGTGGTTGGCTTAGATGTCTCTGTGGGATGGTTGTAGTTTCATTTCTGTTAAAGTTTTGTATCACTTTTGCTACAGTATTCTGACTGATAAGTAAAGCTTTGCTGATCATCTTGTAGTCTTCACTTTTCTTGTGTAAAGAAATTATTTTCTTTCACAGGTCTTGTAACATTTCTCTTCCATGTGGTGTCATAGCTGACAGTATAAAATAGGATGGGATTCTCTTTGTTAAAGGGGACCTGTCAGGCCGTCCCGAAGCATGAGCATATCATTAACTCAAAACTGAAAATACAGATTAAAAAATAACCACAGGACGGATTTCATCAACCAAGGTATCATTTTAATCAGTATAACGGCGCCAACCTGACACTGTCTGTAGGTTACTGTGTACAATCCTGCTGACAGGTTCCCTTTAAGTAAAGCCCCTTTATAGTCAACTGTCTGCTGGACACCTGTTTAATGAATAATTAGATTTACGTGTGATTGAATTCTTTCTGTTTAGAATTTTGTAGTTTAAACTTTAGCTCTGTTCCTAAGGCTTTCCTTGTGGTGTACTCATTTTTTCAGTATGGTCTTGAATAAATTACTATTTTTGGGTGTACAGATTAGCAAATATTGTTTGCAATCAATGGATCAAATTACATCACATTTGTGGAAGTATTTTGTAGTTTGGTATCCCATAGGAAATGTTGATTCTGAAAGGAAACTAAAGGTTGTCTGACAAATCCGTTGGGGTGTCCTCGTTTATATTGAGCACTGTATATAAATATATACATATCATTTGTGCATATTCCTCCTGAAAGGATTCCACTCATTCCATAGAGATATCATGAGCAGAGCTGACACATAGTCAGCAACTTTCTTAAAATTTCATTACATTTAAATAGCTTGCCTGATATAAGGCTTATTGAGATCATATCTTATAGGGAAATTCCAAAGAAATAGAAGAGGGCACCAAATCAGGATAGCCAACTACTAGCTAATATTGACTTGCATTACACAGATAGGTCTTTAAAGGGGATAACCTGGATTTTATGAAAAACAAAAACTCTACCTAAGCACTAACAGAGATGTAATTGCTACTTACCTGTCTGATGCGCACGGCATTGTTCTTCCCCAGCACAGAGCGGTCACAGAGCTCTCCTGCCACGGAGTCAGCAGCCTCTGCTGATGTCATGTCGACAGAACAGAGACTTCCCCCCCCCCCGCTCTACTCTGTTGACAGGGCAGGACTTATCACGTCATTTTGATTTATAGCCAGATTCCTGCTGCCTAATTGGGGAAGCCGGCGGTCAATCAGAATGACGACTGAAGCCACACCTTGTCGCGTCAGCAGAGGCAGCTGAATCCCCGGCAGGAGCGGTCCATGGCTGTTCTGTACCGGAGAAGAACGGCGCCGTGCACATCAGGCAGGCAGGTAAGTAGCAACTACCTGCCTGTTAGTGCTTAGAAATATTTTTCTTTTTTCATAAAGTCCCGGATATAACCTTTTATAGAAAAAAGATTAGTCCTAAACTTCCAACTTCTTTAGGTTTATTCATGTATTCATTATGTACTGCATACAAATAATCACATCAGACACATCACACCACATACTACACGCATATACACACACATCTCACACACCCACATTTATTAGTCTACCTAGGTAAAGGGAAAAGCAAAGTGGGTGTTTCCTTTTCTACTGTCTCTTTTTTGCGGACATTTGTTACATATTCCAAATTGGTATGGTGAAGCTTATCACCTAACAGAGTGCTGCTTTCCAAGTATGTGTATCAGCTTTCATTAGTGCAATCACTTGCTGAGGATCTTATTATGTAGAATATCTACATATGCTTAAAGCTCCAAGAAAGGCTGGGCCATGCTCATTGTGAAATCATTAATTCACAAGATACCGTTAAGCTACGAAATTGTAGAATTGAAAACTTTCTACGATGTTAAGTTTTAGAAGTTTTAAAAATGTCTCCTACTCTGAATGGAGCTTAGTCGTTACATGAGCGTAGCTTCATCATTACTTTGCAACAGGGATTTAACTATATGGAGGGGAATGTTGCAATTTCATTCGGGTTTTTTATCGTGAAGGGGGAAAAAAAAACCCCTAAACCCAAAAAAGGAAATCCCCTTTTATGTTGTAAATGACGTAATATTTGGGGGCCCGTTACAGATTTTACAGGGACACATCCCTGCTCTCGGGAAAAAAATTTTAAAAATCTTACTACATAAAAGGGGAAAAAATTAGTTTAGTACGACAAAAATTTTGTAAAAATCGCCCCCAAGTATAACTAAAGGCCCCTTTAATTTTCCCCCAAAAAGGGGAAAAACGTATTGACTCGAGATTACCAGGTATGCTTTCCCCCCCAATCCCATCCGGGTATCATGGTCCCTTTCCCATCGGTTGAAAATTTTTCCCTCCCTACCGGGGCATCATGGCCTTTTCCGTCCTGGTATCAGGGCTCCTCTTTTTCCCCAAGTATAAAGGGGTCCAAAACCTTACCCTTTGGGTTCAGGGTGCCCCCCCCTTCCTTGAAAACATAGCCCCCCGAAAAACTTTAAAAAAAAAAAAAAAAACCCCCTCCTACTTCCCTTTCCTGCGCACCCCGCGAAATTTGTTGTTTCCGGGTTTCCCCAACACCCCCGGGGGCCCCAAAAAAATCAAAAAAAAAACCCGCAAATTTAATTTTAATGAATATTCACCTCTCTCCATTTCAGCTGGGACACTGATTGGGGGGGCCCGGAGCGGGGGTTTTTGGGGAAAAAATGCCCCCAGGCCCCGGGGGGAAAGGGGTAAGTAGGAGTTTTGGGTTTTTTTTTTTTCAGCGGGTTTGGGAAATCAGGGGGTGGGTTTTTGCCCTTAAAGAAAAAATTTCCCCTTTCCCGGGGGGTTTCTTTTTTTAAAGGGGGGGGTTACACCCCCAACCGCCGTTCCTGCCCCCCCGGGGAAACCCCCTGCCCGGGCCCCCCCACCCCGGGGTTTGGGGGGCAAGCTCTTTATATAAAAAAAAAAATTTTTTCGAAAAATGCTTACACACGATGCTTATGGAATTAAAAAAAAATTTTAAAAGTTTTGGGGTTTACCTTTTAAGGCAAAAGAAAAAATGGAAAAAATTCAAGTTTAACTACTGGGGCCCTTTTGGTAATAAAAAAAAATCAAAAAAATTTTTTAAAAAAATAGCCGAAAAAAAAGGGAACAAAAAAAAAATTCCTTTCCTTTTTACTTTTCCCCCGAATTTTTCATCAAAAAAAGGGGGTAAACGGACCCCCATTTTTTTTAAAAATTTTTTTCCCCAACCGTTTCCTAAAAAAAAAAAAATTTTTGGGGTCCCTCTTTTTTTAAAACTAACTAAAAAGAGGTAAAAAGAATTTTGGGGTTTTTTACAGGAAAAAAAACCCAAAACTGTTTTTTTTTATCACAAAAAAAAAGAAAAAAAATATGGGCGAAAAAAAACCCGGGGGCCTTTTTACCTTTTTTAAATTTTTTTATAAATCCAATTTTACCTTTTTTTTAAAAGAAAAAGGGTTTCCCGCCGTTTTTTAAAGAAAAAAAATTTTAAAAAGGGAAAATTTTTCCCAGGGAAAATTTTTAAAGGGTAACTGGGGGAAAAAGAAAATTTTTTAATAAGGCTTTATACATAGACAAAAACTTGAGAACAAATTTTTAAAAAAAAAAACCAGAAAAAAAAATATAAAAAAAAAAATTTTTGCTGTATTTGTCAAAACAAAAATTTTCTACGAGGCCTTCTTAAAATTTTTTTTTAAGGTAACAACCAAATCCATTTTTAAAAAAAGGAATACCAAAAGTCCCCATTTTTGGCTAAAACCCCCTTCCCAAAACGGAAAATAAACGGAATTTTTTTTTTTTCCCCCTTTCCCATTTTTTTCCCCCCCGGGAAAAAATTTACCAATTTTTTTTAGCTTGCAGAAAAGAAAACCCCCAAAACCTTTTTTTCCCCCCATTTTCCCTTGGTTCCCGGCCCCCAAAAAAATTGGTTGTAAAAATTTTTTAAAAATTTTTGCCACTCTGGGGGGGTGGGGGCAACCCTGTTCAGGTTTCCTTTTGGGTTTTACATTTTAAAAATCCTATTTTTCGCCTTTTTCCCCCAAATTAAACTAAGTTGGGAACCCCGCCCAAAAAATTTTTTCCTTTAAGTGGCACAGTTTTAAACCCAAAAAAAAAAATTTTTTTTACCAAAAAAGGGAAAAAATTTTCGGGGGTTTTCTTGCCCTTTTTTGGGGAATGTTACAATTCTCTCGCTATCATGCTTATCTTACAAATGGGAGAAAATAACTATTTGATACCCCCCCCCCGTTTTCCCCCAAGTTTTGAAAGAGGTTTTTAAAATTTAATAATCCCCCAAATTTTTTCAACTGTGGGGAAGGACAGAAAAAAAAAAAAAATCCAGAAAAAACTTTGATGTTTTTTTACATAATTTGCATTTTTTTGAAAAAAAATAATTATTTGATACAATAAAAAAAAAAGTTTTTAAAACCCCCTTAACGACCGCCGTTTCCCTTTTTAAAAAGGGCCCCCCCTTTAAGGGGTTTTAACAAAACCACACCCCCTTTAATTGGGGGCCCCAAAGGGGAAAAAAAGGGGAATAGCGCCCCCCAAGTCGCTTTTTCCCCCGGGGGGTCTCGGCTACCGGGGGTAGCCAACCCCCCCAGGAACATAAATGGGTCAGTTTTTTACCAAAAACCCCGTTTTTTGCGATCGCCGTTTTTTCCCCCTATAACGGCGACCGAAAACAAAAAAAAAAAAAATCTGGTGTTTTTTTAAATTTTCTGTCCTCTGAGCCCTCCCCCCTTAAAGGACAGAAAAAAAGGGCCCCCCCGACCCCCCCCTTGGGGCCCCCCCCCAGTGTCCCCGTTGTGCCCCGCGGGCCCACCTTCCTCCTCCGGTGGGGCCGCCCATCTTGAAGGGGGGGCGCATGCTCAGTGCGCCCGAAGCTTTCTGCCGGGGGGGGGGGGGGCAATTTTCCCCCCCCCCCGGGTCTCGGGCTTCCCCCGAGGGTAGCCGAAAAAACCCCAAGAACTGGGGGGGGGTGTAGTTACCGACCCCGGTGTCGCGACCCCCTTAAAACCTACGTATGGGGGGCCGACCGAAAAAAAAAAAAAAATTTTTTCTCTCCCCCTGATGTGTTTGCACACCCAGAGGGGAGAATTTAGGCCCCCCCCGATGACCCCCCTTTTATACCCCCCGGGGTTTCCTCCTTCCCCCAAAAAGGGGGCCCCGGGAAAAACCGGGGTCTTTTTCCCCTGCAAAAAAAAAAAGGGGGGGCCCCCATGCGCGGGTGCCCCCGCCGTTTTTTTTTTGGGGCCGAAAGAAAAAAAAAAAGTTTCATTCTTTCCAAAAAAGGGGGTTTTTTAAAAACATTGTAAAACAATCACATGATAAAAAAAAAAAAAACAGTAAAAAACCCCCCCCAATTTATCACCCCCTTAGTTAGGGCATATAATAAAATATAAAAATTTAAAAATTTTTTTTTTCATTTTTTTTTGGGTTGGGGTTAAGTGGTTAATAATTGGGTTTTTTTTTGGGTT
>JARQOD010000001.1:258087791-258185391 GCA_033576555.1 Oophaga sylvatica
AAAACACTTGGGGTTCAAAGTGCTCACAGCAGATCTAGATAAGTTCCATAGGGGTCTAGTTTCCAAAATGGTGTTACTTGTGGGGGGTTTCCACTGTTTAGGCGCATCAGGGACTCTCCAAATGCGACATGGTGTCCAATCTCAATTCCAGCCAATTTTGGTTTGAAAAAGTCAAACGTGCTGCTTCCATTCCAAGCCCTGCCGTGGCGCCCAAACAGTGGTCCCCCCCCCATATATGGGGTATCAGCGTACTCAGGACAAATTGGACAACAACTTTTGTGGTCTAATTTCTGCTGTTACCCTTGGGAAAATAAAAATTGGGGACTAAACGATCAGGTTTGTGGAAAAAATATGATTTTTTATTTTCACGCCGCGTTATAAACTTCTGTGAAGCACTTGGGGCTTCAAAGTGCTCACCACACATCTAGATAAGTTCCTTAGGGGGTCTAGTTTCCAAAATGGGGTCACTTGTGAGGGGTTTCCACTGTTTAGACACATCAGGGCCTCTACAAATGCGACATGGGTCCAGCCAATTCCGCGTTGAAAAAGTCAAACGAGCTCCTTTCCTTGCGACCTCTGCCGTGCGCCCAAAAAGTGGTTTACCCCCAACATATGGGGTATTGGCATGCTCAGGACAAATTGCACAAAAACTTTTGGGTCTTGTTACCCTTGGGAAAATAAAAATTGGGGTGAAAAGATCATTTTTGTGGAAAAAATATGATTTTTTATTTTCACGGCTCTACGTTATAAACTTGTGTGAATCACTTGGAGGTTCAAAGTGCTCACCACACATCTAGATAAGTTCCTTAAGGGGTCTAGTTTCCAAAATGGGGTCACTTGTTGGGGGTTTCCACTGTTTAGTCACATCAGGGGCTCTCTAAACGCGACATGGCATCCAGCCAATTCTGCGTTGAAAAAGTCAAACAGCTCTCCTTCCCTTGCGACCTCTGCTGTGCGCCCAAAAAGTGGTTTACCCCCACATATGGGGTATCAGCATACTCAGGACAAATTGCACAAAAACTTTTGCGGTCTTATTACCCTTGGGAAATTAAAAATTGGGGTGAAAAGATCATTTTTGTGGAAAAATGTTTTTTTTTTTTTCACGGCTCTACGTTATAAACTTGTGTGAAGCACTTGGAGGTTCAAAGTGCTCACCACACATCTAGATAAGTTCCTTAAGGGGTCTTGTTTCCAAAATGGGGTCACTTGTGGGGTGTTTCCACTGTTTAGGCACATCAGGGGCTATCTAAACGCGACATGGCATTCAGCCAATTCTGCGTTGAAAAAGTCAAACGGCGCTCCTTCCCTTGCGACCTCTGCCATGCGCCCAAAAAGTGGTTTACCCCCACATACGGGGTATCGGCGTATTCAGAAGAAATTGCACAACAAATTTTGTGGTTCATTTTTTCTTTTAACACTTGTGAAAATAAAAAAACTTGGTTCCAAAGTAAAGCTTTTGCAAAAAAAGTTAAATGTCAATTTTTTCCTTCCACATTGCTTCAGCTCCTGTGAAGCACTTGAAGGGTTAATAAACTTCTTGAATGTGGTTTTGAGCACCTTGAGGGGTGCAGTTTTTAGAATGGTGTCACTTTTGGGTATTTTCTATCATATAGACCCCTCAAAGTGACTTCAAATGTGATGTGGTCCCTAAAAAAAAATGGTGTGGTAAAAATGAGAAATCGCTGGTCAACTTTTAACCCTTATAACTTCGTAACAAAAGAAAATTTTGTTCCCAAAATTGTGCTGATATAAAGTAGACATGTGGGAAATATTATTTATTAAGAAATTTGTGTGACATATCTCTCTGATTTAAGGGAATAAAAATTTGAAATTTGAAAATTGCTAAATTTTCAAAATTTTCGCCATATTTCTGTTTTTTCATAAATAAACACAAGTCATATCAAAGAAATTTTACCACTAACGTGAAGTACAATATGTCACGAAAAAACAATCTCAGAATCAGCGGGATTCGTTAAAGCGTTCCAGAGTTATAACCTCATAAAATGACAGTGGTCAGAATTGTAAAAATTGGCCCGGTCATTAAGCTGCAAAATGGCTCTGTCACTAAGGGGTTAATATTTGGTACAGAAACCTTTGTTTGCAATTACAAAGGTCAGACGTTTCCTGTAGTTCTTGACCAAGTTGGCACACACTGCAGATCTTTCAGGTTTCGGGGCTGAGTTTCTGAGTTTTTTTTTTTTTTTGAGTTTCATCTCCCTTCAGAGATTTTCTATGGGGTTCAGGTCTGGAGACTGGCTAGATGAGCGAGTATACTCGTTACTCGGGTTTTCCTTAGCATGCTCTGGTGTTCTCCGAGTATCTTGGGCGTGCTCCGAGATTTAGTTTGTGTCTCCGCCAGCTGCTGATTTGCGGCTGCTAGACAGCCTGAATACATATGGGGATTTTTTTACAAACAGGCAATCCCCGCATGTGTTCAGGCTTTCTAGCAGCCACAAATCATGCAGCTGCGGCGACACAAACTAAATGTCCGAGCATGCCCAAGATACTCGGACAACACCCAAGCATGCTCGGAAAACTCGAGTAATGAGCACAGTCTCTCATCACTAGCCAGACCTTGAAATGCTTCTTATGGAGCCACTCCTTAGTTGCCCTGACTGTGGGTTTCGTGTAATTGTCATGCTTGAAGACCCATCCACGACCCATCTTCAATGCTCTTACTGAGGGAAGGAGGTTGTAGGTCAAAATCTCATGATAGATGATCCCATCCATCCTCCCTTCAAAACGGTGTAGTCGTTCTGTCCCCTTTGCAGAAAAGTACCTCCAAAGTATGATGTTTCCCCACCATGCTTCATAGTGTTCTTGGGGTTCTACTCATCCTTCTTCCTTCAAACACGGCTCGTGGAGTTTATACCAAAAAGTTCTATTTTGATCTTATCTGACCCCATGAGCTTTTCCCATGCCCCTCTTTATCATCCAGATAGTCATTGGCGAACTTCAAATGGGCCTGGACATGTGCTGGCGTGAGCAGGGGACGTTGCATGCCCTGCACGATTTTGATCCATGACGACAGAGTGTGTTACTAATGGTAATATTAGACTTTGGTCCCAGCTCTTTTCAGGTCATTCACTAGGTCCTCCTGTGTAGTTATGGTTTGATTCCTGACGTTTCTCAGAATCATCCTTACCTCACGAGATCTTACATGAAGCCCCAGACTGAGGAAGATGACAGTCATCTTGTTTTTCTTCCATTTTCTAATAATTGTACCAAAAGTTGCTGCCTCCTCATCATGCTGCTTGCCTATTGTCCTGTAGCCTGTCCCAGCCTTGTGCAGGTCTACTATTTTGTCTCTGGTGTCCTTAGACAGCTCTTTGGTCTTGGCCGTGGTGGAGAGGTTGTAGTTAGACTGATTGAGTGTGTGGACAGGTGTCTTTTATGCAGGAAATGAGTTCAAACAGGTGCAATTAGTACAGGTAATGAGTGCAGAGTAGGAGGGCTTCATAAAGAAAAACTATTAGATCTGTGAGAGCCAGAATTCCTGCTGGTTGGTAGGTGATCAAATACTTATTTCATGCAATAAAATGCAATTTATTTATTTAAAAATCATACAGGCGCATCTCACAAAATTAGAATACATCAAAAAGTTAATTTATTTCAGTTCTTCAATACAAAAAGTGAAACTCATATATCATATAGAGTCATTTCAAACAGAATGATCTATTCCAAGTTTTATTTCTGTTAATGTTGATGATTATGGCTTACAGCCAATGAAAATCCAAAAATCATTATCTCAGTAAATTAGAATACTTTATAACACCAGCTTGAAAAATTATTTTAAAATCTGAAATGTTGGCTTACTGAAATGTATGTTCAGTAAATGCACTCAGTACTTGGTCGGGCTCCTTTTGCATCAGTTACTGCATCAATGCGGCGTGGAATGGAGGCGATCATAATCATCAACATTAACGGAAATAAACATTTGAAATAGACCACTCTGTTTGTAATAACTCTATTTAATATATGAATTTCACTTTTTGTATTGAAGAACAGAAATAAATTAATTTTTTGATGATATTTAAATTTTATGAGCCATAATCATCAACATTGACAGAACTAAACACTTGAAATAGATCACTCTGTAATGACTCTATATAATATATGAGTTTTACTTTTGTATTGGAGAACTGAAATAAATAAATAAATTAACTTTGACAACATCAATGAGCCATACAAAATACCAAAATTTATGGCCAGTTTAAGACATCTTTTTCAAGGCTGAATACATTTACCAGGTTCTTCACTAGAAATTGTACTCAAAATGATTCTGTTTGGTGGCTTTTGCCAGTGGCAGATTATATTCATCCATTCTTCAAATAGTAAAATTCAGAAAAGATTTTATATAAGCCAAGAATCATATGGAGCATTGTAGGAATGATAAAAAGTTCCACTTTCCAAATTCACAGGCATCTAGTTATCACTAGACAGTGCTACCATTGAGATCATTAGGATCTGTGGGTGCGGTATGATTAAGAGAAGATCTTAAAATTAAGCGTACTGTGTACGTTTTCTCAATTCTATAGCAAAGTTATCCTGAGTTATCCTTGGTATATGAAATGTTTCATTGGTAACTTGAAGGCACTTCACATGCATGAAAGGTTTGTTCAGATAAAGAAAAATCTACGTCCATGGTCTATTAGGGAATATGGCAGCTATAATTGGGCGCCCTTGATTCAGCATAGAGACAGAACCATTTTTTTCAATATTTTACAGTAGATCTTGGAATTGATGATGTTAATGATGTATTCCCTAACACATTTAGATCTTATACATCACCATAGCAGAAGTTTACCACCAATATGATTTACTGGTGGAATCATGCTCTTCTCACTTTGGTTTGCGAACCATATAACAAAAAAATTATGATATCATCAAACCAGATTACAGATTTTCAAAAGTGGTAACAATATGAGACTTTGTGTTCTGGTCTTGGGGAAAGCTCCCTATGTGTATGACAACCATGCATTCCACTGAAAACAGTCAAACCAGCTTGGCATTCCATAGGTGTTGCCAGCACTGAGGACTTGCGTTGGCAATTCACCTACACTTTGCTCAGCAAAATTGACAAGGTAAAAGCTTATGGCAAAAGCCTGAACATTCCAGGCAGCGTGTCACAAGACCATCTGTACTGAAATTCTGGAGTTCTTTTGCTACTTCATTCCAACTTAATAACTTCATGAACCCTTATCTTTTTTTTTTCAAGTCTCCAGACAATTTTCTCCTTTGTCTTGCTAATGCTGTCAGCATTAATGAACGGGATTCAGTGTGTTAGAAGTGCTAAGAATAGTTGAAAATATAAACCAGATAAATGTATGCCAAAAAGAAAACTCCTTTGATCCCATCCCTGTAGACTGTGAGCCCTTGCGGGCAGGGTCCTCTCTCCTTCTGTACTTGTGTGTGCCTTGTATTACTCATGTTTACTGTACTTGTCTATACTTGCCCCTCTTCACGTGTAAAGCGCCATGGAATAAATGGCGCTATAAAAATCTATAATAATAATAATATATGTTTGGCTAATAAAAATGTATGGGTATCTGCATCATTGTTTTTGTTCCATGCTGGATATGATAAAAAAATGCTTTGTAGTCAATTTCTAAGTAATACGGCACAATTCGATAAGGCATAAATGACTGAGGAAAGTGAAGAAATGAAAAGAAGCTAAGGAACTGTGACCCCTTAACCCCTTTACCCCCGAGGGATGTTTGCACGTTAATTTTACAATTCTGACCACTGTCTCTTTATGAGGTTATAACTCTGGAACGCTTCAACGGATCTTCGAGATTCTGAGACTGTTTTCTTGTGACATATTTTACTTCATGATAGTGGTAAAATTTCTTCGATATATCTTGTGGTTATTTATAAAAAAAATGGAAATATGGAGAAAATTTTGAAAATTTTGCTATTTTGAAACTTTGAATTTTTATTCCCTTAAAACAGAGAAATATGTCACACAAAATAGTTACTAAATAACATTTCCCTCATGTCTACTTTACATCAGCACAATTTTGAAACAATTTTTTTTTTTTTGTTACGAAGTTATAAGGGTTAAAAGTTGACCAGCGATTTCTACAAATTGTACAAAACCGAGGGCGTGGCCTGAGCTCAGCAAGATGGAGGTTGTGTGAGTTGAAGCTCCTGCGGGACCATTCACTCAAGCGACGAGATTTGCCAAGAGATGTTAAATTTGTGCCAAAATGCCTCTAAAAAATATCCACAAATATTTGTGAGTCATTTTATAAATTTTATTGATTTTAATTTAAGACTGGACTTCTCAATTTTCTGACATAATATTCTGTCAGAGTTCCTGTGAGGAAAGAAGACATTTTTGACAAGTTTGTACTGATATATCAGACTGCTTCCTGTGAAATAATATGGTGCTCTGACGTGTCTGGTGAACTGAGAGAAGCAGTGGAGATTTGTAATGTTGAAGTGATCCGACATCTGAGGGGATCAGAAGAAGAAGACGTCGCCATCTTGGATAACAGAGGAGTAAATATTTGCCATATTAGACTATTAATAGCGCTGAGGTGAAGGTGAAGAAATCAGTAAACCTGCCTTGCTGCATGTAAAACCTCCTGTGAGGTAAGATCGCTATTTAAAGAAACTGGCAGCTGAAAAGTGTTGCTGTGACTATATATCTATGTAGCCCGTTGTATGAGGAGATCCGTTAACAGAGACGTCGCCATCTTGGAAGCTCAGGTAGTGGTGAGCATCGGACATCCTGAGGTAAAGTTCAAGATCGCTGGGACCACAAAAGACTGACAGGAATTGGACAAATAAAGGAAGAAGAATAGAGACTAATAGAAGAAGACAACAGGATTTTAGATTTGTGAAGAACAGAAGATAAAGAAGAAGATAACAAGAAAGTGGATTTGTGACAGGATTTTTTCTTATTTTTTTCTTTTCTTTACTGCTTATTAAAAGGTATATTATACTCGGTTGTTCTATAAATACTGAAGGATTTAAAATGTTAATTATAATATTAACTGCCTAAAATTAATATCTTATCTAATATTATTTTAATATTATTATTAGTTCATTAGTTAATAGTACACCTGACACAAAATAATCCTAGATTTTATTAGATAGTTTAACCCTTGAGTGCTCAGTTGACTCTTTTCGTAGTTTACTGAAATTTTTTGTTATATTTTTAGCGCATCTGGTATATATTAGATTTTTCATTATTTCAAGCTTCACATATTATTATATGCATATGGGATACGCTTATGTGCATATAAAACGCAGCTGCACTCAAAAAAAACATATTCCAGCTACACCTACATATCTAATACAGCTGCTCTTCTATATATAATATAGCTGGAGTGTTCTATTGATGGAGCATTTCAATATACAATTATAGAAATTGCTATAAATCCTTTGTATTGTATTGCTGCATATGTATGACAGCTGTACATTCTATGTATAGCAGCTGCACTTATATATAGTGTGATTGCACTTTCATTTGTGAAACAACTGCAATTGTTTATTTATGACACAGCTACACCCAGGTTTATAATATAGCTGCACTAGGATATATAGTATAACTGCACTCCTATCTATAAAACAGCTGTCCTTCCATATAAAACAAAGTTATACTTATGTATACGGCACAGATGCATTCAGATAGTTAAAGTAACCGTATTATCATATATTACGTAACACCATAACTGTGTGTGTATAATATAGCAACACTCATTTAAAAAAAAAAAAAAAAAAAACACACTGATAGATAAGTTATAGCAATATTCTATATTCACCTTGATTCCTTTGTAAAACTAAAACAAAATGGCGTCAGGGAATTCTAGGTTTAAATCCTCTACTAATAATACTCAAAAAAAATGGAGTTCTTCACAAACAAAACCATCAAGTGATACTCCTATTCTGCTTAGTCTTATGAAATCTAGATCGCCCATTAAAAAAACGAATGGGAAACCTTTTTCGTCTGAAGGGACCTCAAATACTTGTCACGATAAAATCTCTAAAGGGAAATCTGCTCAAAGAAATCTTCTCCCTGAATATCAAGTTTCTTTGCATAATTCTTCTCTATCCAATAAGACAGCAGAAAAAGATTTAGAGATGGACTTATCGCAATCTCAAAAAAGAGGAGCTGACTCTGATAACACTTCGGGAGAGTTTTCTCTCAATGGTAGTCCAACAAAACCCTTACCTAAAAAAGGCTGTCCAACGGCTCCGAGTTCTTCAGATCTGTCACTTGATTTGATTAATTACGAGAGTTTTCTCACTTCTGATAAGCAGGTTTCTGAAGGGGTACTTGCTAATTTTTGCAAGACCCTCAAGGATTCAATTACTGTAGGATTTGAAACACAGAAAAATATGTTTCAAGAATTATGTGAGAAATTTTCCAACAGATTTGAAGTAAATGAATCAAGAATCTCACAAGTGGAGGACAAGACTGATACCCTCATTCAACAAAATCTGGAACTGAAGGAGGAGATCAGTTTTATGAAATCCAAGTTGGTAGATTTGGAGGACCGGAGTCGCCAAAATAATATCAAACTTAGAGGGATACCAGAGACCGTCATACAGGCTGACCTGATGAATTATGTAAAATCTCTGTTCAAAAAAGTGATCCCCTCCCTTTCCGACATTCAACTTACAATTGATAGAATACATAGGTTACCCCGTCCTAAAGGAATTCCTCAGGATATACCTAGAGATGTCATTATGAGATTTTTGTTTTTCGAAACTAAAGTCAAAATCTTAAAATTTATTAGGGAAAAAGGTGCCTTTCCTAATCCCTACGAAAGGATTAAAGTATTTGCAGATTTTTCCCGCTCCACTATGGAGGCCCGAAAAGCATTTCGTGATGTTACCATAAAATTGAGAGACTTGGAGATACCATATAGATGGGGGTTTCCTACTAGATTGATAGTATGGCATGGAGGTAAAAATATATTTCTCCTAAATCCTGACGAGGGAAAAGACTTTCTCTCTTTCATCCAAAAAGAACTTAAAGACAAAGGGTAAATTTACACAAAAATATAATATGGTCCCACGGGAGTTCTGCCACAATTTACTCTTTCCCCCAATTTTTGGAAGATTAGTTTCTTCCAGGAGACCTCTATTGTTTGGTCATTTAGTTAAATAGTGTGTTTTGTTGATTCCTTTTTGTTCTATCTATTTTGACTTTGAAATTAGCATAACTTTCTTCCAGACTTCTAATTCACATTTTGGTTTTGATCTGTTCCGTGATGGAGTTGAAGCTTTTATCCTATAACGTAAGAGGCTTGAATAGCCCTTTTAAACGCTACATCACGTGGAAAGAGGTTAAATTATATAAGGCAGACATTGTCTGTTTACAAGAGGTCAAATTCTCACGAAATGGTCATCCTCTCTTTCAACACAAAAAATTTCCCCATTCCTTTGCAGCTCTTGGTGTTCATAAGAAAGCAGGGGTTATGACAATAATAAGTGACAAGCTTGAGTTTCAATTTATTAATGAGGAAGCTGATTCTAAAGGACATTTTCACATTTTAGTTGGTAAAATAAATGGAAGGCTTTTTACAATAGCAAACATTTATGCTCCTCATAACAAACAAATCTCCTTTTTTAATAAAATAATTAAAAAAATTGACAACATCAAACAAGGTGAACTAATAATAATTGGCGATTTTAATACTGTCCCAGACAAAACAATAGACTCCTCTTTTCAAAATCGCATTTCATCCCCATCTTTTAGAACTTGGTTAAGTCAGAATGAATTATTGATGTATTTCGCTGTTTGAATTCCTCTTCCAGGGAATTTACCCATTATTCAAAAACTCACCAATTTTCGTCAAGAATTGATTTAGTTTTAACGAATATCTTCTCTATGCCCAGATTTAAAAAAGTTAATATTTTAAACAGATCCTTTTCAGATCACTCCCCGCTTATTACTAAATTTCTAATAGGCCCTCCAACAAATAACACCTTTCTATGGAAAGCTAATGTATCAATTTTGAAAAACCCCAAATATAAAGCGCTCATCGAAGATACTATAAATAATTATTTTAAAGAAAATGCAATAAATGACATAGATCCGTTTATTCTCTGGCAGGCTCACAAGGCGGTAGTTAGGGGTAAGCTCATGCAGTTATCTGCAATACATAAGAAAGAGTATAGGAGTAAAATTTTTCAAATTCAGGAAGATATCCGGATTAAAGAAGAACAACAATCAGTCTTTCATACCCCTTCTCCAGCTCTTCTTAAAGAATTGTTGATATTAAGACAAAAACTTAGCGATCATATAATGTCTGAATACGACTCAGCTCTTAAAGCTTCTAAATTCGCTTCTTATTCGTCTAAAAATAAATCTTCTAAATATATGATGAAAAAACTTAAATCCGAGCGTATTTATAGGAAAATAACTCAAATTAAATCTCCCTCAGGTGACATCAAGACTCATCCCCAAGATATCGCCAATGTTTTCTCAAAATTTTTTGAGAAATTATATAATTTACATTTAGATCCATCTTCTCCCATACCCAATTTAAATACCATAGATTCATTTTTAAAAGACTTAAAACTTCCCCAAGTTGGTAAACTAGATTTAGAAATTCTTAACAAACCATTTAGTATTAATGAAATAACTACCACAAGTAATAAACTTAAATCAGCAAAATCCCCAGGGCCAGATGGTTTCATTAATGAATATTTTCAACTATACTCCAATCTTTTAACTCCACATTTACATTCCCTTTTCACTCATGTATCAGCCCTGGGCCATTTTCCCAAATCCATGTTAGAGGCAACCATTGTCATCATCCCAAAAGGTAAGAATGATCTAGACCAAGTCCAAAATTATAGACCTATTTCCTTATTAAATGGAGACATCAAAATATTTTCTAAAATTCTAGCAGAACGTCTTAAACATATTTTACCAAAATTAATTAAAAATTGAACAGATTGGATTCATAAAAGATAGGCAAGCATCAGATGGTACACGTAAATTATTAAATATCCTAAATCTAATTAAAACCTCAAATGTCCCTTCTATGATTATTTCTGTCGATGCCGAGAAAGCTTTTGATAGGCTGAATTGGTTATTTCTTAAACAAACTTTGTTCAGCTTTGGATTTGATGAAAAATTTACTAAAAATATTTTTACCCTTTATGAAGAACCAAATGCAAGAGTTTATACAAATAGTCACTTATCTGAACCTTTCGATATTAAAAACGGTACCCGTCAAGGATGTCCTTTATCCCCATTATTATTTGCTCTTGCTATGGAACCCCTTGCTGAAACTATCCGGACTTCTTCCCTAATTTCGGGTATAGAAACTAAATTGGCCTCTCATAAACTTAATTTATTTGCAGATGACCTTCTTATTTCAATCACAAATCCGGTTCAATCGGTCCCAACTCTAATGCCTATACTGTATGAATTCTCCAATGTATCTTTTTTTAAAATTAATTTTCTCAAGTCCAAAATTTTGCCTTTTAATATGCCCTATTCAGATATTAAACAAATTTTATCGAAATCTAAATTCAAATTAGAAGAAAAATGTCTGACCTACCTAGGAATAAATTTTTTTAATAAAATGTCACTGATTGTACCATTTAATATCAAAGTTTTATGTGATACCATTACCAAAGATCTAGCTCACTTTGGAGTCCTTGGCCTTACTCTTATGGGCAAGATTTTGGCAATTAAAACTTTTATGTTACCAAAGATTTTATATATCTTTCGGTCCTTACCTTTAAAAATTCCCTTAAATTTAATAAACAAAATCCAAAGCCTAATAAATTCATTTATATGGCAAAATAAAAAACCTAGAATTGCAAAGAATACTACATATCGACAGAAACTTAATGGAGGATTGGCTCTTCCTAACATCTGGGCTTATCAACAAGCAACCTTACTTAAACTTAGTGTCTCATGGTTTAAAGAGGAAGATCGTCCGGCATGGATAGATCTTGAATTGGCGCAAGCCAAATATTGTCCTCTACAAGACGTTTTCTTTAATTTTTTATTAAACCCTTCTTTATCCGAACATAAACATCCAATTTTTGATGCTACATTTGAGGCTTGGAAAACATTAACTAAGTTAAAAAAAACCCGATACTAAGATGTCTACGCTTAAAGATCTTCCTCTTTCCTCCATTACTACATTTTATAAAACTCCATTTCCGGATGCTTGGTTTTCTTGCAATATTAAAAAGATTGGAGATTTGTTTGAAGACTCTCGTATTAAATCCTTTTCTACTTTAAGAGAAGCATATCATTTACCCTCTAAGGAATTTATGTCATTTTTATTAATAAAAGATTGTCTTTATAAACTATTGAAAAGCAGAGCTTTAAATATGGGTATTATCTTCTCATTCATAAACCACACTGCATCCAAAGACAGATGGTCCCTTAAATACTTATATAATCATTTTAATAAGGAATTATCTTTCATCCAAGCCCCTCTATGAGGAAGTGGGAGTTAGACCTTAAATCATCTATATCCCAAGAGCAATGGACATATGCACTAAAAATTTCTAGTAGATCCTCGACTTCCATGTCCTTATATGAGGTATATATAAAACTAGTACTAAGATGGTACTATACCCCAACAAGGCTTTCCCATATAAATAAAGACAATTCCCCCTTATGTTGGAGGGAATGTCAATTAAATGGAAATTTATATCACATTTTTTGGTGCTATCCTAAATTAAGATCTCTATGGTTGCATGTCAAATTTCATGTGAATTCTTTATCTAAAGATTTCATAGATGTAACTCCCCGTATGGCACTTCTGTCTTTAGACTTAGAGAACATCAGCCCTACAATTAAATTTATAATAGTCCATATTTTCCTCATTGTAAAAAATGTTATTGCACAGTGGTGGAAGAAACCCCATGTACCCAATTTTTTAGATATCCTTGATACCCTTCGTTCGCACAGTCTTATGGAAGAGAGGATGGCCATCAATTCTAACTCACTGGATAGATACTATCTGAAGTGGGAAGTCTGGAACGAAAAATACAGATGAGAAAAGTTATTTATTTTAATGTTATGAAATTTTATATTTAAAAAGTTTGGAAAAAGTATATAAAATGATTGTGCTTTAAGTGTCATTTTAACAGCACAAGAAAAAAAAATTTTATGATTGAAGTCTGGAAATTGTAACAAGAATGATAGTACTTTTTGTTTTTATATAATTTGTTATATTGTAAAATAGAGTTCTCTAATTTTTGTATTTCCCTTCCCTTTCCCCTTCCCGTCCCTCCCCCCTTTAAATTACTAAATTCAATAAAATTATTTGAAAAACAAATTGTACAAAACCATTTTTTTAGGGACCAACTCACATTTGAAGTCACTTTGAGGGGTCTACATGGCAGAAAATACCCTAAAGTGACACCATTCTAAAAACTGCACCCTCAAGGTACTCAAAACCACATTCAAGAAGTTTATTAACCCTTCAGGTGCTTCACAGGAGCTGAAGCAACTTGGAAGGAAAAAATGAACATTTAACTTTTTAGTCACAAAAATGATCTTTTACAAACAATTTTTTATTTCAACAAGGGTAAAAGGAGAAAACGGACAGATAAAGTTGTTGAGCAATTTCTCCTAAGTACGCTGATACCCCATATGTGGGGGAAAACCACTGTCTGGGCGCACTTCCGGGCTCGGAAGGGACGGAGCGCCGTTTGACTTTTTCAAATCAAAATTGGCTGGAATTGAGATTGTATGTCATGTCGCGTTTGGAGAGCCCCTGATGTGCCTAAACAGTGGAAACCCCAAAAAGTGATCCCATTTTGGAAAGTAGACCCCCTAAGGAACTTATCTAGATCTGTTGTGAGCACTTTGAACCCCCAAGTGTTTCACTAAAGTTTATAATGCCTGGATGTGAAAAAAAAAAATTCCACAAAAATGATTCTTTAGTCCCCAATTTTTGATTTTTTCCAAGGAAATTGGACCCCAAAAGTTGTTGTCCAATTTGTCCTGAGTACGCTGATGCCCCATATGTGGGGGAGAAATACTGTTTTGGGCACTTCAGGGCTCGGAAAGGAAGTAATGACATTTTGGAATGCAGACTTTGATGGGTGTCATGTTCAGTTTGCAGAGCCCCTGATGTGCCTAAGCAGTGTAAACCCCCCACAAGTGACCCATTTTGGAAACTAGACCCCCTAAGGAACTTATCTAGATCTGTGGTGAGCACTTTTAACCCCCAAGTGCTTCACACAAGTTTATAATGCCCGGGTATTAAAATAAAAAATCCTATTTTTTTCCCACAAAAATGATCTTTTAGTCACCAATTTTTTATTTTCTCAAGGGTAAGGGGAGAAATTAAACCCAAAAGTTGTTGTCCAATTTGTCCTGAGTACGCTGATACCCTATATGTGGGAGAAAACTACTGTGTGGGCACACGTCGGGGCTCGGAATAGAAGTAGTGATGTTTAGTAATGCAGACTTTAATGGAATGGTCTTCGGGTGTTATGTCGCTTTTGAAGAACCCCTGATGTGCCTAAACAGTGGAACCCCCCCAAAAGTGACCCCATTTTGGAAGCTATACCCCCAAAGGAACTTATCTAGATGTGTTGTGAGCACTTTGAACCCCCTAGTGCTTCACAGAAGTTTATAACGCCCGGGCGTGAAAATAAAAAAAATCATATTTTTTCCACAAAACATGATTTTTAGTCCCCAGTTTTTTATGTTCCCAAGGGTAACAGGAGAAATTGGACCCCAGAAATTGTTGTCCAATTTGTCCTGAGAACGCTATATGTGGGAGAAAACTACTGTATGGGCACACGTTGGGGCTCGGAAGTGAAGTAGTGACGTTTTGCATTGCAGACTTTGATGGAATGGTCTGCGGGTGTCATGTCACGTTTGGAGAGCCACTGATGTGCCTAAACAGTTGAAACCCCCAACAAGTGACCCAATTTTGGAAACTAGACCCCAAAAAGAACTTATCTAGATGTGTGGTGAGAACTTTAAACCCCCAAGTGCTTCACAGAAGTTTATAACGTAGAGCCATAAAAATAATAAATCATTTTTTTCCAGAAAAATGATATTTTCGCCCCCAATTTTTTATTTTCCCAAGGGTAACAGAAGAAATTGGACCCTAAGAGTTATTGTGCAATTTGTCCTGAGTATGCTGATACCCCATATATGGGGGTAAACTACTGTTTGGGCGCATGGCAGAGCTCAGAAGTGAAGGAGCACTGTTTGACTTTTTCAACGCCGAATTGGCTGGAATTGAGATCAGACGCCATGTCACATTGGGAGAGCCCCTGATGTGCCTAAACAGTCGAAACCCCCCAATTCTAACTCCAACCCTAACCCCAACACACCCCTAACCCTAATCCCAAACCTAATCATAACCCTAACCACAAACCTAACCCTAACACACCCGTAACCCTAGTCCCAACCCTAACCCTAACTTTAGCCCCAACTCTAACCCTACCTTTAGCTGCAACCCTAACCCTAATGGGAAAATGGAAATAAATACATTTTTTTAATTTTATTATTTTTCCCTAACTAAGGGGGTAATAAAGGGGGGATTGATTTACTATTTATAGCGGGTTTTTATGATTGGCAGCTGTCAAACGCTAAAAGACGCTATTTATTGCAAAAAATAGTTTTTGCATCATCACATTTTGAAAGCTATAATTTTTCTATATTTTGGCCCACAGAGTCATGTGAGGACTTATTTTTTGCGGGACGAGGTGACGTTTTTATTGGTACCATTTTTGGGCACATGACATTTTTTGATCGCTTTTTATTACGATTTTTGGGAGGCAGAATGAACAAAAACCAGCGATTCATGAATATCTTTTGGGGGGGGCGTTTATACCGTTCCGCGTGTGGTAAAATTGATAAAGCAGTTTTATTCTTCGGGTTAGTATGATTATGGCGATACCTCATTTGTATCATTTTTTTATGTTTTGCCGCTTTTATACAATGAAAATGATTATATATAAAAAATAATTATTTTTGCATCGCTTTATTCTGTGAGCTATAAATTTTTTATTGTTTCGCTGATGATGCTGTATGGCAGCTCAATTTTTGTGGGACAAGATGACGTTTTCAGCGGTACCATGATTATTTATATCAGTCTTTTTGATCGCATGTTATTCCACTTTTTGTTCGGCGTTATGATGATAAATCATTGTTTTTTAGACTTGTTTTTTTTCTTTTTTTTTTAAGGGGTTAACTAATGGGACAGTTTTATAGGGCGGGTCGTTACGGACGCGTCGATACTAAATATGTGTACTTTTATTGTTTTTTTTTTTTTTATTTACATGAAGAAAGGAATTTATTGGGGAATATTTTTTTTTCTTTATTTAAGATTTTTTTTTTACACTTGTTATTTTTATTTTTTTGACTTTTTTACTTTACTGTATAAGGTCAGATTGCTGGTCTGACAGTGCGCACAGCACTCTGTGAGACCAGCGATCTCACAGGCAGTGCTACAGGCTCTCAGCGCCTGCTCTCAGCAGGCACTGAGGAAGCCGCTTCCCTGCAGGACCCTGCAGGACCCCGCGGCCATCATGGAAGTGAGGAGGGTCCCTTGGAACAGCGTGACACATCGCGCTGTTCTGAGGGTCTCAGGGGAGCATGCAGGGAGCCTCCTCTCTGCGCGATGCTTCCCTATACCGCTGGAACACTGCGATAATCTTTAATCGCAGTGTGCCAGGGGTTAAAGTGCCGGGAGCAGTCCGTCACATAGTGCCGGGTGTCAGCTGTGATAACCCCGGGAGCGCAGCTGATCACGTATGACGTACTATTCGGTCCCTGGGAATTTAGGTCCAGGGTCACATGGACGGAATAGTACGTCTGATGGGATTACGTGCGGCACCTCATTGTTTATTAATGTGAAATGGAATGTTTATGTACTGTAATGTTATGTACTGTGTATAGGCTTAGGGATAGATTAGGAAATAGTATAGGGGAATTAGAATAGTGGGGGGCATCATATAGAATAGGATATATAAGAGTGTTAGTTTAGGTACAGGCAGCAAGAGGTTATTCAGTGGAAAGGAGTTAGAGCAGGGCAGGGCAAAGTATAGACACAATTCTTAACTAGATAGCAGAGCCCGGGCAGGCTTGCCCAGCGCAAGATGTGAGCAGTGTATGAAGGAGACGGCCGGCCGTGGGGATAAAGTTGCTATGGTAGTAAGGGGCCCCATGCAGAGAATAGTGCAGTCGGGCATCAGCTCAAAAGGACTATTCCCAAGCAGGATCGGGGCTCTACGACCAGGGCGGGAGCAGCTGAGATGGCGTTCCCGACATCTTTCCCTATTGGAATCGGACGAGGGGCTGACAGGGAGCTGGTAACACTGGAGGCACAGATGGGAAACGGATTGTCCAAAGATATGGCAGGGATAGCTGGGAGAAGGGAGACAACTGCTAGAGAGGATAGAGGCTGCCAGGACGGCAGGGAAAGATAAGAAGATGTCTCTGTGTTTAACCTGTGCTGCCAGTGTGATGGATGCCGTATTGCTTAGTAAAGTTAAACTGTTGGAAAAGAACCGTGACTCTGAGATGTTTTATGGAGCTTGGAAATGCGGAGTCAGAGTGACAGAACCTGAGAGGATCCTGACAGTAACCGTGTGTGCACTGCTGCACACGTATATGCAGCTGAGGGGACATTGTATTTTATCTGTGGGGCGCCAGGGTATGGGAACATTGCAGTCCGTTGCCACGACTACCATCCTAGCCGCCTTACACATGATCGGATAACTCTTTACCTGAGCACATTCAATCATCAGTAGTAGTTAACAAGATGTAATGCATGTATACATGAGGAAAAAAAACAACTGCACTAAAAGCTTCAGTAGGAGAAGAAACATTTTTTTTCTAATAAAAATATAATACAAAGTTGTTTTTTTATCATTGCTTCTGCTGTTTATATATGAAAAATAAACTAAAGTCTAATTACTATTGAAATAAGACTTCGTTCAAGGGTCTGTATGTCAAGAGGACCTCCTGCTGTACAGTATACCGTAACTCACATGGGAAGGCTGCAACATATCCTACTGTATAGGAATACTGTACAGTAAAATATGTCAGCCATATCTCATACTTTTGTATGAAATAATCTAGTCTACTACAATATTTTATATTGATTTTTTTTTATACAGTACAGACCAAAAGTTTGGACACACCTTCTCATTTAAAGATTTTTCTGTATTTTTATGACTATGAAAATTTACATTCACACTGAAGGCATCAAAACTATGAATTAACACATGTGGAATTATATACTTATCAAACAAGTGTGTAACAACTGAAATTATGTCTTATATTCTAGGTTCTTCAAAGTAGCCACCTTTTGCTTTGATGACTGCTTTGCACACTCTTGGCATTCTCTTGATGAGCTTCAAGAAGTAGTCACCGGAAATGGTCTTCCAACAATCTTGAAGGAGTTCCCAGAGATGCTTAGCACTTGTTGGCCCTTTTGCCTTCTCTCTGCGGTCCAGCTCACCCTAAACCATCTCGATTGGGTTCAGGTCTGGTGACTGTGGAGGCCAGGTCATCTGACGTAGCACCCCATCACTCTCCTTCTTGGTCATATAGCCCTTACACAGACTGGAGGTGTGTTTGGGGTCATTGTCCTGTTGAAAACTAAATGATGGTCCAACTAAATGATGCCTTCAATTTTGAATTAATCCCCAACAGTGTCACCAGCAAAACACCCCCACACCATCACACCTCCTCCTACATGCTTCATGGTGGGAACCAGGCATGTAGAGTCCATCCGTTCACCTTTTCTGCGTCGCACAAAGACGTGGTTGGAACCAAAGATCTCAAATTTGGACTCATCAGACCAAAGCACAGATTTCCACTGGTCTAATGTCCATTCCTTGTGTTCTTTATCCCAAACAAGTCTCTTCTGCTTGTTGCCTGTCCTTAGCAGTGGTTTCCTAGCAGCTATTTTACCATGAAGGCCTGCTGCACAAAGTCTCCTCTTAACAGTTGTTGTAGAGATGTGTCAGCTGCTAGAACTCTGTGTGGCATTGACCTGGTCTCTAATCTGAGCTGCTGTAAACCTGCGATTTCTGAGGCTGGTGACTCGGATAAACTTATCCTCAGAAGCAGAGGTGACTCTTGGTCTTCCTTTCGTGGGGCGGTCCTCATGTGAGCCAGTTTCTTTGTAGCGCTTGATGGTTTTTGCAACTGCACTTGGGGACACTTTCAAAGTTTTCCCAATTTTTCAGACTGACTGACCTTCATTTTTTAAAGTAATGATGGCCACTCCTTTTTCTTTACTTAGCTGCTTTTTTCTTGCCATAATACAAATTCTAACAGTCTATTCAGTAGGGCTATCAGTTGTGTATCCACCAGACTTCTGCACAACAAAACTGATGGTCCCAACCCAATTTATAAGGCCAGAAATCCCACTTATTAAACCTGACAGGGCACACCTGTGAAGTGAAAACCATTCCTGGTGACTACCTCTTGAAGCTCATCAAGAGAATGCCAAGAGTGTGCAAAGCAGTCATCAAAGCAAAAGGTGGCTACTTTGATGAACCTAGAATATAAGACATAATTTCAGTTGTTACACACTTTTTTGTTAAATATATAATTCCACATGTGTTAATTCATAGTTTTGATGCCTTCAGTGTGAATGTACAATTTTCATAGTCATGAAAATACAGAAAAATCTTTAAATGAGAAGGTGTGTCCAAACTTTTGGTCTGTAGTATATATTCACCAGTCTGTTGAAAGCCAAAAAAGAAACTATTTTGGCCTCCGTTGGGTTATTTTAGCTCTATGTATATGTTTGGCATGACCAGCGGGCTACACATAATATGAACATGTAGTACATGCATTATTTTAATAAATTTATTCATCTGATACTTTTGCTTTTTAGTAGTTTTTTGTCTGTTTTTTTTTTTTTTGCAGCTTTAAGCTCTTCTTGCTCTGTAGATATTGAATTCCATATACTGGATTAAAAAGAAACACATTTACCATTTCTTTTGCTAATTAAATTTCTTCTCCTCCCATCCGACGTAGGAACATAACATTTTATATAAGTAGCATAGATTGCTGGTCTGCACATCTGGGAATAAGTTTCAGTACAAATGTGGTGTTTTGAGTTCTTGCAAAGACAAAATGTCGAAATTACAATGCTGTGAATTCTTAAGTTGTGCAATGATGACATTTGGAGTAAGAATACGATCTGTTAGCATTTTAAAAGCGAAATTAAGCCAGGAAATTTGTCATAAAGAAAGAAAGAAATGGATTTGAGGAATAAATCCCAGGGCTGCAGGGTGTGCCTTTGTAAATTCTAAAAATGTTCACAAAGGTAATTGCCTGACATATTCTAGTCATTAATAATCCATGTACTGGAGTAACATTCTGCTCTGGGTAACACAAAGTAACTGCAATATAAAGAAAATTCTCTTCAGCATAGAGTGGAAAATTTTCTTTCCTATCATATTACCCAGAGTGAATGATGTGGGTTTATTTCCCCAGAATGGATTATTTCTACATACACTGCACAGTATAATATTATCCACAGTCGTCCGTGAACAACATGTATATCTGTGACGTATAGTTGGGATCAGGGCCGACTGGGACTGAAATCCTGTCTGTTATTTTGTAAGCACCCAGGCCCGAACACCAACGTCTATAGATTTGAGTCTCTATCACAAATATTACCCAGCCGGGAGGAAATAAAGATTTACTGCAAGGCCAATATTTCCAATATTACTGCTACTTAAGATTAAAAATTACTGCTACACTATAACTACATAATACCACCACATATTGACAGAATAAGTCCATCAAAATGATCATTAAAGGGATTGTACACCCCTGAGTAAATTTTCGGCAAGTTGTAGTGCAGCCTGCTAAATCCTAGTGGTATGTAACATACACGCACCATTAGGATTTTGCTCTGCTTGCTGAGTTAATTAGTTATCATTTGATCACTAGTATGTGATTTGCATACTTGTGGTCGCATGCCAACTAGGATCTCGGCCACTTTCCTCAATGTTCTATTCTAGACGGTTTGTGACCTCAAGTGTATAAATCGCTTTCTTGCAACACATGACAACTGTTGGAATCGGCAAGTGAAGCCAAATTATTGCGGGGTCTTTATTACATAATTGTATTGTTCTCCCAAAAATAAGTTGCTGGTTGACTTGTATACAAGAATACAAGAGCTGTACGAGTGCTCCTGTGTGTGGGAGAGTCGACCGAGATGGCTGTCGGCTTAATGATCGACCAAATCATTGTTCAATCAACAGCCATCTAATATATATGGGCAGTTTTTGTGTTACTTTGGCAAAAAAAACAACTTGAACTCTTCCATAGTCTACATGACTGATAATGGAAATGTTAATCTGTAGGATCTAGGCCCAGCTCAAGATTGGCAAATTTGACTGCCATATAGTTATAAATGCAGTGTGTAACAAGTTGTATCTTACGCTTTTTTTTATCTTTTTCAGTTTTTGGGGATAGCATTTCTTGGAGTCGGTCTATGGGCATGGAGTGAAAAGGTAAATTGAAAATACTAGCATTGTGTTTCCTGTACCCTGTTATATATGACAAAAGACCTTGACTCACTAATATAGTGATTTTCTCTAAAAATACACATTTCAGTTCACTAAAATCATTATAGATAAGTATTATATATTTTATACATGCTTGTGATTCATACCCTACTTGGATCACAAGTGAATAAATCTACAATAGGGAAAGATTTAGGAAAAATTAGCCACAATAAAATATATTACAGCTCGAAAAGGCTAAGCTGCTGCACTCAGCGCAAACATGACAAGCTGCCACCACATTCCCAGTACGATTGGTCATACACCATTTTCCATCTAGATTTCCATAGGCGGCTTACTTCCCTCTCCCCAATGAGAATACATGCGCATTCAGCTGACCGTGCTCGTGCTTCCATGGACTAACAAACATTCGACAGTAACATCTCTTTAGGTGTATTTTTATTTTCTTCACTGAGATGGGCATAATTCTTTCCGGGCTCCGACCAATGATGGTGGCATTACGAAGAAGCCAAGAGCAGCTGAGTTACGCTGTTTCCATAACTCTGAAATAAATGAATGGAAGCAGCGTAGCATAGCAATCAATGCTGTTTTCATATCGCCAAAGTCATGGAAGAATCTGGTTTCTATGGGACCTGTCCACTGTGGGATTTCTGCATGGTCAAATCCCCAACAAAATCTGTCGTTACAAAAAAAAAGCTGTGAATTTATTTGTGAAAATGTTCTGTATTTGCTGCACATTTTCCCCTTTGAATTACAATGGTGAAATTCACAGTATACAATGCCTGTAAATTTACTCTGCAGAACTTTCCTATGGTTTTATTAGTGAACATATAGATTTGCCACCTAGAAAATCCAGATAGAAAATCCATTGCATATAATTGCCATCGGAATATTCCTCAGTTACCCCACGACCATCATTTTCAATGTAGTCTAATGCTTTTTATAAACTAATACTATTCACTCTGTGCTTCATGACATTCTGTTTTCCACCCAAGAATATTGCTCCATTCTGAACCTTGGATCTGGACAGCTAGCCAATACTTCATTGTCTTAACACTCCTCAATCTTCTTCACAAGACCTCCATTTTCCTTTGGCTAAAGAGAAGCAAAACCATTGATTATAAAAATATAATTCTCCATATCGAGGCATATAATAATTTACCTGATAAAATCACTTATTTTTATTGATTATTTTTGACATTTAAGCATCTTACATTGTTTCATCAGCATCTAAATAAAGCATCACTCCAGATTTTTTTTTTTATTGAATTTATTGGTGCTTTAAATGTAATTCCTCTGACCCTGTGTCATACTCACCTTCTGCTGCCTTCATCTTTTTCCAGGGTGGCTCTCGTCGGTCTCTGGTCACTTCTGCCGGCAGCTAGAGTGTTTCATAGAGCTGCGCGGAGGTCACCTTCCCATACAGCTCTATGACAGCCTCATTCTGGCTCTCATAGATTAGCATTGAGCTCTAACTCCTGACTTCCGGCCAGCACTATCAATTTCATTCTTCTAGTTGTCCTATAATATATTTATCAAAATTAATAGTTGATGACCACCATGCAACCACAGCAGCATTTGACATTCTACTGCTTGGCCGCAATAGAACTTATGGTATGTCCACCTCCAATGTTCAAATACTATGTAGGTCAAGAGCACCGTGTACTGTGGATGTGTTCCCCCACATTTTGCTCCTGCAGAGGAGGGTAAGTTATCCCAGTCACAGTTATAAGGTTTTTCAACTTTTTCTACAACCTGTATGAGTTAATGTCTTTATTAAATATATTTTTGATTGAAGGTTAGATTTTTTCAGATCTTTTTTTATTGTATGCTTTTAACTGATTTTAGAAAAAAAAACTTGTGTAAGAGTTTAACAACTACTGGGCTACTCTAATACTACTTCAATTTTGACTCAGTAAGGTTGCTTGCTTTCTTTCGCCTAACTATTCTTTATTCTACATTTCTGCCTCAATGACATTGTAAATGACAGCAAAGAACAGCTTTTATCTATAAGCCACAGGCAGCTAATGGATTTGGCCAAAAGGAGCAGATGGCACATGGCCCCATGGTAGTTGCCAATGTAATGACTCATCTCCACTTACACTATTCACTGCACTGGTGATGAATTGCTTAGTCCATGTAATCAATGAACAGTGACCGTATGAAAGTTGGGTTACATATTACTTCCCCGGCTCACAGTATAACAAAGTTTACTCTTTTTTCCTTGAACTCTCTGTTTGTTATTTTATGGAAAATAACACATTTAATGAGAACCTGTTATCTCCAGAAACTAGTTACTTGCAGATATAGGACGAACCTGTAGACCTGCCTGCCTTATCGGAGCAGCGTTAGCCTCAGCTGCTGAGCTGGATTCAGCTCAGGGTGGACACCTAGGGATTTGGTACAGCAGGATGGAAGGCACGTGAAACAGTAAGACCCAGACAACTGCTTACGTTGGGTGGCAGGCAAACAGGCAAGGCAAGAAATGGTGGAAGCCACAGAATGAGGAGAACAGCTGAAAAGGAAAATAGCATGTCTGAAGCAGATACAGATGTAGATGGCAGTATGACTTAATATGAACAGTCTCTAATAATAGTTTGTGATGCTCACAGCAAAAATGAGTTAACCCACAGAGAGGTTGCAAATGGTTGACTAGTAGGTGTGAGAGTTTGTGCAAAATCACAGGAGTTTGCAAAGATGAATGCAGCATAGTGATTAGTTTCTAAATGTCTGTTCTTGATGCTTACTGCAAACGATGAGTTTCTGGAGCCATTGGGACTACTCCACATTTCACAGAAGCTTGATGAGATAACAGCAACAGGAGAAGCTAGATATTGATGGACATTGAGTCCTTACTCAGACTCAGAGGTGTGTCCAACTAGTCCTGCAGCCACTCACTTCCAGTCACTGGGGCAGTGCAGGGAACTGCTATAGTCACTGCTTTTTATAAAGTAGACACACTGCAATCCCTTTCCTGTACATTAATTGAGAGCCTGTTCTGCATTCAAATGTTAATGTGCCAGGGAGTTGTTACAGTAATTCACTGTGAAGTGAAGAGGGACTATCACAGCTATCTGCACCATCCAGGTGACTGAAAGAGAACAGCTGCAGGGAGAATATAACTTTATTTTTCGCTCTGTAGCCACTTATTCAGTAATGCAATCCGACATGATTTAAACACTATTTACTTGCATATTACCCCTATATCTGCATGAACATAGCATTTTTGAGATGATACGATCCCTTTAAATTCAAAATGGAGGAAATTCTAAAAGATTATGTTTAGAGTTGAGCAAATTTGCTCAAGTCCCTTCTTACTCGGCAAGCAATAGCGCTTAACGAATAAGCTGCAGAGGGAACCCGGCTTCCTGGATCGCTCCGGCTGATCAGCTGTTTGGCTTCGCAGCTGCATGTGTCACGGCTGTGTGACAGTCACGACACGTATATGGAGAGCCCAACAATTAGGCTCTCCACAATACACAAAGACAAGACTATGTATGCACCTCCCTGTCACTCCTGGTGTCTGACAGATAACGCACACATTCGTGCCGTGCTACCCTGTTTTACATATTTTTATATTGTACATAAAATAATAAACTTTCCAATATGGATTATTTTTCTTTCACAGACAGGTACATATAGGAAACGATTTATTTTCTTTTAGTTTAAACAGCAGATTAATCAGCAACAAAATATCACATGCATATATGGCTTAAGAGGGCTAAATCACCAAATTCTTTCTGTAGTAAATTAAGGAAAGGGTTTGCTTATCATAGTCAATGACCCATCATCAATTGACCAAATTGTGCTTTTATATTTATCTTGAAAATTATTATTTTGTTAGAACAGCTCACAGAAAATAAAAAAATGAACAATTTGACTGAAAGAACATCAAAATATATTTGCATTTTAGACACATTTAAAAAAAACAAACCTCAACCATTTCAGCATCACTTTCCTGTATGCTCACATTGCAGGAATATTTCTCTATTCAATGAATTCACAAATGGTTCTCTTACAAAGTGGGCCTGAGCAAAATTACATTTCCATTCCAGTCCGCTCAGATCAGGTGCCACTAATGTAAAGGAAGAAAAATCTATGTTTTGTATTTAGCAGAAACCTAAGAAGATGGAGTAAGTTAAAATTAAAGGCCTCCAATGAAATGCATACTGTCTGCCTGGCACAAGGTTGTGTCTATGCAATGAATCACATTTAGCACAGGAGCAGCCTGCAGCAATGGGTTGGAATAAAATGTATCTGCAGTATGTCCAGAACTTTCCTATCAACCTCGAGCTATTTTGAATCAATGCAGTTGTACTCTATTATATCTTTTATATTTTACAGTATATATATGTATATACATATATATATTCTATACAGTAAATATAGTGTACAGTAAATAATTTATATATATTTTTATCATTATATTTTACTGTATGTAGTATACTTTTCCTGGTTTCTTTGCAATTAAATCATGATGAATCTATTGGTAAACAAGTAATAATCTTATATAAGGCAACTATACCTGTTATATGTAGTGCGACCAGGAGAGTTGTTTATTACCTGCATATTTGTATTCATCCAGTAATGGACTGGAGTGCCAAGGGCAATCTGTGGGCCACTGTTCAGCTAAATTCATGTATTACATTACCCTCATTGACAAATGTGCTTACATGTAATAATAAACTGGATCGTTTGTTAAATGGACATTGCCTTTGTCTGTACACAGTGAATTAAGTGTATTGTGCCAACTGCTGCTCATATTAAGAGGTGGGGGGGCCCACTCATGCACCACCATATTATGTGGTGGAGGGCCCACCAGGGGATTTACCTGTTCTCCTGAGGGCCAGCCCGAGCCTATATTTGAAGCCTGTGTATTTTTTTTCTCTCCATGTTTGGGTGCAAAGGTGGGCTTAAGTGTTTTACACTAAATACATTACAATTTTGGAGATTAAGGAGGTTTCCAAATACTATTTAACAGAAAACGTGATTACGTCTCCGCCTTCTTGTGTAAAAAGTTTCAGTACAGGCATACGATAAGCAAATGAGTCACAACTTTACATAATGATGGTGTGCTATGAATTTGAATATATGTACAGTATGTTTATGTATATATTACATTTGTCACTTTAAACATGTGCACAGCGTATTAATAAATTAGGGTATACTTTGAAGGGTGCCATCCTGGAGTCAGTTCCCTGACACCAGCACCATGCGTTTAGAAGAATTAATTTAGAAAAATCTATATAGAAAGAGGAGATGCTATCATCGCCTGGTAGACATGCATTTTATCTAAATACATGGTACCTACAGTGAAACGTGGTGGTGTCCTTATGTGGGGTTGCATGAATGCTGCTGTGCATGTGGTATCATGAATTCACAGTTGTACAGTTCTGTATTGAAAGAGACCATCACTACATGTCCTTGGTAGACATGGACTTTTCCAACATGACAATGATCCAAAACACACAACTCTTGCATTTCTAAAGAAGAACTGAGACAAAGTGATTCATGGCCAAATATGTCTCCTGATCTGAACCCAATCGAACACCTATTGGTGGGGGACAAGTATAGCATCACTCTGTATCCAGAATCCAGACCCTTAAAGAGATTGTTCTTGAAGAATGGAAAAAAATAGATGTTGCAATATGTCACCGACTTTTTCATTACATGCCTAGAAGACTTGGTGCTGCTATTAAAAATCATGTTGGTCATACAAAATATTACAGTAATTTTTGCTGTGGGGTGTAATCATTTTTGCATCAACTAATTTGATTAAACCTGAAGATTTTGTGAAGAAAGTCATATCATTAACCTTACTTTCATGCTATGGGTTTAAAAAATGTTCTATGGCATTCAGTCATGTCAAAAGTTTGGAAATTCTTCTTGTATTCATTGAGATATTGACTTTTCATTTATTCTGAGCTCTGTTTATTAGAATCAAATTTTACCTATTTTTAAAAATCATAGCTGGTATGCTAATTCAATTAAATAATACATAATCTTGCATGTTCTCCAGTATGTTATTTCAATTGCTAAATCTGTGATCTGAATTCTCCCTTTAGAACAGGGGTGGGGAACCTTTTTCCAGCCAGGTGCCATTTGGAAATTTCTACCATAATTCGGGGGCCACACAAAAATGATCACCTTGAAAATTACCCCCGTATATTTAGTCAAAGAAATACGATAACTCACCCTTAATGTGACGGATGGAGCTGCTTCTGTTTGGTGCACCTGTGATTTAGGTGATACTGATCATGTTGCTTCTCACAACTGCTTTTCCAGGTTTGTGTCGGCCAGGAGAGCAGTCAACTTTTTGTCACTGTATATACATCACATAGGAGACGCTGAGACAGCTGTATATACACCACATAGGAGACGCTGAGACCGCTGTATATACATCACATAGGAGACATAGGGACTGCTGTATATACATCACACAGGAGACTCTGGGACTGCTGTATATACATCACATAGGAGACTCTGGGACTGCTGTACATTATATAGAAAACCGCAGAAATAAACAGTGCAAAAAGTCCATATTCAAAAATACAATTTTATTGATTAAAAATATAATAATATCAAAGGTAGCGAGGGAGCTGAAGAAAGTGACGTGTGTAAATCACCACATGACAATGCAATACAGCAGGGGTTAAAGGAGAATGTCCATATTAAACATATAGGTATGGCCACAGATACAAATATAATGCAAAATGCAAATAACACATATATCCCATAATTATTCCTTGGATCAATCTATAATAGGAGTACCATAGTGCCATCAAAAATCATGATAAGCAAGTGCCAATACATAAAGAAGACACCTAGATATCAACTATATGCAGACATATATGAAAGTGGACATACCAGCTGACAGTATCCAGGACAGGGACTCCAACCCCTGCCTCCCCGACGCGCGTTTTGGCATAAATTGCCTTCCTCAGGGGGCATAAATAACATAGGAAACATTGAGACTGCTATATATGCATCACAGGAAAGTCTGGGGTCATATAAATTACAGGAGGGGCTGGGGGACATAGACATCACAGGAGATGCTGGGACATATTCTTCATATTCTTCATTCTTCAGGCTGGTAGAAATAGACATCACTGATGGGCTAGATACATCACTAGGAAGCACAGACAGCATTGGGGTATATATGTCCCTGGGGGGAATATACATCACTGGTGGGGTCACATACATCACTGGGGGCTATATACAGCACTGAGCGCTGTATATATCACAGGTGGGGATATACAGTACTCGGGGGGGATATACAGCACTTTTGGGGTAAATGCAGCACTGGGGAATATACACATCACTTAGGGGCATATACAGCCATGGGGGGGATATACAGTACTGGGGGGACAGGCATCACCGCGGAGGCACATAGATCACCAGAGTGGGGGGCTCATAGATCACCAGGGGGACACAGATCACAGAGGGGTGACACGAAGATCACAGAGATCACAGGTGTGCACATAGTTGGGGGGCACAGAGATCATGGAGGGGCACATAGCTGGAGGGGACAGAGATCACAATGGGCGCAGAGATCACATGGGAGCACAAATATCACAGGGGTACATAGCAGGGGGCACAGGGATAACAGGGGTGCACATAGATCACAGGGGGCACAAAGCTGGGAGCCACAGATATCACAGGGGTTCACATAGCTGGGGGGCACAGAGATCACAGGGGTGCATATAGCTAGGGGGCACAGATCACAGGGTGCATAGATATAACATGGGGAAACAGCTTGGGGGCACATAGATGACAGGGACGCACATAGCTGGAGGGCACAGATAACGGGGCATATAGCTGGGGGGCACAGATCACATGGAAAAACATAGCTGGGGGCACAAAGATCATGGGGGCACAGAGATGATGGTGGGCACAGATCACAGGGGGCATAGATATCACATGGGGAAACAGGTGGGAGGGCACATAGATGACAGGAGGGCACATAGCTGGAGGGCACAGATCACAGGGGGCATATATCTGGGGAGCACAGATCACATGGGGAAACATAGCTGGGGCACAGAGATCACGGGGGGCAGAGATCACGGGGCACAGATCACAGGGGGCATAGATATCACATGGGGAAACACCTGGGGGCACATAGCTGGAGGACACAGATCACAGGGGGCATATAGCTGGGGTGCACAGATCACATGGGAAACATAGCTGGGGGGGCACAGAGATCATGTGGGGGCACATAGCTGCATAGCTGGGGGGCACATAGATCACACGGGGGCATATAGCGGAGGGGCACAGATCACCAGTAGAAAAGGACAGAGCTGCCGTCACGGAGCTCTCTGTGGAGGCACAGAGCTCCCTGGGGAGGCACAGAGCTGCCGACACAGAGATCGCTCTTGATTCTCTGTTAGCAGCTCCTCTTCTGGGACAGGAGGACGGGAGAGCATTGGGCACTAACTCCGCCCACCCCGGTGCTATCCCCGCCCACCCAGACTACATCATCATTGATGTGCAGGGCAGGCAGCGTTATGTAATGAACGCTGCGTGTCGTGCACTTGGGGATTAAAGGGACGGCAGCCGACAGGATACGGCTGCCGGCCAAGCATTGGGGACTAAGGGGACCTGCCCGCGGGCCGCATGAAAAGTCACTGCGGGCCGGAGGTTCCCCACCCCTGCTTTAGATGCATGGAGAACCACAGGTTGACAACAATTCTTTAGAGCAGAGGTCTCAGACACAGCCAAGGGGCCACATGCGTCCCCGGTTGTTCCACTGTGCGGCTCTCGCGTCTAGCGAGACATTCTCGGACGCACATTCAATTGAAATATATTGCAGTGCAGAGACCAGCTCACTGCATTAATGAATACCAATACCAGCCACAGGCCAATCAGAGGCCAGCAGCTGACGTCGGTGTACTGGCGGGCCGTGTATGACGTCATTGCTAAGCGCCCCGAGCTGTGGAGGACAAAGTTCGATGGGGGAGCGAGGACAGATGAGAAGAATTTTTTTTATATGTATGTAAAGATCAGCAGAATGAGGGACATTGTTGCAAGAAAGAGACAAGGATGGAAATATTTCTATCAAGATAGGACAAGGATGGGGACATTACTGTAAGATGGGAGCAGGATGGGGACATTAATACAGAAAAGGAAACATTATTACAGGAAGAGGGACATTATTGCAGATGTAAGTTGAGTGGGTATTCTTCAGAATTGAGCAGAGTCACGGGCGAGAAGAAACAACTCCTACACAGTCCACTCTCCACATTTACTTTACCTAATTATGAAGGTAATTTAACCAGACAATAGAACACATTAAAAATGCATTATACAGACATTTAGCCAGAAGGCTGAAACCCCTGTGCTACACAGCACTGCACCCAAAAAATCTGTACCTACTGTATTTTCCAAAAATCTAGGAACAAGAATTTAGATATTGTTACCTACGCTATTAACACCTACAGGACAAATGTCATCACAGACACCGAACCCAGGAAATGCCAGCATTACATAGCCGCCCCAGCACCAAAGAGAAGCAAACTAAATTAACCCTGACCTGACCAGGACGAAGACGGAACCACCCAGTCCTAAGTCATGACAACATCTAGGCATAGGGATATATGTGCAAAGATATATATATATGTATATATATAGATATATATATACATATATATATACTGTGAGACAGTGAGAGTATGGGTGTTGAATGGGGTGTACATTTCACCTAGATACTGTGCTGACTGGTATAAGGGAAATGTATGGCTTTGTAAACCTAGTGGTAGAGAAAGGTCACTACACCTTACATTCATTACACACTTGCAGCTCAGGCCTGAAACTACTCAGGTGTTAATTAGGAGACCAGAAGTAGGTGTCTGCGAGCACAGTCAGAGAGCTCGCCTAGTCTGGACACAGGAGGGGTCCAGGCACAGAAGGTGTCTCCAGGAGTTTGAGCTATCTCAGTCTGGGTGCTCGATGTACCCCGGACACAGGAGTAGTCTCTGTGAGAATCCATGCGGATAGCAGCTGAATAGTAGGGGAGCTCTCTCAAGTCTGGACGTTGAAGGTGCCTTCAGACACAAGGAGGAGACTCTGTGAAACTCCATTCTGGTAATGCTGAACATATGTGTTGTTTTGGCCCTGGCTGTTAGAGTCGGGACCCGGATAGATAGGGAAATCTATCTAAGTGTAATTAGTGGCTAGACAAGCCTAGGTCTTCTGTTTATGATTTTGTTTTATGTCTTGTTTGCTGTGGACTTTAATAAAACTGGTTGTGGCCAGTTTTTACCAGAACTGCTGTCTCTGAATGAACTGTTTCCGTGCCACTCTGTCTACCCAGACGGCGATCCCAGAGCTATATCCCCTGAAAAGCGTACAATTGGCGGAGAATGCTGGGGCAGCACAGTGGCTGATACAATTGGTGCTGGAATGTGCGTGCAGCACAGTGGCTTAGAGACAGCAATAAAGGTGAAGTCTGTTGAAGCAGCAGCAGAGAAAAAAAAAAAAAGTGTGTCAGCAAAAACATCTGATTGGAGCAGTCTTAAAGAGACAGTAGCCCTAATAGAGTTTGCAAAAGAAAAAAAAAAAGTGTGTCTGCACAGCAAAGCTGAACTTGTTGTGGAAAAGACTGTGGAGTGTGCAGCAGCAAAGGAAACGTCTATTGGAGCAGTCTTAAAGAGACAGTGGCCCTAATAGAGTTTGCAGAGAAAAAAAAAAAAAAAGGTGTCTGCACAGCAGAGCTGAATTTTCTGTGGAAAAGACTGTGGAGTGTGTATGTCTTGAGTGAAGACTGCCGTTGTTGAGACAGAGAAGTCTGACAGCATGGATGACAGCATGGAGGCGCTGTTTGAACAAATGGCGCAAGTTAATGTGCAACATAAGACTGCCGTGGTTGAGACAGATAAGTCCGGCAGTATGGAGGAGCTCATTGAGTACCTGGTACAGGCCCAGCAGAGCATGCAACTGCAGTGCCTGCAGCAGCAGCAGCGCAGCAGGAGAATAACCGGTTGTTGGAGCAGATTGCAGCTCTCAGCACCTCGTCCCAGAGTAATGTTGTGAAGACACCTGCGTTGTCCGCTGTAAAGAAGGCGGTAAGACGGTCCCTGAAAAAGATGACACCTGTGATGATGTGGAGGTATATCTAACTAGGTTTGAGGGACTGGCAGAGAAGGAGAATCTGCCCCTATCTGAATGGGCCATGATGGTCGCACCCTATTTGATTGGAGAACCCCAAAGGGCCTATGCTGACCTGAGCGAGCAGGACAGCCAAGACTATGCCAAGCTGAAAGCGGAGATTTTTACCCGGCTGGGTGTTACGGTGACAGCCCGTGCCAGGGGAGTTCATGACTGGAGATACAGTTGGGAGTCTGCAGTCAGCAGGCTTGATTGTGGAGTTGAAAGGGTGATAGTGGACCGCTACACCCAAGCATGTCCTCCTAAGGTACAGCCAGAGGTCGGACAAGGAGACCACCAGGACGCCAATCGTCTGGTCAGCCTGATGGAGAAGGCCTTCGCCAGCAAAGACTGTCTCCGTGACCAGCCGTCTGAGAGGTCGTCACTTCAGAGTTCCCGGACGCTGAACTCTCGCGGTAAGAGCGTTCCAGCTGTTGGGGACATGGGGTATGCTGATAAGCGGGTTCAGGCCCGAGGGGACATGTGGGTGGAAAAGTGTGATGGACAGGGTTGGAGATGTCGTGAAATTGCAGCCAACTGTCCAATAGAGGGGGAGCCTATGTATTGTGATGTTGGCAGATCCCTCTCTCCCTGCGCAGAGCCTGTGTGTGTGTCCACCTCAGCCGAAGAGACTGGACCACAGGTGTGCCCAGTGGTTGTAAATGACTGCCCAGCACAGGCCCTCTTGGACTCAGAGAGTCCAGTGACTTCCGTATGTGACAGCCTGATTGATAGGGACTTCATCCCTGATAAGCACCTGAGTATGGTGTGCATCCATGGAGACACCAAAGTCTACCCAGAGACTGCCGTGGACTTGGTCCCCAAACTCGGGGAGGTTTCATATGAAGTGGAGGTAGTGAAGAACCTGGTGCACCCCGTTATATTGGGTAACGACTTTCCCCGATCTAAGGATCTCAGGGGGAAAAATGTTTCTGATGGACAGTGTGATGAAGCTCCTATTGAGGGTGCGCAGTCCCGAGGGGCGGAACACAATGCTAGTGGGCCGTTAAACTTATGTGATAATGATAATGATGATGATGATGATCATGATAATGATGATGACCATGATAATGATGCTGATGCTGATAATGATAATGATGATGATCATGATAGTGATGATGATACTGATCATAATCATGATAATGATATTAATAATAATGATGACTGTGATAGTGATGAAATTCCTTTGCAGGTGATGTTGGGAGACGAGGATGGTGGTTCTCGGGAACCGAGTGTCCCTGACTTACCTGTGTCCTGTGACAATTTTGAGAGTGAGCAGTGGCGAGAACCCTCTCTTAAAACGGCCCAGGAAAATATAGATGTTCTGAATGAGGTTTCCCAAGAGCCTGGCTCTGAGGAGAGGTTACCTCATGTTGCCATAAACACTCACCTGTTGTATAGGGACACTGAAGTCCAGGGAGAGGTCGTGAGCCAGCTCCTAGTACCTGAGCTATATGGAAGTATAGTGCTGGGGTTGTCACATAGTCACATACTTGAGGGACCAGATGGTGAAGTTAATGTTGTGGATGACATGTTAACTAAGGTGTAAGGTTCTTTGTACATGTTCTTGAAACTCAGTTTTCCGTCAGCCATTTTGCTTTCTGTCTTGCTGCAGCTATCTTGCCCTCAGTCAATATGGAGTTTTCAGCTTTCATGTTCCCGCCCTGATTCTCTTCCTCTTGCTTCTTAAGCAGCCACAGCTGAGCAATCAGTGCTTCAGAATCTAGCCTGCAGTGAACCTGTGACCTGACTCCTGGAAGCCTTGGACTATGTACTCCAGCTATTCCTACTGAGGAACTCTGAACACTTGTGGACTCTGGAACCCTGCTCTTTGAAAGATCCACGTTTGCATGGACTTACGGTAACAGAGAAGAAGATCCTGAACCTGTTGTGGAGAGTGATTGCTGAGCTTAAGTTACTCTGGCCTGCTGTGTCTCCTGCTTCTGTATCTGCAAACTGTGTGACTATTTTTGCCACTTGTATGAAGTAATACAAGACCTTTTATATCAAACCTGTGTCTCATGTATTTTCATCGCACCCAAGCACAAGACGCTATATGAACTGTACTACATACATTACAAGATTCTGAAGCCAAAACGTTAGTGTCTGCTGGGTCTGGGAAGGCTGTGTCTGCTGTAACTGTGGATATCAGACGTCCAGTTGTACTTTCTGTGATGACAGTGGTTGTGACTTCTCACAACCATTCCAGGTGAGCAATTCCCTTAAGTTTTTTTTTCTGCAGTGTTACCACAGGTAAACACTATTGTTTTTTTTTTTCTCTTCCCTCTTTTGTGTCTGCTGTAACTGTGGATATCAGATGTCCGGTTGAACTTTCTGTGATGATAGTGGTTGTGACTTCTCACAACCATTCCAGGTGAGCAGTTCCCTTAATTTTTTTTTCTCTCTGCAGTGTTACCACAGGTAAACACTATTGTTTTTTTTTTATTTTCTCCTCTCCTTCCAGTACTCCTGTCTTAAAAGATCTGGAAAATGGAGGCCCGCATAAAGGAACTTTGCGGAGTGACTGATAATATCCTTGCAGATTTACAGACTATAAAAACCCGTTTTACAAACCTACAGGACCTCACTAATCACAATTTGCAAGTGTTTGGACAGACTGCCCAGGATTTGCGAGCCAGGATTGAGGTTCTAGAGGAGCGAGTCCAGGCTCCTGCCGTAGCCCCAAGTTCTGGGATTCCCAAGTTGCCCCCTTTTCGTTTTGGCGGTGAACGTGAAAAATTCAGGGGATTTATTAACCAATGCAATCTGTTTTTTTCTGCACATGCTTCACAATTTCCCACTGAACGATCTAAAGTGCTTACTATAATTATGTTACTTACCAACAAGGCTTTGATGTGGGCAAACCCTCTGATTGAGACTGAGGATGAATGTTTGGATCATCTTGATGCTTTCATTTCAGCCATGGGGCAGGTGTTTGATGACCCCAATCGAGGTGCAACAGCTGAAGCAGCCATGTTAACTTTGCGCCAAGGTAAGCACTCGGTAGCCGAATATGCCTTGGATTTCAGGAGATGGGCCCTTGATACCACCTGGGACAGTTCCGCCAAAAAATCTATTTTTCGAAAGGGGTTGTCTCCACTAATTAAGGATGAACTTGCTCGTGCCGACCCTCCCACTGCGTTAGGTGACTTTATTAACTACTGCATCCGTATTGATGCTCGCCTGACTGAACGCAGGCAAGAGAGATGGTTCGAAAGCAATCGCACTAACCTTTTCCTACCTTCCTCCCCAGCTAAGGAACCTTTGAGTAGGATCACACGGGAACCTGAACCTGAACCCATGCAGGTAGACTCTTTACAAAGACAGGTTAGTGATGCACGCAAAGAACATCGTTTTAAGGAAAATCTATGTTTCTATTGTGGTAAGTCAGGGCACTTCATTATAAACTGCCCCAGCCGTTCTCGTAAGACTACTGCAGCACTCATTCACTGTGAGTGTTGCGAGAGGAGATCTGTCAGGTCCGAGCCTCAGGCTCCAGAGAGATCTGCAGCAACAGATCTTGATTTCTCGGACTTAAACTCCGTTACTTCTGAGGACGATGACTGTGTAAACGCTGCAATTTTTCAAGTTTCCTCAGCGGTGTCCCAGCTGAGTTGTAGGAAAAACAATTCTCATTGCTTCCTTTCCATCAAACTCTGGGTTAACTCAGTCTGGGTGTCTAGCTCTGCTATGATCGACTCAGGGGCAAGTGGGAATTTTATGGATGTCTCCTTTGCTCTGAAACAGGGGATACGTTCAGTGAAGAAGGCTACTCCAGTACAGATGGAAACTGTGGATGGCTCCCTGCTGACCTCTGGACCAGTGGATCAGGAAACGGAGCCTTTGAGGGTCCTTATGGGTAAAGATCATCAAGAGAAACTGTCCTTTATGCTTATCTCTTCTCCCCACTTTCCCATTATTCTAGGGCTACCATGGCTGCAGGCTCAGAACCCTACCATTAACTGGGAGACCAAGGAATTACACTTTCCAGAGAAACAGATGAGTCCAGAAGTTAAAGCTTGCTCTGTTCCTAAAGGAACCATGTCAGTCCCTGAACTACCAGCTGTATACCAGGACTATGTGGATTTATGTGACAAGAAGAATGCTGACCAGCTTCCCCCTCACCGTCCATATGATTGTCCAATTGAATTATTGCCTGGAGCAGAGATACCTTTTGGTAAGATCTACCCCCTGGCGGGGCCTGAGCTAAAGGCTTTAAAGGATTACATAGACGAAAATCTAGCCAAGGGCTTCATACGCCCCTCTTCATCTCCTGCAGGTGCACCCATCTTCTTTGTGAAGAAGAAAGATGGATCTCTGAGACCCTGCGTAGACTATAGGGAACTCAATAAGGTTACTATTAGAAACCGTTATCCATTGCCTTTAATCCCTGAGTTATTGGAGAGAGTGCGGCATGCCAAAATTTTTGTGCAGCATTGGACATTAAAGTAAACCTTTCTTCTGCTTTTCATCCCCAGACTAATGGACAGACCGAACGAACCAATCAAACTCTGGAGCAGTATCTCCGCTGCTTTATCTGCCACCTACAGGATGATTGGGTGGATCTACTTCCATTGGCTGAGTTCTCTTATAACAACTCTCAGAGCGCCTCCACTAAGCAGTCTCCTTTTTACTCCAATCTAGGTTATCATCCTAACATTCTTCCACGATTTCCCATAGAAACGCCTTTGCCGGCAGTGGCCGAAAGAATCACGTCTTTACAGAAGAATATGGATCTTCTAAAGGAGAATCTGGAATTGGCTCAGGAAAGGTACAAGAAAGCAGCAGATAAATTTCGTAAACCTGCACCAGCTTTCAAGGTAGGAGACCTGGTCTGGCTGTCAACCAGAAATCTTAAGTTAAGGATTCCATCGTCTAAGTTGGGACATAAGTACATTGGACCCTATAAAATCAGTAAAATTATAAGTGCCGTTGCTTGTCGTCTTCAACTGCCTAGAACTATGAGAATCCACCCTGTCTTTCATGTATCCCTACTAAAGGCTGCAACACCCAATACGTTTCCTGGACGTTCTTCTCCTTGCCCTGACCCAGTGCTAGTCGATGGTCAGGAAGAATTTGTTGTGGAAAGAATTCTAGATTCCAGGTTATACAGAAATCAGTTACAATATTTGATTAAATGGCAGGGCTACCCAGTGGAGGACAACTCATGGGAACCAGTCAATAACGTTAATGCTCCTCGTTTGCTCCGCCAGTTTCATCAGAGGTACCCAGACAAGCCTGGTCTGAGGCCATCCGGAGGTTGTCCCTAAGGGGGGAGTAATGTAAGGTTCTTTGTACATGTTCTTGAAACTCAGTTTTCCGTCAGCCATTTTGCTTTCTGTCTTGCTGCAGCTATCTTGCCCTCAGTCAATATGGAGTTTTCAGCTTTCATGTTCCCGCCCTAATTCTCTTCCTCTTGCTTCTTAAGCAGCCACAGCTGAGCAATCAGTGCTTCAGAATCTAGCCTGCAGTGAACCTGTGACCTGACTCCTGGAAGCCTTGGACTATGTACTCCAGCTATTCCTACTGAGGAACTCTGAACACTTGTGGACTCTGGAACCCTGCTCTTTGAAAGATCCACGTTTGCATGGACTTACGGTAACAGAGAAGAAGATCCTGAACCTGTTGTGGAGAGTGATTGCTGAGCTTAAGTTACTCTGGCCTGCTGTGTCTCCTGCTTCTGTATCTGCAAACTGTGTGACTATTTTTGCCACTTGTATGAAGTAATACAAGACCTTTTATATCAAACCTGTGTCTCATGTATTTTCATCGCACCCAAGCACAAGACGCTATATGAACTGTACTACATACATTACATAAGGTTCCAGATCAGGATGTGAATGAGAATGAATTGTATACCCCTGAAAGTGAGCAGGATGAGAATGAGAATGAATTGTATAACCCTGAAAGTGAGCCGGATGTGGCTGAGAAAAAGGGGTCAGACAGGGATAGTGGTAGTGATAGTGAATCATCTGATGACAATAAAGCAACCAGTGCAAATGAGGAAGGCATGGTAGCAGAGGAGGTTGAGAGTCCTGAGAAGAAAGCTGATGCTGACCTTACAGCCGGACAGAAGATGGCATCTGAAGATGTTTTACAGTTGGCCGGTTCCCTGGCGAAGACTAAGGTGAAAGGAGGAGAGCTGAGCTTTAAAGGCAGGTGTAAGGTTCTATGTATATATTCCTGAAACTCAGTTTGTTCGTCAGCCATTTTACTTTCTGTATTGCTGCAGCTATCTTGCCCTCAGTCAAAATGGAGTTTCCAGCTTGCATGTTCCCGCCCTGATTCTCTCCTTTGCTTCTTAAGCAGCCACAGCTGAGCAATCAGTGCTTCAGAATCTAGCCTGCAGTGAACCTGTGACTTGACTCCTGTAAGCCTTGGACCTTGTACTCCAGCTATTCCTACTGAGGAACTCTGAAGCACTTGTGGACTCTGAACCCTGCTCTTTGAAAGACCCACGTTTGCATGGACTTACGGTAACAGAGAAGAAGATCCTGAATCTGTATTGGAGAGTGATTGCTGAGCTTGGATTACTCTGGCCTGCTGTGTCTCCTGTTTCTGTGTCTGCAAACTGTGTGACTATTTCTGCCAACTTGTATGAAGTAATACAGGACTTTTCTATATCAAACCTGTGACTCCTGTGTTTTCATCGCACCCAAGCACAAGACGCTATATGAACTGTACTACATACATTACAAGATTCTGAAGCCAAAACGTTAGTGTCTGCTGGGTCTGGAAGGCTGTGTCTGCTGTACTGTGGATATCAGACGTCCGGTTGTACTTTCTGTGATGACAGTGGTTGTGACTTCTCACAACCATTCCAGGTGAGCAGTTCCCTTAATTTTTTTTTCTCTCTGCAGTGTTGCCACAGGTGAACACTATTGTTTTTTTTTCTCTCCTCTTCTTCCAGTAATCCTGTCTTAAAAGATCTGGAAAATGGAGGCCCGCATAAAGGAACTTTGCGGAGTGACTGATAATATCCTTGCAGATTTGCAGAATATAAAGACCCGTTTTACAAATCTACAGGACCTCAATAATCACAATTTGCAAGTGGTTGGACAGACTACCCAGGATTTGCGAGCCAGGATTGCGGTTCTAGAGGGGCGAGTCCAGGCTCCTGCTGTAGCCCCGAGTGCTGGGATTCCCAAGTTGCCCCCTTTTCGTTTTGGCGGTGAACGTGAGAAATTCAGGGGATTTATTAATCAATGCAATCTTTTTTTTTCTGCACATGCTTCACAATTTCCCACTGAACGATCTAAGGTGCTTACTATAATTATGTTGCTTACCAACAAGGCTTTAATGTGGGCAAACCCTCTGATTGAGACTGAGGATGATTGTTTGAATCACCTTGATGATTTTATTTCAGCCATGGGGCAGGTGTTTGATGACCCCAATCGAGGTGCAACAGCTGAAGCAGCCATATTAGCTTTGCGCCAAGGTAAGCACTCGGTAGCTGAATATGCCTTGGATTTCAGGAGATGGGCCCTTGATACCACCGGGACAGTTCCGCCAAAAAATCTATTTTTCGAAAGGGGTTATCTCCACTGATTAAGGATGAACTTGCTCGTGCCGACCCTCCCACTGCGTTAGGTGACTTTATTAACTACTGCATCCGTATTGATACTCGTCTGACTGAACGCAGGCAAGAGAGATGGTTCGAAAGCAATCGTACTAACCTTTTCCTACCTTCCTCTCCAGCTAAGGAACCTTTGAGTAGGATTACACGGGAACCTGAACCTGAACCCATGCAGGTAGACTCTTTACAACGACGGGTTAGTGATGCACGCAAGGAACATCGTTTTAAGGAGAATCTATGTTTCTATTGTGGTAAGTCAGGGCACTTCATTATAAACTGCCCCAGCCGTTCTCGTAAGACTACTGCAGCACTCATTCATTGTGAGTGTTGCGAGAGGGGATCTGTCAGGTCCGAGCCTCAGGCTCCAGAGAGATCTGCAGCAACAGATCTTGATTTCTCGGACTTAAACTCCGTTACCTCTGAGGACGTTGACTGTGTAAACGCTGCCATTTTTCAAGTTTCCTCAGCGGTGTCCCAGCTGAGTTGTAAGAAAAACAATTCTCATTGCTTTCTTTCCATCAAACTCTGGGTTGACTCAGCTTGGGTGTCTAGCTCTGCTATGATCGACTCAGGGGCAAGTGGAAATTTTATGGATGTCTCCTTTGCTCTGAAACAGGGAATACGTTCAGTGAAGAAGGCTACTCCAGTACAGATGGAAACTGTGGATGGCTCCCTGCTGACCTCTGGACCAGTGGATCAGGAAACAGAGCCTTTGAGGGTTCTTATGGGTAAAGATCATCAAGAGAAACTGTCCTTTATGCTTATCTCTTCTCCCCACTTTCCCATTATTCTAGGGCTACCATGGCTGCAGGCTCAGAATCCTACCATTAACTGGGAGACCAAGGAATTACACTTTCCAGAGAAACAGATGAGTCCAAAAGTTTCAGCTTGCTCTGTTCCTAAAGGAATCATGTCAGTCCCTGAACTACCAGCTGTATACCAGGACTATGTGGATTTATGTGACAAGAAGAACGCTGACCAGCTTCCTCCTCACCGTCCATATGATTGTCCAATTGAATTATTGCCTGGAGCAGAGATACCTTTTGGTAAGATCTACCCCCTGGCGGGGCCCGAGCTAAAGGCTTTAAAGGATTACATAGATGAAAATCTAGCCAAGGGCTTCATACGCCCCTCTTCATCTCCTGCAGGTGCACCCATCTTCTTTGTAAAGAAGAAAGATGGATCTCTGAGACCATGCGTAGACTATAGGGAACTCAATAAGGTTACTATTAGAAACCGTTATCCATTGCCTTTAATCCCTGAGTTATTGGAGAGAGTGCGACATGCCAAAATTTTTTCTAAACTAGATCTTCGTGGGGCCTATAACTTAGTCCGTATTAGACCTGGGGAGGGATGGAAGACTGCATTCAGGTCACGCTATGGACACTTTGAATATCTAGTTATGCCTTTTGGTCTGAGTACCGCCCCAGCCACTTTCCAACACTTGGTGAATGACATCTTCAGGGATCTCCTAGATACATTCGTGGTAATTTATTTGGATGATATTCTAATTTTTTCTAACTCCACAGAGGAACATCATGGACATGTGAGAATGGTCTTGGAACGTCTAAGACAAAATCATCTTTACATCAAACTTGAAAAGTGTGAATTCCATAGGACCGAAATTCAATTTCTGGGGTATGTACTGTCTACACAAGGAATTAGTATGGATGGAAGCAAAACCCAAGCCATCAAGGATTGGCCAAGTCCTAGAAATGTGAAGGAGGTACAGCGCTTCATCGGGTTTGCCAACTTCTATAGACGTTTCATTAGAAATTTCTCTGAGGTAGTGTCACCTATCACTCAACTTACCCGGAAAGAGTCTAGGTTTTCCTGGACTCCCCAAGCCCAGGAAGCATTTTCCCGTCTAAAAGATAAATTTACCACTGCACCTATCCTAGTACATCCCAACCCCGAGCTTGCCTTCATAATAGAGGTGGATGCTTCAGACTGTGCCGTTGGAGCTATACTCTCTCAGAGAACAGGTGAGAAGAATGTCTTGCATCCCTGTGCCTTCTTTTCCCAGCAGTTGTCTTCGGCTGAGAGGAACTACGATGTGGGCAATAGAGAGTTGTTGGCCATTATTGCCGCCTTCAAAGAATGGAGACACCTTCTTCAGGGAGCTGCACAGCAAATAGTCGTCCTGACAGACCATCGTAACCTTGAGTTTATCAGGTCGGCTAAGTGCCTGACTCCTCGCCAGGCTCGCTGGAATCTTTTCTTAAACAAATTTAATTTTATCATCTCTTATAGACCAGGATCGCGCAATGGAAAGGCTGATGCACTCTCTAGGATTTACTCAGCAGAGACACGTCCAATTACTCCTCCTAAGACTATTCTTCCTGACTCTAGATTCCTAGGAGTAATTCATAATCAAGACCTACTTAAGGACATCAAGGAAGCATACCATGCGGATTCCTTTTTGGCACAACCCCCAAGGGATGTAAGTCTTGTCTTTCAGAATGGTGTGTGGATTCAGGGACAACGTCTGTATATTCCTGAAACAGTCAGATTAAGAGTATTGCAACTCATTCACGATTCCAAGATAGCTGGGCATAGAGGAATTCTAAAGACACAGGAATTTCTTTCTCGTTTCTTTTGGTGGCCCACTTGCAGGAAGGATGTTTTGAATTATGTCACTTCATGTGAGGTCTGTGCAAGATGCAAAACACCTCGCTCCTCACCAACTGGTCTGTTACAGCCTCTTCCCACCCCGTCCCGCCCGTGGGGATCCATTTCTATGGACTTCATTGTGGAGTTACCAACCTCTCAGGGGAAGAACACCATTCTAGTGGTGGTTGACCGTCTAACAAAGGCAGCTCATTTTATCCCTTGTGTCGGCTTACCCACTGCAAAACAGACATCAGATTTGATGATTAAAGATGTGTTTCGCTTACATGGAGTACCGGATGAGGTCATTTCGTATCGAGGGGTGCAATTCACTTCTAGGTTTTGGCAAAATTTCTGTGCAGCATTGGACATTAAAGTAAACCTTTCTTCTGCTTTTCATCCCCAGACTAATGGACAGACCGAACGAACCAATCAAACCCTGGAGCAGTATCTCCGCTGCTTTATCTGCCACCTACAGGATGATTGGGTGGATCTACTTCCATTAGCTGAGTTCTCGTATAACAACTCTCAGAGTGCCTCCACTAAACAGTCTCCTTTTTACTCTAATCTAGGTTATCATCCTAACATTCTACCACGATTTCCCATAGAAACGCCTTTACCAGCAGTGGCTGAAAGAATCACGTCTTTACAAAAGAATATGGATCTTCTAAAGGAAAATCTGGAATCGGCTCAAGAAAGGTACAAGAAAGCAGCAGATAAATTTCGTAAACCTACACCAGCTTTCAAGGTAGGAGACTTGGTCTGGCTGTCAACCAGAAATCTTAAGTTAAGGATTCCATCGTCTAAGTTGGGACATAAGTACATTGGACCCTATAAAATCAGTAAAATTATAAGTGCCGTTGCTTGTCGTCTTCAACTGCCCAGAACTATGAGAATCCACCCTGTCTTTCATGTATCCCTACTAAAGGCTGCGACACCCAAAACGTTTCCTGGACGTTCCTCTCCTTGCCCTGACCCAGTGCTAGTCGATGGTCAGGAAGAATTTGTGGTGGAAAGGATTTTAGATTCCAGGTTGTATAGAAATCAGTTACAATATCTGATTAAATGGCAGGGCTACCCAGTGGAAGACAACTCATGGGAACCGGTCAATAACGTTAATGCTCCTCGCTTGCTCCGTCAGTTTCATCAGAGGTACCCACACAAGCCTGGTCTGAGGTCATCCGGAGGTTGTCCTTAAGGGGGGAGTAATGTAAGGTTCTATGTATATATTCCTGAAACTCAGTTTGTTCGTCAGCCATTTTACTTTCTGTCTTTCTGCAGCTATCTTGCCCTCAGTCAAAATGGAGTTTCCAGCTTGCATGTTCCGCCCTGATTCTCTCCTTTGCTTCTTAAGCAGCCACAGCTGAGCAATCAGTGCTTCAGAATCTAGCCTGCAGTGAACCTGTGACTTGACTCCTGTAAGCCTTGGACCTTGTACTCAAGCTATTCCTACTGAGGAACTCTGAAGCACTTGTGGACTCTGAACCCTGCTCTTTGAAAGACCCACGTTTGCATGGACTTACGGTAACAGAGAAGAAGATCCTGAATCTGTATTGGAGAGTGATTGCTGAGCTTGGATTACTCTGGCCTGCTGTGTCTCCTGTTTCTGTGTCTGCAAACTGTGTGACTATTTCTGCCAACTTGTATGAAGTAATACAGGACTTTTCTATATCAAACCTGTGACTCCTGTGTTTTCATCGCACCCAAGCACAAGACGCTATATGAACTGTACTACATACATTACAGCAGGACTCTGAAACTGAACACAGCACAAGTGGATGCTGTTGAAGATGAGAAGTTATCAATGTGTGGTGTGGATCTGCATCATGCCAAGGACTCTGAGGGTGATGCTGCAGAGGTGGAAAAAGCCATGGAAGTGGTAGACACCAAACCAGATGCCTCACCAAAAGCTGAGGTCTCAAGTGAAGCTGTGAGGAACAAGACTGAAGATGTGGGGACTGACTCTGCCCCGGAATCTGTTTCTGCCGGAGACAGCGACGTGGACGGTGTACTGTCCGGATCCGTGGCTGCAACTCGCGAAGCTCGGGCCGGAAGTTCGGCGCCTGGTGCTCCATCGGTGTTCCCGAGCGACACAAAGGATCTGGATAAATCCCAAGATGAGATTTTGAGACATCAGGTTGGCATTGGTGAGCTCAAGCGCACTTTCATGGAGTCTACATCGGAGCCACGTCCCAACAAATGGGAAAAGCGGTGTGTCACTCCGTTGCCGCTGCAGACACACGGGAGCTCAGATGGGATGCAGAACATGGTGGAAGAGAAGAATCCGGCGGGTTCTGAGTATACAGATGCAGCTATCAAGGAGAACTTGAAAGCTGGAATAAATGGAGATATTGGAGACCATAATGATGTGAATGAAGAAGTAGAATGTAAGACTGACGGTAGGGCTTCTGAGCATGTCCTACCAGAAGAGCCTGAAGAAGGGGCTGAAGACATAAAGGACGTCCAACAGGTACAAGATGAATTGATTACTTCTCAGAAAAAACTCCAAACTGTGATGAAGGAGCGTGATGAGAGCCATGAGCATCTTCTGGAGAAGCTCAATGAAGTAAAGAAGGTTCAAGGGGAACTGGAGAAAAGTGAAAAACCCCTATACCTTCTGTGATAGTTGGTGACACATGGTCAGTGCACCAGGGACAGGAGGTACGTGAGTTTCTGAGGAAGAGTCAGCAGAAGTGTTCTGATGTGCCGGGTCATACTTCTCTGGCCAGGCACTATATCGAAACTGAGCCCGGCCCTAAGGTCAAGATGAAACCGTGCAGGATACCCGAGGCCCGCAGAGAGCATAGGCCTGGGAGGGTACAAGGTAGTGCGGATGCTTCAGATGAAGAGAAAGCTGATGTTGGCTATGGCTCAGGTGAAGATACAGATGACAGTAGTGAAGATGAAGCTGATGAGGGCCATGACTGGTCCAGAGTTCACTGTCTCTTTTGGATTGTTGACCAGCCCTCCGGTCTGGATGACCAGCCCTCCGGTCTGGAGAAGAGGGGGGGGATATGTGAGACAGTGAGAGTATGGGTGTTGAATGGGGTGTACATTTCACCTAGATACTGTGCTGACTGGTATAAGGGAAATGTATGGCTTTGTAAACCTAGTGGTAGAGAAAGGTCACTACACCTTACATTCATTACACACTTGCAGCTCAGGCCTGAAACTACTCAGATGTTAATTAGGAAACCAGAAGTAGGTGTCTGCGAGCACAGTCAGAGAGCTCGCCTAGTCTGGACACAGGAGGGGTCCAGGCACAGAAGGTGTCTCCAGGAGTTTGAGCTATCTCAGTCTGGGTGCTCGATGTACCCCGGACACAGGAGTAGTCTCTGTGAGAATCCATGCGGATAGCAGCTGAATAGGAGGGGTGCTCTCTCAAGTCTGACGTTGAAGGTGCTTCAGACACAAGGAGGAGACTCTGTGAAACTCCATTCTGGTAATGCTGAACATATGTGTTGTTTTGGCCCTGGCTGTTAGAGTCGGGACCCGGATAGATAGGGAAATCTATCTAAGTGTAATTAGTGGCTAGACAAGCCTAGGTCTTCTGTTTATGATTTTGTTTTATGTCTTGTTTGCTGTGGACTTTAATAAAACTGGTTGCGGCCAGTTTTTACCAGAACTGCTGTCTCTGAATGAACTGTTTCCGTGCCACTCTGTCTACCCAGACCGCGATCCCAGAGCTATATCCCCTGAAAAGCGTACAATACATATATATATATGTATACAGTACAGACCAAAAGTTTGGACACCTCATTTAAAGATTTTTCTGTATTTTCATGACTATGAAAATTGTACAATTGTACATTCACACTGAAGGCATCAAAACTATGAATTAACACATGTGGAATTATATACTTAACAAAAAAGTGTGAAACAACTGAAAATATGTCTTATATTCTAGGTTCTTCAAAGTAGCCACCTTTTGCTTTAATGACTGCTTTGCACACTCTTGAGAATGCCAAGAGTGTATAATATAAGAGGTAGTATATAATAAGAGTGAAGAGTTTAATATAATAAGAGTGAATATAAGAGGTAGTCTTATATACTAGGTTCTTCAAAGGTGGCTACTTTGAAGAACCTAGAATATAAGACTACCTCTTATATTCACTCTTATTGTATTAAACTCTTCACTCTTATTATATACTACCTCTTATATTATACACACACAGGTGTGTTTGGGGTCATTGTCCTGCTGAAAAAGAAATGATGGTCAAACTAAATGCAAACCGGATGGAGTAGCATGCCGCTGCAAGATGCTGTGGTAGCCATGCTGGTGCAGTATGCCTTCAATTTTGAATAAATCCCCAACAGTGTCACCAGCAAAGCACCCCCACACCATCACACCACCTCCTCCATGCTTCACGGTGGGAACCAGGCATGTAGAGTCCATCCGTTCACCTTTTCTGCGTGCAAAGCAGTAATCAAAGCAAAAGGTGGCTACTTTGAAGAACCTAGAATATAAGACATATTTTCAGTTGTTTCACACTATTTTGTAAAGTGTAATGTATAATTCCACATGTGTTAATTCATAGTTTTGATGCCTTCAGTGTGATTCTACAATTTTCATAGTCATGAAAATATAGAAAAATCGTTGAATGAGAAGGTGTGTCCAAACTTTTGGTCTGTACTGTATATGTATATGTAAATCTGCACAAGACAAAAAAACACCCCTGGTGGTGTATTACTGATGAGATTAAAAATGAAAAAACGTCTCTGCGCTATATAGTGTGAACATGTGCGGTATTTAGTTCTATAAGATACCATCCACACTAATCCCCATCAATTGTGCAAATGCTTGCTTGATAAATTGAATTGTTAGTCACTCATAGCAATCTGCAGTAAAAAAAGGATATAATCAAAACAATAAGCACATATAGTTACACATCATACACCATGCAATAAAATTCGTTATACAATAGCCATAGTTGGTAAAGTGAATACCACGGTTGGCAGGCACAGTTCGTTATTCACTAAGACCTATAGTTAATGGAGTTGTCCATATAATAATTTTTGTTGGTTTTAGTTAAACCCTTCATAGGGACAATTCTTTAATAGTTATTGACCACAGCTGGCAGACACAGTTCAATAGTCGTTCACAGTTTTGATCTTCGTGTTGCCTTAGCCACAAGACAACAAACAAAGTAACATTTAATCTTGTGTCAGTTCTATGCATCACGGACTATAATAGTTATGTGTCATTGATGTTTGCAAATAATGAAGCACGGTGTTAAACTTGTAACACAAATAGGTATCCTTGTGGTAATACCTTACATCCAGATTTCCACTGGTATAGGGAAGATACTCGCACAAGTTGGTGGAAAGAAGTCTCAAAAGTACGTTGCAGCACACCTCAAAGCATGGAATCCTGGCCGGTGACTCACCAGATGTGATTCGTGTCACGTGTAGGAGCAGTCAGAGTGTGACATCACTCGTTGCTCGTGTACGGAGTCCAGTTTTCATTTTAGTTTCAATAAATCTACCTACTGGCGTGCCTGTTTAAAGCTGGTTTCACAGTTGCGTAGCATTTGATCTGCATAGATCTGCATGCGTCATGCGTACATATCTTTAACATAGTGTACGCAGGAACATGCGTTTGAATGCGTTCGCATGCGTTTGCGTACGCTTGCATCGTTTCACTGTGTCCGGCGAATGCAACATGTTGCATTTTTTGAAGCGTCAAAAATCCGTCAAATATGCACAGTCATGTGCATGCGGATGAGTGCGTCAAACCAACGCATTACTGTCTATGGGAATGCATTAGTACGCAAGGACATGCGCATGGATGTGTTCGATACACATGCGGACTTCAGACTGCGCATGTCCAGGAACTGATTACAGCACCAGGAAATATCGAACGTATGTGCATAAATAACGCAAACGCATGCCAAAACGCAGCAATTTTTTTGCGTTGTGTAAGCTGATGCGGATAAAAAAACACTGCGTTAGCATGTGTTTGCATGCGTTTTGGCATGTGTTTGCGCATGCAGATGATACGCTGCGCACCCAAATGTGAACTTAGCCTAAATCGGCTGCCCGTTACCAGTTTACACCATGGAGACTGGATTAATTATATGAGTGTAACATATGGGCTCGCCTGTTGTTCAGCACAGCAGTTTACAATCTTACAAACAATTACTGCTATTCCCCAACCAAATATCCCTCTTCCGTCCCAATGTGATCTCAATGAACTCAGGAGGAATAGTCCATCCTCAATTATATTGAAAATACTCCAAAATTAACCAACTGTATCAGCGAATTAGCCGTGAGCAAAGTCTATCGAACTTGAACAACTGCCCTTTATTATAATGTTCCACAGAAACTCTCTCTCCTGAAACAAAAGGAAGTTCAAGTTTGGTTTGGGGTCCATAGCATGCCATGTCAGCACCTAAGTGTAGTATAGGATTCTTAGTTACGGAAGAAACATGAAACATGGCAACAAATCCAAAAGTTCTGATTGTGACAATAAACATGGCCAGAACAGTCAAAATACCTACTATCTAACTATAGGCTTTATCTCAGCCTTAAGTCTTTTGGCGCCAGAATGTAATGTGGTGTGTGCACTTTTACTTACTGTGGCAGTGCAGTAGGCCTTAGTTTTCTTACTAACCCGGGTCTGTATACAATCGGTGTATACAGACGGATACAGGACCCCTCCAACAGATGAGCGGTACCGTTGATGCTTGTGGCTTAACTCCTCAGTGTCGTCCAACTCCTCTCAAGTTCCCGCCTTTTCCGTCTATTAGGCCAGCGTCACACTTGCGAGTGTGATGCGAGTAAGTCGCACGACTTTCTCGCATCAACACCCAGCACGGCCGCCCGCTCTCGGACCCGAGTGTGCGGCTGCATAGAAATACATGCAGCCGCACACTCGGGTCCAAGAGCGGGCGGCCGTGCCGGGTGTTGATGTGAGAAAGTCGTGCGACTTACTCGCATCACACTCGCAAGTGTGATGCCGGCCTTAGCAGCGTTCCTGGCAGAAATCTCACATCTGGACAGGTTCTGGTCATGGACAAGTTCAGCTGCAATCTGCCGCAGATCTGGTCTCAGTGAGGTGCTTCCATGATAAAATGTCGGATTCCTCTCCATCACATCCGCTCCCTGTTCTCATTAGCTGCAGACTACACGGTAGATGGCCGCACTTCCTCTTCCTGTGTCTCACATCAGTCACATTGTAGTCCCACCTACTGACATTTTATAAGCATTTCAGTCTTTCAGCAATGCTTAGGCAACATCTTGCGGCTGAATAACAACATTTATTGCAGAGAAGCAAATCTATTTACAACAGGTACACAGGTTATACTGGTGCGGGTACAGGTATACAGAATTATACCACTCTGGTGAGCGACACACATCTGACACAGGACAGGGAACATTATTTCAGGCTTGGTGATATTATTACCGGATTGGGGACATTAATACAGGATCGGCAGCCATTGGGGACATTATTACAGGCTTGGGGATATTATTACCTGATTGGGGACATTAATACAGGATCGGCAGCCATTGGGGACATTATTACAGGCTTGGGAATATTATTACCTGATTTGGGACATTAATACAGGATCGGTAGCCATTGGGGACATTATTACAGGCTTTGGGATATTATTATAATATTAAGGACATTATTACAGAATGCGAGATATTATTACAGGTTGAGCGACATGATTAAAAACGGGACATTATTGCAGGATTAAGGTCATAATTACAAGACAGTGGACATTATAACAGGGTTGGAGACCTTATTACAGGATGGGAGCCAGAATTACTATATGAGTCTAATTGTAAAACTATATTACTGTATGGTGCCAATTGGTAGTAAAAAAAGGAAAACATTAAAAAAATAAAAGGTAAAATAAAGAATGAAAAAATGATGGAATAATATTTGACCACTAAAAATGCTGTTTTATGTAAAAATTGAAGTAAAAGAGAAGACCTGTACCATAGCCCATATGATTAACACAATTAAAAGAATAAAAAACATACCCTCCAAAAAAAGACGATCAAAAATTTATATATTTATAGAAAAATAATGGTATTGCTGAAAACAAAATCTTCTCCCGCAAAAAACGCAGCCCTTCATTTCCATTTACCCAGAAGAGTTTGAGACCTCTGCGCTATAGAGTTTCTTCATGATTTAATCCTATTGTCCTTGATATTAACCTACCCTTCCTTTGTTTTCTGTTACCTCTTAATTTGCTCGTATACTAAAAATGGATCGCTCGCCAGGGCAGTGGGATACTCGGTACCGGGCCTGTGTCTTAAAGGGATGTGTCACGGCAGCAGTGACCCGGTCCATGGCCCTGGGCGTCCAATAAAAGGGGAGTATTTACAGGTGATGTTAGAGTTTGTAGTAAAGTGTTCGTGACGCCACCTGTGGTATCTGGTCAGAGGTGACCAGCGCTGCAGGGCAGATCCTCGGAGACTGATGGTGTGGTGCAGCAGAGTTGGAATAGCTCTCCACCGGCAGAGCTTGTTGTCTCAGGGCAGAAAGATGTTGTAGAAAGTAATGAGGCTGGGAGATGTAGCAGTGCTAAATGAGTGTTGCAGGAATAACTTGAGAGGACACAGTCAGATGCAGTTTCAAAGGCTTTACTCACAGTTCTGTCTGCAGCACAGATGCCCGCTTGGTACAGTGTCCTCCAGGTGAGGGGCTCAGCAAACTCCCAGGTAGATTTGGGTACACCTTTACAGGACTTCTTTCTATGTGTTCCTTTCACTGGCCGTCTCACTGTTCTGATTCCCACTCCTGCTTCCTTTCCAGCACCATCACAAACAGATCGTCCCAGATCGGCTGCTGCGAATCCTGTCGGATGACGTTCTCTCTCTGCGTTTCCTTGATTCTATATAGCTTCCTGTCCAGAGAAGATGAATGTGGTTGTTGGCTGTGATCCCTAAAGTTATCACAGCTGTCGGCTTGCTAGCTGAGTCATAAATTTCTCCACTAGGCTAGGGGCCGAGTCCCTTCTGCGACCTGATCCCTCCACAGTTGGATCAGGCCCCACGGATTGATCACTCACTATCCATGCCCCAAGGCTCCCTTCTTTCCTTCCAGAAGCTTCCCTTCTGTTCTGTCCATAACTCACTTTCTCTGTCTGGGGACAGCTGCTATCAGCTCCACGTCCCCTCCCAGACTGTCTGACTAGACTCTGTTTCCTGCCTTCTAAAGCTTCATTTCCCATCCTTCTTACTAACTCCACCCACCCATGCACTCTTTACTACCCAGCCTGGGATGAGACCATCCTCCCGTAGGGTACGACCAGGGTGCCCGGCTGCTATAGTCTGTGTTGGGTGCAGGTGTTAGAGACCTGGGTGGTGCTCCCTCCTTACCTGAGAGTGGGATATCACACCTCTGGATGAGGTGCAATACCTCTGTGGCGACTGAACCATCAGGGGCGCCACAAAAAGCCATAAGATCTCAGGTCAGTGTTTGTCATAATTTTCATGGGATAGTACCATGTCAAGGTATTTCAGCTATTAATATATATCAGCATTTAGGATTATTTTAAAGAGGTAATGTAGGTCAAAAAAGGTGTCTGTTTTATTTCAAAAACAGAGTTATTTCAGCTGCAGATGGAAGGAAGAGAGCCACAGTAATTCATTACTGATGGGTAGGCGGAGCCCCAGATCAGGATGTCACCTCAGATCAAAAGCGTGCTGACTGGCTGGCCCTCCAGCTCGGGCTCCTCCTACTCAGCTCCAGTCTAAGATTTGAGGTCCAGAGGATGGTCGCTGCTAATGCAGCTCCTCAGAAGATTTTATTATTTTATATTCGGACAAGAGACTTGGATCACTAGTTGGTCTAGAGGTCTCAGGGGTACCAGCGCTGCTGTACCCCAACCTCTCCCTTGGCGGATCTGTATTTACTCAAAGTCCCTGCAGAATCCTTGCCGGCCCTGGGGGATGAGGAGAGCTTCCCTGGCGGGACGCAAACCACACGTGCGGTCACTGCGTTTCTCGCCCTGGGGGGAAGCATGGGCACAGCGCCAGAAACCCCTGAGGGTCCCTGTGGCGCTTTGGCTGGTGAGTACTCCACACAAATTTTTTATTATAATTATGTGTGAGTGCTTTAGCGTCTGAGTGAGCAGTGCTATTACATGTATATCAGTATGCTTCAGCGCTGCGGTGACAGCGCTATTACATGTATATCAGTTTATTTCACCAGCCTCTCCCTTGGCGGATCTGTAACTACATAATGGTCCCTGCAGAATCTTGCCGGCCCTGGGGGATGAGGAGAGTTTTCCCTGGCGGGGGCGCAAACCACACACTGGGTCACTGCGCTTCCCGCCCTGGGGGGAAGCATGGGCATAGCGCCAGAAACCCCTGAGGGTCCCTGTGGCGCTGAGCTGGTGAGTTCTCCACACAATTTTTATTATAATTATGTGTGAGTGCTTTAGCGTCTGAGTGAGCAGCGCTATTACTTGTATGTCAGTATACTTCAGCGCTGCTGTGACAGCGCTGTTACAAGTAGATGTGGTGATTTTTTGTCTGCAGGCTGATTACAGGAGCTTTTGGATAGAAAAACAGAATTGGCGGCAAAAGCAAGCTATGAGGCTGCGGGTCATGGATTCCGAGCAGTGCTAGGATCCATGTGCGCTGCTAGAGCTTCTCTAGGCTGGTTGGCACGTCTGAAGACGGAGTTGCAAAATGAATCTCCGTTATCTGAGATACGGGAAACTTGTGAATGGTTAGAAACGGCAGCCTGTTATATCTTTGATGCCGGTCTGGATACGGCATCTCTGCTGGCCAAAGCGCAAGCTTCAGCGGTCACAGTCAGAAGAGCTTTATGGCTCAGACAGTGGGCCGGGGACGCAGTTTCCAAACAAGGGTTGTTGGCCTTACCTTACAAGGGTGGCCATCTTTTTGGATCCGACCTCACAGAGCTGATTTCCAAGGCTAAGGCGAAGGAATCAGCATTACCACAGCGTAGGGCCATGGCCTCGGTGTCCAGTAAGCCTGGTGTCTATAGTGGTCGGCGGTCCTTTCGGGGCCGAGGACGATCTAGTCACTCCTCGTGGGGATCGGGTCGTCCTTCCTTCTCAGGAAAGAAATCCTCTCAGAAAACTCGTACTCCCTGGAAGCGGAGTTTCCGCCAGGACAAGCGGGAACTTGACAAAAAGCCCGCAAAGTCGGATTGACGCCAGGGGTCCACTCGAGGATTCTCGAGTGGGGGGTCGCCTGCTTCTTTTCAAGGCGACTTGGATGGCTCGCGTTCCAGATTCCTGGGTAACGCGGATAGTGTCGGCAGGCTATTTCATAGAGTTTGCTTCTCGACCCCCAAATGTTTTTTGTCAATCTCGCGTTCCGTCGGAACCCGAGCTTGTTGTCGCTCTACAGCGAGAGGTCGAATCTCTGCTACAAAAGGGTGTAGTGATACCGGTTCCGTCAGAGGACCGAGGGAAAGGTTTTTATTCCAACCTTTTTATAGTTCCCAAAAAGGAGAACAAATTTCGCCCGATTCTGGATCTCAAGCGATTAAACCGGCATGTCCATGCCCGGAAATTTCGCATGGAATCGCTTCGCTCCGTTGTGGCAGCTCTGTCACAGAAGATTTTCTGGTGTCAATCGACATTAGCGACGCCTATTTGCATATTCCCATCGGAAAGGCTCATCAGCGCTTTCTTCGATTTGCCATAGGTCAGAATCATTACCAGTTCGTGGCTCTGCCGTTCGGCTTAGCCTCAGCGCCAAGGGTCTTTACAAAAATTCTGGCGCCCCTCATGGCAATCCTTCGAAGACAGGGGATTACGATTCTCCCTTATCTGGACGATCTTTTGATCGTGGCTTCCTCGGAGGAGGAGGCGTTGACGGCTCGGGATTTGTCTCTTCAGTTTCTGAAGGACTTCGGTTGGCTGGTCAATTGGGAGAAGTCGTCCCTGGAACCATCGAGGACAATCCTCTTTTTGGGAATGCATCTCGACACGTTTCGGTCGGTAGTTTCCCTACCACCAGACAAACAGTCATGTCTTCTTCGACATGTACAGATTATGAGATCCTCAACGGCAATGTCTCTACGGAAGTGTATGCGTCTTCTGGGACTGATGGTGGCGTCCATGGAGGCAATTCTTTTTGCCCAGTTCCACTCCAGGACTCTCCAAAGGTTCATCTTGAGTCGATGGAATCAGTCGCAATCGCTGGATTGCAGTGTCACCATTTCTCGCGCGGTGCGGGATTCTCTAGAATGGTGGTTACGTCCAGGGGCATTCTCCCTGGGGAAGTCTTTCCTCCCTCCGAAGTGGTCAGTCATAACCACCGATGCCAGCCTGACGGGCTGGGGGGGTGTTTGGAACAATCTCTGGATTCAGGGGGTATGGTCATCGGAAGAGTCTGTTCTTCCGATCAACATCCTGGAATTGAGGGCGATTTTCCTTTGCCTCCAACATTGGACGGTCCCTTTGAGCGGTCTGCCAGTCCGAGTGCAGACAGACAATGCGACGGCTGTCGCGTATATCAATCACCAAGGTGGGACAAGGAGTTCCAGACTCATGGTAGAGGTGTCCCGAATTCTGATTTGGGCAGAGGCCAGTGTACCAGCCATTTCGGCGATTCACATTCCAGGGGTTCAGAATATTACAGCGGACTTTCTCAGTCGCAGAAGGATGGATCCCGGGGAATGGAGCCTCCACCCGGAAGTTTTTGCACTACTGTGCTCTCGCTGGGGAACCCCCAAGTGGATTTGATGGCATCCAGGTCCAATGCCAAGTTACCGACGTTGATGTCCAGGTACAAGGACCCGAAGGCTGTGGCGGTGGATGCTCTAGTGGCTCAGTGGGATCAGTTCGAGCTGATCTATGTATTCCCGCCGATATCCTTACTTCCTCTAGTACTGCGTCGGATCAGACTAGAGAGAATTCCAGCTATTTTGATAGCTCCAGACTGGCCAAGAAGGGTGTGGTTCTCGACAATAATGTCGCTGTTGGCGGCACCTCCTTTTCCACTCCCTCTTCAACCGGACTTGTTGACTCAGGGGCCCGTTTGTCATCCGGACTTGATGTCCCTGCGTTTGACGGCGTGGCTCTTGAGACCGAAATCTTGACCCGTAGAGGTTTCTCAGCCGAGGTCATTGCTACCCTTCGTGCTGCAAGATGTCCGGCTACTACTAGGATTTACCACAAAATTTGGGAAACCTTCTTTTCGTGGTGTTTGGGGTCCTCTCGGAACCCGAGAAAATTTTCCATTCCCAACCTGTTGGCTTTTCTGCAGCATGGGCTAGACAAGGGTTTGGCAGTCAGCACCCTGAAAGGTCAGATTTCTGCTCTGTCCTTATTGTTCCGGAGAACCATTGCTTCAAATAGAGACGTGCTCTCCTTTTTCCGAGGTATATCTCGTAAGTTTCCGCCGCGGAAGGCACCCGTGTCTCCTTGGCGGCTCAACCTTGTTTTGGAGGCTCTTCAGCATAAACCTTTTGAGCTATGGTTTCTGCTAGCCTTTCTTTACTTTCTTGGAAGGTGGCTTTCCTTGTTGCAGTCACTTCCTTGAGGAGAGTTTCTGAGTTGGCAGCTCTTTCTTGTTCGCCTCCTTTTCTGGAGTTTTTTCCGGATCGTGTAGTGCTTCGCACTCGGGGTGATTTTTTGCCTAAAGTGGTGTCACAATTTCATGTTAACCAGGATATTGTGTTGCCTTCACTCTGTCCGGATCCGAAGAATGCGAAAGAGCGAGATTTACACACATTGGATTTAGTGCGGGCCTTGAAGTTTTATCTATCTATTACTCAAGGTTTTCGTAAGACGGACTCCCTGTTTGTGGTTCCAGCAGGTCGTCGGCGTGGTCAACGAGCTTCCAAGGATTCTATAGCTCGTTGGATCCGGTCAGCTATCTTGGAAGCTTACCGCCTTCGGGGTGAATCTTGCCCGATTAAGATTCGAGCCCATTCCACGAGAGCTGTGGCCTCATCGTGGGCTTTTCATCAAGGTGCCTCGGCAGTGCAGCTCTGCCGGGCGGCAACTTGGCGCTCTGTCCACACGTTTACAAGGTTTTATAAAGTGGACGTCAGTGCTTCCGCTGATGCAGCCCTCGGACGTAGGGTCCTGCAGGCAGCTGTAGTTTAAAGTTCTGGATGAACTTGTGTTTAGCGCTGGTTGCGCTTTGTTGTTAAGGTTGTTGGGTTTCTGCCTTTTGTTGGTTTTTTCCCACCCTTATTTTTTAACTGCTTTGGGACGTCCCATCAGTAATGAATTACTGTGGCTCTCTTCCTTCCATCTGCAGCTGAAACACGGATTTTGGTAAGAACTTACCTGTAAAATCCTTTTCAGCGAAGGAAGGAAGAGAGACACAGCACCCTCCCAAGGCAGAAGTGTGTTGATGTTTTCAGATGCAGCGCGACCCTTATCTGATAGCGATTATCTGGGCTGAGGTCAGCGCGCTAAGGCTCTGTTCCAGCATCGCCAGCTCATCGCAGTAGTCAGGTTCCGTGAGTAGTACCTGGAACTCTGTGGTTTTTGGCTTTCTTTGCATGCATAACCTGTATCCTTGTGTTTTTTCTCTGAAGTTCCTTCAGAAGGGGTTATGTTGCTCCGCTGGTGATCTTGGCTCTTTTCCTAAAAGCTTTGGTACGACTGGAGCTGAGTAGGAGGAGCCCGAGCTGGAGGGGCCAGCCAGTCAGCACGCTTTTGATCTGAGGTGACATCCTGATCTGGGGCTCCGCCTACCCATCAGTAATGAATTACCGTGTCTCTCTTCCTTCCTTCGCTGAAAAGGATTTTACAGGTAAGTTCTTACCAAAATCCGTGTTTTTGCCCATAGTGTGTCTGGTTTTCCATTCAAGTTAGTGGGGCTAAGCTGCAATACCAGACACAGTCCATAGACAAGTATGGCATTGAAAAAGAAAGCAAAAACTTTCTCTAATCCTGGAAATCCCTAAAAAGATTTTAAGATTGGTTTAGTTACTAAACTAAAATTAGTTACTCACTTGCCATGGCTCCAGTTCCGAGTCTTGTTTTTTTCCCCTATGGTCTGTTCACTCTGTGCCAGCTGGGTATCTCAATAAGCACCAATGAGGCCATCAACCTAGTTCTCGGAGCAAGCAGGAATAGACTGCTCTCTTCCTGAGTTTTAGGAAATATAGTACCCTTCTTCCATGTGCATTCACTTGAGTTTATCTTTCTCTTGACTCTGCTGCAGAGTCAAGGTGTCTAATTATGCCTGTCGGTGCTGCTCAATCTGACCTATGGCTTGGATAATCAACATAACCAAGTGAGCCCTTAACAATAAGTAGTTTTTGAGATATAAAAACAAAAAAGGGTTTGTGTGGAATGCAAAATGTCATGAAATCAGGGAAATGCACTTTTGTATTAATTATACTGTACTTAGTAATGATAGTTTCAAAGTTACTTTGTACCATCTATGAAAGCACATAAGACTTACCAATGCTCAAAGATTGCTTCAACCAACAACGAGCTAGTCACAGCCCACAGATTACCGAATTTACAGCTATGGTACAAATCACTGAAGAAGCAGCTGGTTATTTTTTAATGGATTTTTTAATGCTTTTCTCAGATGAATTCATTCAGTATATAGTAGAACAAACCAATTGATATGCTGAACAATTCCTTCAGGAAAATTCAACTTAATTTATGCAAAACACAGCAAGTGGAAACAAAAAAAAAAGTATACTACAGGCTAGGTGGAGAAAACCCATTTAACCCCTTCACCCCGAAACTTGTTTTCACCTTCGTCATCAGGCCAATTTTTTCAGTTCTGACCACTGTCACTTTACGAGGTCATAACTCAGGAACGCTTCAATAGATTCCACTGATTCTGAGAAAAATGGTTTTGCAAATTTTGTTGTAAAAATTTTAAATTGCTGGTCAACCTTTCTGTCACAAAAATGTTCCTTTAGACTTAATTTTTTTTACTTTCACAAGGGTAACGGGAGAAAATGGACCATACAATTTGTTGTGCAATTTCTGCTGAGCATGCTGATGCCCCATATGTGGGGGGAGACCACTGTTTGGGTGCATAGCAGGGCTTGGAATTATAGCTCAAAATCAGTATGGGGATGTATTGGAGGCATGGGGACTTGATTGGTCATAAAATCAATAGCCTCTGTCACAAAGTTTCTTGTCCTGTCAAGTTAGTGTTCAAGTAACTGATATTCTTGGGTTATCAAGAGAGTTAAAAAGTTAAAATAAAAGGTATATGATGGCCTGAACCTACAGCAATGTGGAAAATCAAACCTGGATAGGCTGTATGGCACCTTGGTTATGGAATGGCAGAGTTGGATATGAAGGATGGCACCTTAGTCATGCAACAGCAGAGCTGTTTATGCAGGGTGACAACATGATATAGAAGAGAGGAATATGCAGACAGCAGAGCCAAGTACGCAAACTATCATCATAGAATAGCAGAGCTCAGTAGGATGACAAACACTTTAGAAGAGCAGAGCCGAGTATGCTGACTGGCAGGGGTGAATTTGTCTGAAGACTCACTTTGTGAGATATGAATCTGAGCCCAGCAGTAATACAGAGTATGGATGATCTTGTGACAAGCAGAACAAAGTCCAAAGACTCGGTAATAATAAGGATACTGAACTACTTGAAATCTCAAGTGACTCACTGCTGCCTGAGCCGGCCTATAAGGTCTTAGCATGGGAAAATGGAGGTACGAGCCAGGTCACCATTGTAACTGTATGCACAAGTGCAAAGAGAAATGGCTGTCGGGGAAGCAGGAAGCAGAGCTCAGTGCTGGAGCCGAGACAGGTGAGTCACAGGAGGCAGGTGGTGACAATCCCTCAAGTGACTGCAAAAGATCTGCTTCAAGATTTGTTGACAGCAGGCACTGTGCTTTCAGTTTACACTTTAAGGCGTATACTGAACTCTGAAGGTCTCCAAGACGTTCACCTCTACCGACCCAAAAGCACAAGAATATTCATCTACAATATATTCAAAACCATGCAAATAAGTCACACAAATTTTAAATGCTGTTCTATCGAACAATTAAACAAAACTTGAAACATTTGGGCCTATGAAAAGAACACCATGCCTACATTGAAGCACGACATGTCTTAGCGATACTTTGGAGCTGCTTTTTTTCCTCAGGCACTGGAAACCTGCAGCATGGGGAGGGCAAGATGAATTGAATTAAGTATCAGGAAATCTTATTAGAAAACATCATGCCCTCTGTGAGGAAGCTGAAGATGGGGTTTCATTGGACCTTCCAATTGGACAATGGTCCCAAGTGTACCTCAAAGTCTACCACGGTTTGGTTTCAGAAGAAGATCATGAATATTCTAGAGTAGCTAACACAATTACTTGATTGAATACTATAGAAAATCTTTAAAATTTAACAAAGTGGTATAGTATACAAATCCAGGAATATTAGTGAACTGAAGGCCACTAGGCATGTGGAGTATGCTATGATTCCTCAGGAACAATGGCAGAAGTTGGTGTCTGGATTGGATATGCATATCTGCAGCAAGTCATAATAGCCAAAGGTGCTCTACTAAGTACTAAAGATGCTTGTCATGAAGGGGTTAAATGATTCTGAGACTGCAATAAACCAATAAAGCAAAACTACTGTAAACAGCAGAAAGTTTGCAAAGTTAGCTAAAGAACCTATTTTGCAATACGGTTGAATAATTTTGATTCTAACTGTAGCGTCATAGTCTGATTGGAGCTGATGTTTCAGCTACTATCATGGATGAAGAGTATATAATGGTTTACAGGCACAGCTGCACCACAAAGCATTTGCAATATGTATGTATACTTATGCTTTGTGGTACTTACCACCCCCTATAGGCAGTAATTCATGGATGCCGGTCTGCTGTGGCATATATCTGTCTGCATGTTTAATACAATATACAACCTATTTGCACAGCTTTATTCCCATGCACACCCTGTGTTGATGATGCTCTTTAAGTGTCAGATTTTCAATGGTTGAAGAGGACTCTTTTCTTGTAATGTGCAAAACAGTTATCCCTGCTGGCAATACAAATTTTCCAGTCCAGTGGTGCAGAGAGAAGAAATCATTTAGTGGAGAAAAAGAGCCTGGATGAATCCCGTTACTGTAAAATTAAACTGATAAAAAAAAAGAAAATAATGGGTCCTATTTCATTCAACCAAGCTTTAAACTGGAAACTGGAATTTTTGTTCTGGGGCATGTAAAATGTTAACAGATGTCCTTTACTGATACAATAACTCATACTGTGAATTAATAGTTGAATACATTAATAGTGTAACTCATAATACTCTAATATAAGTGGGGAGCCATGTCATTGCTGTATCCAACCTTGAGCTCCTACCACCCGACCAGAAGTGACCATAAAGGAAAATAGCACAACTGTTAGGTTACTGTCAGATTATGGATGTAAAGCAATCATATTCCACTAAGTTGTATTCTTTCTTATGAGAGTGCTGAACAAAAAACCCACACACTCAAGAAACCTGCGGCATAGATAACATGTCCCCCCACTGTCAACCTGCTGAGCAGCAAGGTAGGTGGCCTCGGCTCTTCATGGAAAGTGCAATATCATGGCGGAAACTGTGAGCAGAAGCAGGACTTGCTGAAGCCAGCTAGTATATCTATTTTGGCAGTGTAACAAGGTGGCATGGGGTGGTAGCCATGACTCAGTCTATTTAAAGCGACAGTCCACAAACACCCCGGCCCCTTGCACGTAAAATGGACAGGTGCAATCCCAGGCAATTACCTTTCCTTCACAGTCACTGCCGTGCTGGCGATAAGGGTCTAGGAACACAACTCAGGCATGGTTGTAATCCAACAGGGAAACAATTTAACACTAGAACTACTGATGGAGTCATTTTGACTCCTTTCGTTTTTTATTTCTCTTCTGTGACTACATTTTTCAGAATTCCGGCTTGAAACTCGGTGACTTTTCCTCAAATATGATGTGAAAAAAGATTTTGTGAGAATAAATAATTTTGGTGAAAAATTTGCGCGTTTTTTTCAAAATTTACCAAGAACTACTGAAGGGAGTCATTTTGACTCCCTACTATATTTTGAGGTCCTTTTGTCACTAAATGTTGCTATAAAGTTTTGTGCATAATTTTTTCACTCTGTCTTATTTACCCTGATGTTCATATAGATGTAGTTCAATTTACATGTCAACTTTTCACATTTTCCTTGTGTTTTACCTGCTTGTATTACTGTGTAATGCTGAACAAAATAGCTTGTTTACTCTAGGCTCTTATCTTATGCTAATTTTTGATTCATATATATTGACACATATAAAGAACTGTACGCTTGCAGAAGCATGCAGGAACAATAATTTACAGTTTACTCTATCTGATGAGGAGCTAGATGCATTCATTGCGATATTCTATGCTCGTGGAATATCTGGCACGAACCGTCACTCGATTAGCAGTATTTGGTGTAATGACTGGGGAATACCGTTTTGCAAAGCGACAATGTCTAGGGACCGCTTTGTTGAAATTATGAGGTTTCTCAGATTTGATGAGAAATCTACTCGATCGGAGAGACTGCAAACGGACAAGTTTGCTCTATTTTCTACTGTGTGGGACAGGTTTATTGAAAATTGTATTGCGTGTTACAAACCTGGCCCATACATAACGGTGGATGAGCAACTTTTCCCAAGCAAAACTAGGTGTCCATTCACGCAGTACATGCCTTCCAAACCAGATAAATATGGCCACAAATATTGGCTAGCTGTTGATAAGGAGAGCAAATATCTGGCAAATGGCTTCCCTTATCTAGGCAAAGATGACACACGCCGTGCTGAGGACCGTTTAGCTGACCATGTGGTAATGAAGTTATTGGACCCGTTTTTGAAAAAAGGTCGCAATGTTACAACGATAATTATTTTACTTCAGTAAAATTAGCTAAACAGCTAAAAAGCAAAGGAACAACCATCGTGGGAACACTGAACAAGATAAGGCGAGAAGTGCCTAAAGAAATAAAATCCATGAAAGAGGAATTGTACAACACTAAAGTGTTTAGAAATGAAGACAATTTTACACTTACAGTATATCAAGGAAAGCCCAACAAAAATGTTGTCATTTTGAGTTCCGTCCATCCAGATGTTGTTGTTGCGTCTGATTCCACTAAAAAAACTCCAGAAACGGTAAAGTTTTACAATGAAACAAAATATGGAGTAGATGTAGTGGATCAGATGGCACGAAAATATACCACACGAACATGCACAAGGAGATGGCCTGTTCATGCATTTGAAAATGCCTTAGACTTTGCGGGTATAAATGCATGGTTAATATTCAATGAGATAACCCACCAAAAAATGTCACGCAAGGCATTTTTGCAAACGCTTGTGAGAGAGTTGAGTGGTCCTTATGTCACAGATAGGGAAAAGGGTTCCACGTCCCAAGTTTCTACATGCTCAGAAGTGATGGTTCAAACAAAATTTTGCCAGATCAAAGAAAAGTGCAAGAAAAATAGATCTGTCGGCAATTGTAAGACTTGTGGTAAGTCTTTGTGTGGGCAATGTACTGCCATAAATCAAAGGCAATGCCTAAAATGCGAAACACCAAATGTTTAGAAGGTGAATTCTGCGCCATATTTTCATTTTTATGCTCCTCCTCCTACATTTTCTCTGCTTTTTGTTCTTCAGTTGTTGTTTATATGTGTGCACTTGAATAAAAAAAAATGTTTGAAAAACGTCTATTATAATTATTGTTATTTTCTGTAGAAAAATAAGAAAAGCAGAAAAAAAACAATCAAAAGCATTACTGTTGGATCTCACAATAATAATACATTACAAAAAATATAATTATTAATAAATAACCACAAATGAAACTCTAAAAATAAACGAAAACAAGCAAGGAGTCAAAATGACTCCTTTCAGTAGTTCTAGGCGGGGTCACGAGTCCAGTAGTCCTAGTGTTAATGTAGAAAATAAAGCGGCAGCAGCAATAATAGTAGTTTACAGCCGTATCTGGATGCTTATAGCCCTCAGCGGGACACTACTGTAGTCCTGGTGCCTGCGTCCACTGCCCACAAGTCCTGGCAGCCTACTTTCCACCAACTGGGGGGTCCTAGCCATCCCAAACAGGGACAGAGGTATTGCCTCAGGCCATGCTGCCTGGGCTCTGCCTGGGGACAGGAACCTCCTTTTCCTTTTGGGGCTTTTAGCCCAACCTCCTTCTGTTAACCTTTTACTAGCCTTAATCTAACATAGCACAGTCAACATATGCAATACACAGGAGATGTACAAGGCATTACACATTACATATGACAATAGACACCATACAGAGGAAACCTAACATTAACATACAGGTAAACAGAAAGGAACCGTTGGAGGTCACATGGGTTCTGTGTGAAGGAGGGGGAGGGAAAGTGAGGGTCTCCGCCACATCCTTACACCCGAAAGAGGTGTAGGGGAAAGCTTAAGAGACCAGACCAAGCTTTGCAGGCGGAAGCAGGGGGTGTGGCTAAGCGTGTACAGCCTCCGCCTGTGCGGAAACAGGCAGACTTGGAGGGAACAGACAGCGCACAGCAGGGAGAAGCGAGTGCTCTGTCCCTCGAGCATCAGTACAGCGCAGGTCCGCGCTCTAGCATCTCCGCCGTCGCAGACAGAGACTGTGAGGAGAGACTTGGTGTGTGCCTGTTGATCACCACAGAGAGAGGTGCCAAACGCTCCGGGCTAGGGAGTACTACGCACGTACCGCCAAATAGAGACCGGGTGCAGGACCGCCATCTGCGCCCCTGATTCCCCAGTGTACATCTGCCGAGCCACGTTGGTCTCTGATTGTGCAGTGGCCCCCCACTCCTCCGGACACACCAGCATATGGACTAGGGGCTCAGTGGAAGGTACCGGAGACCAACCGCTGCCGCCAGAAGACGGATCATCGTTACACTCTGGACCTCAACAGACAAGCACTGCGCATGCCGTTGTTGGTGCTATCACCTGCTCTGTGGCTACCGCGTCCTGAGAAACAACTGACAGGATAAGTTGACTCAGCAGTAACTGTTAATACCTTTCCTACTGTTCTCTAACTGCATACTATTTACATTTTGAACTGTTTATTCTTCTTTAACCGTTTACCTCCCTGCGTGGAGTATATCAGTGTTAAGTAAAACTGTTAATCCTTGCTCTGTCTCCTGTCCGTCACTGCATCCCGCAACCTGATCACAGGATGCATGATGAAACACTATGGCTGAGGAACAGGGAATGGTAGAAACCCAAAAGCTGTGGCACCGGAGGAGCAAGGGATTGGTGAGGTAAGTATTAGTCAGTTTATTATTTAAGACCAATAATCAGCTTTTGATAAAATTAAAAGGGATAGAAAAACCCTGTGATAGCACTTAAATGCCGCATAAAGAGATCTGCAAACCATTTTTAAGTGTCACCAATTTTTTATTTTTTTGCAAATAGAGTAGTGAAAACACAAAAAGACACAATTAAACCAAAAATACTCTGTTGCAAAAAGAATAATAGTAAACGGCAAGTGCCAGTAAAAAAATGGAAAAATAAGGGTATTTGGTTAATACGTTTTTTGCAAATATGTATATTAAGCTGCTCCACCAAATCGTCAAGGTATACCCGTTTCAGAGAAGTCCCTAACTAATGAATGTAGTCCCTATCTGATGTATTTAAAAACCTGGTCATATGTATAGTACCTGATGAGCAGGATTCAGAAAGGTTAAGTCACATGTAGACACATGATAGAACAGCTTATATGTGCAGGGCTCATAAGGGAGGGGTGGAGAACTCCCTACTCTTGTAGAAACAAGAAAACAAATGGTTAAATCAGAAACTATACATATGACCAGGTTTTTAATACTGGTCCCTATACTGGTTCCTCATCAGTCGCCGAGCAGGAACCTCAGGCCCTGAATCTCCCTGAGGCCTAAGTCCTGAATAGGGAACGGGAGGGAGATGCGCGCTAGGCAGTCTCCGCTAAACTAAAGACGGAAAGGTGAGACAAACAGGGGAACACTTAGCTGAATCGCCAGATACGGATACTAGATGAGAGATTCCAGACACCAAACTGGAGAACTCTGAATAGGTCCAACACTCTAGCAAGCACAAGTGAAAATGAGCTATTACCCGCACAGGGTCACAGCTGAGCCACTAACTAAATAGATCCAAACTATTCTGAGGAGGAGGAGGTTGATGCTGGGTCCTAGAGGCAGATGGTTCAGGGAGCAGTCTGTATGGACCTTCTGAGGCCTGACGCAGGATGACAGCCTGTCACCTCCGAAGCGCTCATGACAGCATGCGTCAGTTGTTAATTCCGATGTATGCTCAATAGTCTTGCCACTGTGCAGTATTCTTCTCAGTGCAGTACATTGACAGTGCACAGTGATAGTGCACAACCTCCCAAAGTCTAATGAGAAGTGACGAGCTGGAAAGGGAGCGCACTGTTAGTGCACATTGTAAGGAGCGATTGGGGAAAGCAGAGACTAGCCCTGCCCCCGATAGTGAAGTCACTTTCATGGGTAGGCCTACTCACTGCTTTCTGCATTCTTTTCTTGACTGACAGCCAGCTGTTCATCAGTGCCCAGCCGGCTGTCAGTCAAAGTGTCAGGGCATGTTTACAGCTGCCGCTCTCACTGCTTTGAACGGTGACTATAATTGCTCTGGGCATGCCTGCATGACTGAAAGCTGGTGACTCCTGGGATAAAAAAAGTTTGTTTTGTCCTGTTTGGTGCACTTTCAGTACAGCGGCTGGGCACCTTCATAATGCTATTAACCTGCAGATTAACCCTATATCTGCAGGTGCATAGAGTTACCTGACCTGAGAGGTTTCCTTTAAATCTCACAGTGTTATTTTGGCTTCACAGCAGTTTGTATTCTGTAGATGTGATATGTATCTCGAGTGATCCACAAAAAATGGCGAACATATATCACATTCACTTCATAGCAAGTGGGCCTGTGGGCTCTCAAATGCCAGGGCTGAATTTAAGTCCCAGTCCTATTCAGTACATAACCACAAACAAATGCTATATATGTAGATCCAGGGAACTGACTGCGATATGTAGAGTCGGGAAGAAAGTTTTATCATAGTGTAAGGTATTTAGCAAATGTCTCATGGAGTTTGTGCCTTTCTCTGGATCAACGTTAGGTTGTAGGTTGAACTCAATTGTCTTGTGTCTTCTTTCAACCTTAAAACTGTGAAACATATTGAGCATTCCTGTACAGACATTGACTCATTTCCATATCACAAGAAACATACATTTTTTAGTATGTTTTGAATTGGGAGCATGAAGCCACCAAGGTGTAGATACTGGAACTTCAAGGGTTACAGTTGTATCGGTGTCCTGTTGCCAAAGGGGGCCCAAAGGCCTACTGCTACATAATAATTTATAAATGACACATGATAGGTTACAGATTTTATCTGAAGCTCTTGAGGCCAAAGAGATTAAAGTTATGGACAGCAACTGGCAGATTAGTATCAATTATATTATGGAGATGTCAATCCCGTTAACCCCTTTGCGACCGGTGATGTATCTATATGTCATCAGTCGTGTCCCTGCCTTTGATGCGGGCTGTGGCGCTGAGCCTGCATCTTTCCTGGCATATGACAGCTGATTTACTCAGCTGTCATGTGCAGCTAACAGCAGTGGGTGGAATTGCGATCCACTCGTGGTTATTAACATGTTAAGTGCTGCTGTCAATCTGCCACAAAACACCCCCATCAGCACCCGTCACGATTTTGTGGGGCGCCGATGGGTTGTCATGACAGCCGGGGGTCTGCAGAAGACCCCTGTGCCTGTCATTGTGAGCCTCCTATGAAGCCCTGCTATGTGTTGCACAGGTAACGGGAAGATCACAGCTTTGAGTCTCCTAAGGTGACTATTGAAACAAGTAAAAATACGTTTCTAAAAATATTAAAAAAATAAACACAAAAGTTCAAATCACCCCTTTTTGCCAAATTTAAAATAAATAAAAAAAAAACATACATATTTGGTATCACTGCGTTCAGAAATGTCAGAGCTATCAAAATGTAAAGTAAATTAATCTGATCAGTAAATGGCGTAACAGAAAAAAAAATTGAAACACCATAATTTGTTTGTCTGTTGCAACATTGCAGTAATGGGCAAGTAAAACATCATATCTACCTCAAAATGATATCAATAAAAAAGTCAGCTCGGCACTCAAAAAATAAGCCCACACCCAGCCCAGATCACGTAAAATTGAGATGCTACGGGTCTAGGAAAATGGCAAAATTTTTTTCCTTACAAACTTTGGATTTATTTTTGCCACTTAAATAAAAAAGAACCTAGACATGTTTGGTATCGGCGTACTCGTACTAACCTGGAGAATCATAATGGCAGGTCAGTTTACCATTTAGTAAACATGGTAAATAAAAAACCCAAAAAACTATTGTAGAATTGTACTTTTTTTGCAATTTCATTGGACTTTTTTCCTGTTTTCCAGTACATTATATGGTAAAATCATTGGTGTCATTCAAAAGTACAACTTGTTCCACAAAAAACAAGCCCTTACAAAGCCATAATGACAGAAAAATAAAAAAGGTAAAGCTCTGGGAACCAAAAATGGAAAATCGCCCAAGGATGAAGGGGTTGATACGTGACGTGACAGGAACTACTACAGTATCCCCAACACGCATGTTATACATGTCCCAATCCAATCACAAAAAAAACATTTACATGTGATCTCTTACATGCTGTTAAAACATTTTACTATGTCACTGAGAATTCTCTGACCCTTCATCTCTGGAGGATGGTTCCGAGATATAACCTATACTCAGCGTAAGGAGGAGTAAATGGCTCAAATTCCTGATGGGGCTGACTGCTTAAACAATATAAGGTTCTATTGGTCTTTTTTCCAGTCTTCTCATAAATTACAGCACTCATCAATAAGCCCTCGAGAACTACCCTTCACTAACTTTTAGTCTTTACAGCATCTGTTGAATTTCTCACAATTTAGTCAAATCTACAGGTCATCATTGTCCCCCTCTCTTCTCTTTCCTTTTCTACCTGTGCCTATTTCCCTGTTCCTATGTTTTCTATTCTGCCACTCTTTTTTGTTTTGCACATCATCATTCCATTGCAGAGAAATTCACATTTGTTTCTTCTGGAGCACTGTATGTGAAATCTCTGCTATGCATTCCAACTGGGCAATCCATCCCAATCTTCCCCTGGGGCATGTGCTCTCACCTCTCCCTGCCAGATACTACCAATCACAGCTCTGCAGCTGATCTGACAGTATAGCGTCCCAGACGCTTCCTAGCTGTGATTAGCAGCATCTAGAATAGCGGGTGAAAGCACGTGCCTCCAGAGAAACTGTGAGAAAATGCAGAGTTGCATTACAAGCAGAGATTTCACATACTGCACTACCAAAACAATAAATGCGAATATCTCTGCAAAGAAGTGATGCAGTGTAGAACAGAAAACAACTGCAGAATCAGCAGAGCTCGGAGATTTTTACAAAGCATTTAAATCATTTTTTTAGAAAGTGACAGGCTCTCTTTAATGCAGATTAAAAGTAATTTTAATTAAAAAAGACAAACTGCTGAACAATGATTTATTACTTGTACATAACACTTGCTTAGTACACTAATCTTGTTCTCTGGATAGTTTACGTTCAGATATGGTTTGCATTTACTTTATACTGACGTCTTACGGTTTTGGATTTTTAAACATTTGTTTTCTTCTCTTGTTTTTCGTTTTTCATTCTGTATAGGCTTTGAGCTTTGCTTCTCTTTACAAGGCTCTCATGTAAACTAACACGATTCTAAGCTAAAAATATTTTCCTCCTCACTTTCTCCTTCATGTGTTTAAGTATTTATGGAACTGTCAGAACTGCAGACTTCTCTTTTTTTAAACATTAAATAGAGAATATAGTTTTGGCTGACTGCACTTTTCTGAATTTAGACTGCAAGGAAGTAATGAGGTGTGAGTGAAAGACATGGATCTTAACAGCTTACACACTCAGCATTTACTGTCCATCATTCATTGATATGCAAAATGACTGTTGGAACAATTGTCTGTGCAGAAACTGGATTATAAGTAGTGTTTTCATTCCTTCAAATTGGGTTTTTTAGAACAAGGCTTTAAAGTTAAGGAAAACTTTCAAAAGCACCTTGGATGAACATCGCCCACTACACCCAAAACCTTCAGAAACAGACGACAAAGTCTGGCACATGCCGCTAACACATTTTTTTCTGTGATGCTCTAGGTGTTCCTAACATGTGTGAGGAACATGGCATCCATCAGCAGACTTCACCCACTACATCCTTATGCTTAAAGCCTATAGTTGTGTTCGTCACCTTTCTAGTCATGCCTACTTTACCAAACTCATCTCTTCTCTATCAAAGCTGAAGAGCTGAACAAACCATAGCTTTCCTTTTTTTATATCTTGTCTCTGTTGCAGAGATATTAGCACCTAAAATTTAGGGTGCCTAATATGCTTATTAGCCCTTCAACCAAAGGGGCAGTAACAAAGACTCTTCTCTTGGGGCGTTTACTTTTTCTCCTGTATGACAATGCCCAATCAAAAGAAGGCAGAATCGTTCAATAGAAAGAACACCCCTATAGAAAATCAGAACAGGCTTTTTTACTTTGATCTGGGAAGATTGACATACCTAAAGAAAAAAATGTCCCAACATTATCCATAGCCTTAGAATGTAAAATATAATTACCAATAAATTCTGTCACACACTACCGGAGCTTGTGTCGCTTCCACAATGCACTGCGACCAGAAGTACGCCGACCGCCATATTGGAACACCTAAGTTATGGGTATTCTGATATGGCGGGCGGGATTCATATCTCCCGCCAAAGCCGTGCGTGCACCGCTCATTGGCTGAGCCGCCCGCCGGCTGAGCAGATGAGCCGTGCCGTGCGGAATTCAAATCCCCCGCCAAAGCTGCGCGTTCACCGCTCATTGGCTGAGCCGCCTGCCGGCTCAGCCAATGAGTGGCGCGGGATTCAAATCCCCCGCCAAAGCCACGCTGACATCGCTCATTGGCTGAGCCGCCTGCCGGCTCAGCCAATGAGCAGTGCGGGATTCAAATCCCCCTCCAAAGCCGCACCGGCACTGTGCTGCGCCCGCCGGCTCAGCCAATGAGCGGCGCGGGATTCAAATCCCCCACCAAAGTCACGCCGGCACCAATCATTGGTGCCGGTGCGACTTTGGTGGGGGATTTGAATCCCACGCCGCTCATTGGCTGAGCCGGCAGGTGGCTCAGCCAATGAGCGGTGCACGCGCAGCTTTGGCGGGGGATTTGAATCCAGCGCCGCTCATTGGCTGAGCCGGCAGGTGGCCCGGCTTTGGTATGTGTGTGTGTCCGGGGCTGTGTGGGGGTCTGCGGGTGTCTGTGTGCGTGATCTGAGTATATGCATACAACACATAACATACAGAACATACATATAACATACAACCAGGGCCGGCTCCAGGTTTTTATGGGCCCCGGGCAAAAGAGCCTCAGTGGGCCCCTTTAACACAGACCACGATTCATGATGCACAGATACAGCAGAGAAATATAGGTACAGTACAATGCCAAATACTTCACATCTTCCATTACATGAGTGATATCTATTGTAAATTGTACAATAGCTCAAAAACCGCCAAATCCTCATAGCGCACAGTACAGACTGGACAGTACAGTCCTCCATCAATTTATGGGCACCACATAGTCTCCCCCTCATCACCCATATAATACCCCCATGCAGGATGTCACCCCCCATCCCTCATATAATGCTCCATACAGAACACTGGACCCAAAATAATGCTCCATACAGAATACTGGACCCAATATAATGCTCCATTCAGGATACTGGACCCAATATAATGCTCCATACAGGATACTGGTCCCCATATAATGCTCCATACAGGATACTGGTCCCCATATAATGCTCCATACAAAATATGGAGCTCTCCTCTGCGCTGTACTGCGTTCTGCACTGTTACGGCTCTGGAAAGGGCGCTGTGGAAAGACTCCCCATTATCATCTTCATTGCCTTCTCATCATCATCATGGCCTCCCCATCATCATCAATGCCTGCCCATCTTCATCATTGCCTCCCCATTATCATCAATGCCTGCCCATCATCATCATGGCCTCCCCATTATCATCAATGCCTGCCCATCATCATCATCGCCTCCCCAATATCATCAATGCCTCCCCATCATCATCATGGCCTCCCCATTATCATCAATGCCTGCCCATCATCATCATCTCCTCCCCATCATCATCAATGCCTCCCCCTCATCATCATTGCCTCCCCATCTTCATCAATGCTGCCCATTATCATCAATGCCTGCCCATCATCACACAGACAGCACCACAGCACACAAGCACTCTCTCACATACATACATACATACATACATACACACACTGATACACACAGACACACACACACAGACACATACACACACGCCTCACCTGTCCGGCGTCCGGCGCTCTCTGCCACAGCCGGCCGCTGAATGATGACATCATTCAGCGGCGCTGCTGTGAGAGGAAGCGTCGGCGCCCCTAGAGCCCGGAGCTGCGGCAGCGGAGGCACGGGAGAGGTAAGTATAGTGCCAGCTGCTGCCGGGGCCCTGAGCAAGCGGGGGGGCCCAGTGGCGGCGCTGACACCGCTCTCCTCCGCTAACAGGCGCCGGGGTGCCCGACGGCGAGTGGGCCCCCCCGCCTGCTCAGGGCCCCGGCACTTGCCCGGGTGTGCCGGGTGCTGACGCCGGCCCTGCATACAACACATAACATACAGAACATACATATAACATACAACACATAACATACATATAACATACAGTACATACATATAACACATAACATACAGAACATACATATAACACATAACATACATATAACATACAACACATAACATACAGAACATACATATAACACATAACATAAAGAACATACATATAACATACAACACATAACATACAGAACATACATATAACATACAACACAGAACATACATATAACATACACCACATAACATACAGAACATACATATAACATACAACATATAACATGCAGTACATACATATAACACATAACATACAGAACATACATATAACATACAACATATAACATACAGTACATACATATAACACATAGCATACAGAACATACATATAACATACAACACATAACATACAGTGCATACATACAACACATAACTTACAGAACATACATACAGCATACAACACATAACATACAGAACATACATATAACACATAACATACAGTACATACATATAACATACAACACATAACATACAGAACATACATATAACATACAACACATAACATACAGTTCATACAGTGGTGGCCAAAAGTATTGGCACCCCTGCAATTCTGTCAGCTAATACTCAGTTTCTTCATGAAAATGATTGCAATCACAAATTATTTGCTATTTTTATCTTCATTTATTTTGCTTGCAAGGAAAAAACACAAAAGAGAATGAAGCAAAAATCAAATCCTTGATCATTTCACACAAAAATCCAAAAATGGGCCAGACAAAAGTATTGGCACCCTCAGCCTAATACTTGGTTGCACAACCTTTAGCCAAAATAACTGCGAACAACCGCTTCCGGTAACCATCAATGAGTTTCTTACAATGCTCTGCTGGAATTGTAGACCATTCTTCTTTGGCAAACTGCTCCAGGTCCCTGATATTTGAAGGGTGCCTTCTCCAACTGTCATTTTGAGATGTCTCCACAGGTGTTTTATGGGATTCAGGTCTGGACTCATTGTTGGCCACCTTAGAAGTCTCCAGTGCTTTCTCTCAAACCATTTTATAGTGCTTTTGGAAGTGTGTTTTGGGTCATTGTCCTGCTGGAAGACCCATGATCTCTGAGGGAGACCCAGCTTTCTCACACTGGGCCATACATTATGCTGCAAAATTTGTTGGTAGTCTTCAGACTTCATAATGCCATGCACATGGTCAAGCAGTCCAGTGCCAGAGGCAGCAAAGCAACCCAAAACATCAGGGAACCTCCGCCATGTTTGACTGTAGGGACCGTGTTCTTTTCTTTGAATGCCTCTTTTTTTTTCCTGTACACTCTATGTTGATGGTTTTTCCCAAAAAGCTCGACTTTTGTCTCATCTGACCAGAGACCATTTTTCCAAAACGTTTTAGGCTTTCTCAGGTAAGTTTTGGCAAACTCCAGCCTGGCTTTTTTATGTCTCGGGGTAAGAAATGGGGTCTTCCTGGGTATCCTACCATACAGTTCCTTTTCATTCAGACGCCAACGGATAGTACGGGTTGACACTGTTGTACCCTCGGACTGCATGGCAGCTTGAACTTGTTTGTGTTAGAACTCTCCTGTTAGGTTTTTTCTATCTTGTTGGTCACATGACCTTTTTTGGCCTATTTAATCCTGCTCCGCCCTTCTGGCTTTGCTGGACTTCATTGTAATTTCTACTCTTAAGCTAGCCAGGTGCTTTGTTACCTTACTCAGTCAGTTTTTGCTTGGTCTTCGGACCTCTATGTTCTATGTTGTTTTTTTTGTCTTTTACTGCTACAACTTCTGTTAGGAGGTGTCCATCTTTCTCCCAGTCCCTAGTCCTTGTAGGGATCCCTTCCTCACATCTATAGGTCTTCGTACAGACTAGCTGAGGACTTTAGCGGGTCTGATCGCAGGATCAGGTTCCCCGTTACATCGTAGGGATCAAGCTTAGTTCTATTGTAGGGACAGATCTCCCTTCTTTCCTTAGTGCTTGTAGCAGAACATAACAGTAAGTCCAGCCCAAAAAAAGAAAAAAAAAAATCGCTAAGGAAAGATTTCCAGTTTCCATTATGGTGTCGGTTCAGGAATTGGCTCAACGCCTGCAGGGACTCTCTCTGGATGTGGCTGAACTCCAGCAACACGTGAGTAGCTGTTCTGGAGCACATTTCGTGGAGCCAAAGGTACGTTTGCCTGATTTATTTTTTGGTGAACAACAAGATTTTTTTTCTTTTAAAAATGCTTGCTTGTTGTATTTTCGTTTGAGACCCAGATCCTCTGGTGATGAATCGCAGCGCATAGGGTTCATAATGTCACTTTTGCGCAAAGAACCTCAGGAATGGGCCTTTTCTCTGCAACCTAGTGATCCATGCTTTAGATCAGTGGATAGTTTTTTTTCTGCTTTGGGGTTATTGTATGATGATCCTGATCATGTCTCATCAGCTGAGACAGAATTGAGACGTTTGAGGCAGGGATCAGGTAATGTGGAAAAATATTGTACTCACTTCCGACGTGGTCTACTCAGGTGGGGTGGAACGATTCAGCTTTGAAAAGTTTGTTTCTTGCAGGGCTAGGTGAAAGGGTTAAAGATTTGCTGATTGCTTAACCCATACCTGGTAACTTGCAGGAGGCTATGCAATTAGCTATACGGGTGGATAGGAGATTGTGTGCAAGGGTTAATGAGAGTAAATCCTCTGCCATGTCAGCTCCAAGTCTTGAGAGGGTCTGTACTGACATTGGAGAGCCGATGGAGATTGGAGCGATGGCACCCTGCTCTCAGGAAAAAGAACGCAGGTTTTCTGAAGGTTTGTGCTTTTATTGCGGCAAGTCTGACCATTTCATTAAGAACTGTGTGCTTCGTATGAACAAAGAAAAAATAAAAGTGGTCAGTTCCACCCGAATAGCCTGTTTAAACTCTAAGGGTGTCTTTCTTTCCGCTTCTACTGCTGCTCAGGAAGAGTTAATGGAATTTCGGGTATTTGTCGATTGTGGTTCCACTCTGAATGTGATTGATGGGGGGTTCTTGGAAAAACTTAAATTAAAACCCAAACCTTTGTCATCCCCTATTGCCGTGGTTTCTGTTGATGGCTCTCCCTCAAAGAATGTTACTCACAAGGTCTGTGAATTTCCACTCACTATTAATGGAGTTCACCAAGAGAATTTGGATTTGGTAGTATTGAATAATTTGCCTTCTCCGGTGATTTTGGGGTTACCTGGTTGAAATTGCACAATCCTGTACTGGATTGGTCTACCAATGAAATTAAGTCCTGGAGCCCTAAATGTTATGACAAGTGTTGTAACGGGCGTATTGCTGCTGTGGATAAAGGGGAATTACCTGTGCCTATTCAGGATTTTTGGAAAGTTTTTTCTGAGAAGGAATCACAGATTTTACCTCCCATACAGACTATGATTGTACTATTGAATTTGTCCCTAGAGCGACTCTTCCTAAAAGTCATTTATTTAATCTTACTATCCCTGAGAGAAAGGCTTTGGAGGAATACATACAGACAAGCTTGGCCGCCGGTCACATTAGGCCTTCCAAGTCTCCTGTGGCTGTTGGATTTTTTTTTGTTAAAAAAAAGGACGGCGGTTTACGTCCTTATCTGGACTTTCGTGAGATTAATAAAATTACTGTACGCAATCCTTACCCACTGCCATTGATTCCTGATTTGTTTAACCAGTTAGCGGGGGCCAAGTGGTTCTCTAAAATTGATCTTCGGGGGCATACAATTTGTTGCGCATGAAGGAGGGTGACGAATGGAAGACTGCTTTTAACACTCCTGTGGGTCATTTTGAGAATCTGGTTATGCCTTTTGGCCTTACCAATGCTCCTGCATTTTTTCAGAATCTTATTAATGACATCCTTAGACCTTTGATCGGCAAAAGTGTGGTTGTGTATTTGGATGACATTTTGATTTATTCGCCGGATCTAGAGTCTCATTGGCGGAGCGTTCGTGAGGTATTAGTTATTGATTGAAAATTCGCTTTTTGCTAAGCTGGAGAAATGTGAGTTTGCCGTACAGAGAATTAGTTTTTTGGGCTACATTATCTCCAGCGAAGGTTTTGAGATGGACCCGGTGAAAGTTCAAGCTGTGCAGGAATGGCCTAGGCCTATTGGCTTGAGATCGTTACAGACGTTTTTGGGTTTCGCCAATTATTATAGAAAATTCATTAAAAAATTTTCTATTATTGTCAAACCACTGACCGATCTCACCAGGAAAGGTGCTAATGCGGTTCAGTGGACTACTGAGGCCATTGAAGTTTTTGTGTTTCTAAAGGAGAGGTTCAGCTCTGCTCCCATCCTTATGCAGCCTGATGTGACTAAACAGTTTTTGGTTGAGGTTGATGCTTCTTCTGTGGGGGTCGGCGTGGTGTTGTCTCAGGAAAACAGGGATGGAGTACATCTCTGTGCCTTTTTTTCAAAAAAATTTTCTGAGACTGAACTGAATTACGATATTGGTAATCGGGAATTGTTGGCGATTAAACTCGCATTTGAACAGTGGCGGCATCTCTTGGAAGGTGCTGAATTTCCCGTTCAGGTTTTCAGTGATCATAAAAATCTGATCTATCTTGATGCTGCCAAACGCTTGAATGCCCGTCAGGCTAGGTGGGCACTGTTTTTCTCGCAGTTTAATTTTTCCGTTACTTACATCCCAGGTACTAAGAATGTTAAAGCCTATGCTTTGTCTCGCAGCTTTTCTCCCATGGTTGGTGTTGAGGAGGAGAACATTTTACAAGAAGGGGTTGTGATTGCTGCTTTGGACTCTGTTGGAAGATGAGATTCTTAAAGCACAGGAGAATGCCCCATCTAACACTCCCCATGGGAGGTTGTTTGTGCCTGGGACCTTTAGGAGAGATTTGTTTGTTGAGTGTCATGAGTCTCGGTTGGCAGGTCATTCTGGAATCTCTGAGACCAAGAGACTTGTGGGTCACAGTTTTTGGTGGCCTGGATGGCAAAAGGAAGTCATTAAGTGGGTGCGTCAATGCACTGTGTGTGCTAGATCTAAGTCTTCACATACTCCTGCTGCGGGGTTGCTTTACCCTCTGGAGATTCCTAGTGCACCTTGGACACATTTGGCTACGGATTTTATTACTGACCTTCCCTCCTCTGAGGGTTTCACTGTCATCTGGGTGGTCGTGGACCATTTTAGCAAGATGTGTCACTTGGTTCCTTTCATCAAACTGCCCTGCGCTAAGACCCTCGCTAAGGCCTTTGTCAAGGAAATTGTCAGACTACATGGGGTTCCTACTGACATTGTTTCTGATAGGGGACCTCAGTTCTTGCTCGTTTTTGGCGCGCCTTTTGTGACAGGTTGGGAGTTCATTTGTCGTTTTCATCCGGATATCATCCTGAGTCTAATGGCCAGACAGAAAGGAAAAACCAGGATGTTGAGCAGTTCTTGCGTTGTTTTGTGGCAGACAATCAAGAGGGGTGGTCGGAGTTTCTGCCACTTGCTGAATTTGCTCTTAACAACCATACATCCTCTTCTGCTGGTTGTTCGCCTTTTTTTTTGTTGTACTGGGAGACATCCGTCGTTTGGGTCATTCTCCAAATTGGTATCGCCCGTGCCTGAACAGGAGAATTTTTCTCGTGATTTGGAGAGAGTTTGGACGGATGTGCGTGTTAATCTTCAGGAGGCTAACAGAAAATCTAAAAGGTACTTTGATAGGAAACGGCAAGAGGTTTTGTTTGCTATCGGTGACATGGTTTGGTTGTCCTCTAAGAATCTGCTGTTGAGGATTCCTTCTAAAAAATTGGGTCCCAAGTTTGTAGGACCCTTTAAGGTGCTTCAGGTTGTTAACCAATCGGCTGTTAGGTTGGAGGTTCCTACCTCCTGGAAGATTAATCAGGTGTTTCATGTTTCTCTGTTGAAAAGAGCTGATGTGTCGGATGGAGACGCCTCTGCCACGGTTCCTTCGGTGGTGGAGGACGGGGAATATGAAATTTCCCGCATCCTAAATTCTAGACGGTATAGAGGGAGTTTGCAGTATCTCGTCGCTTGGAAGGGTTTTGAACCCGAGGATAGCTCATGGGTGAGGGCGGATGATGTTTCTGCGTTCAAACTTGTCAGAGCGTTTCACAAGAGGTTTCCGGGTAAGCCTGGGCCTAGGGGATCCGGAGGATCCTCTTAGAAGGGGGGGTACTGTTAGAACTCTCCTGTTAGGTTTTTTCTATCTTGTTGGTCACATGACCTTTTTTGGCCTATTTAATCCTGCTCCGCCCTTCTGGCTTTGCTGGACTTCATTGTAATTTCTACTCTTAAGCTAGCCAGGTGCTTTGTTACCTTACTCAGTCAGTTTTTGCTTGGTCTTCGGACCTCTATGTTCTATGTTGTTTTTTTTGTCTTTTACTGCTACAACTTCTGTTAGGAGGTGTCCATCTTTCTCCCAGTCCCTAGTCCTTGTAGGGATCCCTTCCTCGCATCTATAGGTCTTCGTACAGGCTAGCTGAGGACTTTAGCGGGTCTGATCGTAGGATCAGGTTCCCCGTTACATCGTAGGGATCAAGCTTAGTTCTGTTGTAGGGACAGATCTCCCTTCTTTCCTTAGTGCGTGTAGCAGAACATAACAGTTTGGATGTTAGTCGAGGTTCTTTATCCACCATCCGCACAATCTTGCGTTGAAATCTCTCGTCAATTTTTCTTTTCCTTCCACATCTAAGGAGGTTAGCCACAGTGCCATGGGCTTTAAACTTCTTGATGACACTGCGCACAGAAGACACAGGAACATTCAGGTCTTTGGAGATGGACTTGTAGCCTTGAGATTGCTCATGCTTCCTCTCAATTTGGTTTCTCAAGTCCTGAGACAGTTCTTTGGTCTTCTTTCTTTTCTCCATGCTCAATGTGGTACACACAAGGACACAGGACAGAGGTTGAGTCAACTTTAATCCATGTTAACTGGCTGCAAGTGTCATTTAGTTATTGCCAACACCTGTTAGGTGCCACAGGTAAGTTACAGGTGCTGGTGATTACACGAATTAGAGAAGCATCACATGATTTTTCAAACAGTGCCAATACTTTTGTCCACCCCCTTTTTTAGGTTTGGTGTGGAATTATATCCAATTTGGCTTTAGGTAAATTCTTTTTGTGTTTTTTCATTGAAGACAAATTAAATGAAGATAATAATACCAAAGAATTTGTGTTTGCAATCATTTTCAGGAAGAAACTGAGTATTATCTGACAGAATTGCAGGGGTACCAATACTTTTGGCCACCACTGTACACACAACACATAACATACAGAACAAACAGTACATATACATAACATGCAGAACATACATATAACAGATAACATACAGAACATACATATAACATACAACACATAACAGAGAGTATATACTCACCAATCACCTAATCCCCGATGCCATCGTCTCCTCTAATAAAGATAAAATAATAAAGCAACCTATACATCACCTGTCCGCTGTAGTCCAGTTATTACCGAGTGTCCCACGACAATCTCCGGTATTGAACGCTGACATCGGGTGAGTCTGCGCTCTACACCGCCCCTGTGATACACTGACAGCGGAGGTAATCCTCCGCTGTGTGTATCGCTCAGACGCCGGGAGAGAATGACGTCACTTCCGTTCATTCTCTCACTCGCAATGCTGAGTGAGAAAATTCCCATGCAGCATTGCCATAAAGTGAGAGAATGAACTCAGGTAACCTCAGTGATGTACTGCAGGAGCCATTGTCTCCTGTCGGTGCATCACTGGGAAGCCCTACAGAGCAGTGGCATCACCTGATGTCACTGTTCTATAGGGGAGACCGTCGTGGGACATTCGTTATTAATTGGACTGCGTCGGACTGGGAGTATACGGTTGTTTTATTTTTTTACTTTTTATTACAGGAAAACGAGGGCATCGCTTGGATCTGATCGTGTAATAAAGATATGAAAACCATGTTGTGTTTTATTTCATTAAAATACTTTATTCTTATGCGTGTGTTTTTTTTTAACCCTTTATTAATATAAGATTAATAATGGATAGGCATTTTATTGACGCCTCTCCATTATTAACCGGGCTTAATATCACCTTACAATAGCAAGGTGATATTAACCCCTTATTACCCCATATCCCACCGCTACAGGGGAGTGGGAAGACAGGGGCTAAGTGCCGGAATTGGCGCATCGTACAGATGTGCCAATTCTGGGGCGGCTGGGTGCTGGTATTTTTAGCCAGGGGGGTGCGCCAATAACCATGGGCCCTTCCTAAGCTATGAATATCAGCCCGCAGCTGTCTGCGTAGCCTTTCTGGATAAAAATTACTGGGGGACCCAACGTCATTTCTTTTGGGGTCCAGTAAAGGCTAGCTGCGGGCTGATATTCATAGCCTGGGAAGCTCCATGGGTATTAACCCCTTCCCAGGCTAGAAATATTGGCCTGAGCCGTCGGCTTTCCCCCTCTGGCGCAGAAAATTGCGCGGGAGCCCACGCAATTTTTTTTCCCATTTTTTTAAAAATTAACGCTATTGCATGAAGATTTTGTGTGTGTGTGTGCGCGTGTGTCGTTAACTATTTATGTACCATTCTATCTATCTATTATCTAATATCTATCTATTTTCTATCTATCTATTATCTATCTATCTGTCTATCTATTATCTATCTATTTATCTTCTATCAATCTGTCTATCTTCTATCTGTCTAATATTTTTCTGTCTATTATCTATCTATCATCTATTTATCTATTATCTATCTATCTATCTTCTATCTATCTGTCTATTATCTATCTATCTATCTGTCTATTATCTATCTATCTATCTATCACCCTATTTATCTATTTATCTATCTATCTATCTATCTATCTATCTGTCTATCTGTGTGTAATGGAGCATGGGTTGGACAAATGTAAAAGAAGAGGTTGGACAAGAAATTACGTCACAAACCTTTTTTTTTGTTAAATATCATATCTTTATTTAGCTTAAAAAAATGCATACAAATCCGCATGCAAAACGCATCAAAAAATCACCTGCGTTTTCTGCCAAGAGGTCCTGTTTTTGTGCAGAAAATTCAGCAGTCAAATCTGCACCGTGTGCACATACCCTCAAATCCCCCACCAAAGCGGCTTGACACCGCTCATTGGCTCAGCCGGCGGGGCGGAGGATTTGAATCCCGAGCCGCTCATTGGCTGAGCCGCCAATGAGCGGTGCCGCGTGGCTTTGGTGGGGGATTTGAATCCCGCGCCTCTCAAAGTCATGCGACACCGCTCATTGGCTGAGCTGCCGCCGGCAGAGCCAATGAGCGGCGCAGGATTCAAATCCCCCGCCAAAGCCGCGCGGCACCATTCATTGGCTGAGCGGTGCCACACAGCTTTGTCAGGGATTTGAATCCCGCGCCGTTCATTGACTCAGCAGCCAGAAGCTCAGCCAATGAGCGGTGCTGTGCGGGATTTGAATCCCCCACCAAGGCTGGCGACCAATCAGCTGCTAGCGGTATTGGTGCCAGATTTGAATACCGCTAGCAGCTGATGTGATTGGTCGCCCGCTGCCGGGTTGCCGATCTATCAGCTGTTAGCGGTATTGCCGTTCTCCCGGCGGTGTTAGCACCACTAAGGATACACAGATGTTCATTTCACCGCACTCCCGATGCAATAGCATTGGGCCCATTTCTAGTGTTTTTATTTCAGAGATTAGAAATGATGGCAGTTTATCTCTACACAGCTGTAACTGTTGCAGTTCCCTGTACTGTACAGCAGGTGGACAGGTGCACGGGGGCCTCAGTCCCTTCATTCTCCAGACTGGTGGGGTCCCACAAATATGGCATAACAATATAGGTTGGTGATATACCTTTAAATTTTAACTATGCTACCAGAGAATTTTACATTTTGAAAACCAGTGCTTGCATTTTTATAAGATTCTTGTATATAATTAAAGGGTCTTCTCTTTGTCTTTTGCTCTGCAGGGTGTGCTCTCCAACATCTCCTCCATCACTGACCTTGGTGGGTTTGACCCTGTTTGGCTCTTCCTGGTAGTAGGAGGAGTGATGTTCATCCTGGGTTTTGCTGGTTGCATTGGAGCGCTCCGGGAAAACACTTTCCTTCTAAAATTTGTAAGTATATTTTTCAAGAACTCGATTGAATTATTCAATTCTAAATATTTTAGTAGATTGGTACATTTTTGGGTTCATGGGGTGTGATTTCAGCTAAAAATAATCTCTGAGGAACAAAACTTTTCTTCAGTTGCACAAAAGTCTAGTAAAAGTTCCTTACCTGTCCGTTCCTTACTTTTTAGTAATGTTTTAGAGTTTGCATATAAAGTTAATGCAATGCTGAAACTTGATATCTCTACATATTTCATAATGAAAAACATTTGTAATACTGTATATCTTATTGGCTAAATACATTTCTTTCTCCTCTTGGATAGATCTTTCAATCTGAATTCATGGGTAAAATCTGTGTTCAGTAAAGATCGATTTTACCAATACTGAGATAGGAAATGACTGTTGTGCTTTTCAAATTCTATGGAGGGCAGAGCTAAAGACAGACATAGACATTCAAGTTCTCCTTAACCCCTTAACGACCGCCGATACGCTTTTTAACAGCGGCAGTTAAAGGTACTTATGCCTCAGCGCCGCTTTTTAACAGCGCTGAGAAATAAGTGTATCGCGCCTCCAGAGTCAGAATTTCTCCGGGGTCTCGGCTACTGGAGTAGCTGAGACCCCAGAGAACATGATTCAAATCGGTTTTTACTGACCTCTGTGTTGCGATCACTGTTATTAACGGTATAATGGCGACCACAGAAAAAAGTTGGATTTTACATTTAATATCTCTCTCCTCTGATGTGATCGCACACATAGGCAAAAATTATAAAATAAAAAAAAGTATTATTTCCATTTTTCCATTAGGGTTAGAGTTGGGCTAAAGTGAGTTGGGCTAAAGTGAGTTGAGCTAAAGTTATGGTTATGGTCGGGCTAAAGTTAGGGTTAGGTTTGGGCTAAAGCTTTAGTTAAGGTTGGCCTAAAGTTAAGGTAGGGTTAATGTTAGGGTTGGGGCTAGGGTTAGGGTTGGGCTAAAGTTAGGGTTGGGTTAAAGGTAGGGTTGGGCTAGGGTTAGGATTGTGGTTATGGTTTGGATTATGGTTAGGGGTTGGGATTAGGGTTAGGGGTGTGTCATGTATAGTGTACAGTTCCTATAGCGTCTTGTGCTTGGGTGCGAGGAAAACACAGGAGACATAGGTTGAAATGAAATGACTTGTATTACTTCATACAAGCATGCTGAAAAGTTCACACAGTTTGCAGGAACAGCGACAGGAGACACAGCAGGCCAGAGTAACTTCAAGCTCTACAATAAATCTCCAAGCAGGTTCAGGATCTCTTCTCTGTACCGTAATTCCTCTGCAAACATGGATTCACCAAACAGCAGGTTTCCAGAGTCCAAAAGTGTTCCAAGGTTCCTCAGTAGGGAATAGCTGGAGTACAAGCCCAAGGTTTCAGGAGTCAGGTCACAGACTGACTGAGGCTTGATTCAGGAGCACTGATTGTTCAGCTGAGGCTGCTTAAGAAGCAAGAGGGAAAAATCAGGGCGGGAATATGAAAACTGGAAACTCCATATTAACTGAGGGCAAGAGCTGCAGAAAGACAGAAAGCAAAATGGCCGACGGAAAACTGAGTTTCAAGGAACATGTCAACAGAGACAAAGAACCTTACATTACTCCCCCCTTAGGGACAACCTCCGGATGACCTCAGACCAGGCTTGTCAGGGTACCTCTGATGAAACTGGTGGAGCAGGCGAGGAGCATTTACATTATTGACTGGTTCCCATGAGTTGTCCTCCACTGGGTAGCCCTGCCATTTAATCAAATATTGCAACTGATTTCTGTACAACCTGGAATCTAGAATCCTTTCCACCATAAATTCTTCCTGACCATCGACCAGCACTGGGTCAGGGCAAGGAGAAGAACGTCCAGGAAACGTATTGGGTGTTGCAGCCTTTAGTAGGGATACATGAAAGACAGGGTGGATTCTCATAGTTCTGGGCAGTTGAAGACGACAAGCAACAGCACTTATAATCTTATTGATCTTATAAGGTCCAATGTACTTATGTCCCAATTTAGACGATGGAATCTTTAATTTAAGATTTCTGGTTGACAGCCAGACCAAATCTCCTACCTTGAAAGCTGGTGCAGGTTTACGAAATTTATCTGCTGCTTTCTTGTACCTTTCCTGAGCCAATTCTAGATTTTCCTTTAGAAGATCCATATTCTTTTGTAAAGAAGTGATTCTTTCAGCCACTGCCGGCAAGGGCGTATCTATGGGAAATCGAGGAAGAATGTTAGGATGATAACCTAGATTGGAGTAAAAAGGAGACTGCTTAGTGGAGGCGCTCTGAGAGTTGTTATAAGAGAACTCAGCCAGTGGAAGTAGATCAACCCAATCATCCTGTAGGTGGCAGATAAAACAGCGGAGATACTGCTCCAGGGTCTGATTGGTTCGTTCTGTCTGTCCATTAGTCTGGGGATGAAAAGCAGAAGAAAGGTTTACTTTAATGTCCAATGCTGCACAGAAATTTTGCCAAAACCTTGAAGTGAATTGCACCCCTCGATCCGAAATGACCTCATCCGGTACTCCATGTAAGCGAAACACATTCTTAATCATCAAGTCTGATGTCTGTTTTGCAGTGGGTAAGCCGACACAAGGGATAAAATGAGCTGCCTTTGTTAGACGGTCAACCACCACTAGAATGGTGTTCTTCCCTTGAGAGGTTGGTAACTCCACAATGAAGTCCATAGAAATGGATCCCCACGGGCGGGACGGGGTGGGAAGAGGTTGCAACAGACCAGTTGGTGAGGAGCGAGGTGTTTTGCATCTTGCACAGACTTCACATGAAGTGACATAGTTTAAGACATCTTTCCTGTAAGTGGGCCACCAAAAGAAACGAGAAAGAAATTCTTGTGTCTTTAGAATTCCCCTATGCCCGGCTATCTTGGAATCGTGGATGAGTTGCAATACTCTCAATCTGACTGTTTCAGGTATATACAGACGTTGTCCCTGAATCCACACACCATTCTTAAAGACAAGACTTACGTCCCTTGGGGGTTGAGCCAACAAAGAATCCGCATGGTATGCTTCCTTGATGTCCTTAAGTAGGTCTTGATTATGAATCACTCCCAGGAATCTAGAGTCAGGAAGAATAGTCTTAGGAGGAGTAAGTGGACGTGTCTCTGCTGAATGAATCCTAGAGAGTGCATCAGCCTTTCCATTGCGCGATCCTGGTCTATAGGAAATGACAAAATTAAATTGGTTTAGGAAAAGATTCCAGCGAGCCTGGCGAGGAGTCAGGCACTTAGCCGACCTGATAAATTCAAGGTTACGATGGTCTGTCAGGACGACTATTTGCTGTGCAGCACCCTGAAGAAGGTGTCTCCATTCCTTGAAGGCAGCAATAATGGCCAACAATTCTCTATTGCCCACATCGTAGTTCCTCTCAGCCGAAGACAACTGCTGGGAAAAGAAGGCACAGGGATGCAAGACATTCTTCTCACCTGTTCTCTGAGAGAGTATAGCTCCAACGGCACAGTCTGAAGCATCCACCTCTATTATGAAGGCAAGCTCGGGGTTGGGATGTACTAAGATAGGTGCGGTGGTAAATTTATCCTTTAAACAGGAAAATGCTTCCTGAGCTTGCGGGGTCCAGGAGAACCTAGACTGTTTCCGGGTAAGTTGGGTGATAGGTGACACTACCTCAGAAAAATTCTTAATGAAACGTCTATAGAAGTTGGCAAACCCGATGAAACGCTGCACCTCCTTCACATTTCTAGGAATTGGCCAATCCTTGATGGCTTGGGTCTTGCTTCCATCCATACTAATCCCTTGCGTAGATAGTACATACCCCAGAAATTGAATTTCGGTCCTATGGAATTCACATTTTTCAAGTTTGATGTAGAGATGGTTTTGTCTTAGGCGTTCTAAGACCATTCTCACATGTCCATGATGTTCCTCTGTGGAGTTAGAAAAAATTAGAATATCATCCAGAAAAATCACCACAAATGTATCTAGGAGATCCCTGAAGATATCATTCACGAAGTGTTGGAAAGTGGCTGGGGCGGTACTCAGACCAAAAGGCATAACTAGATATTCAAAGTGTCCATAGCGTGACCTGAAAGCAGTCTTCCATTCATCCCCAGGTCTAATACGGACCAAGTTATAGGCCCCACGGAGATCCAGTTTAGAGAAAATTTTGGCATGCCGCACTCTCTCCAACAACTCAGGGATTAAAGGCAATGGATAACGGTTTCTAATAGTAACCTTATTGAGTTCCCTATAGTCTATGCAGGGTCTCAGAGATCCATCTTTCTTCTTCACAAAGAAGATGGGTGCACCTGCGGGAGATGAAGAGGGGCGTATGAAGCCCTTGGCTAAATTTTCGTCTATATAATCCTTCAAAGCTTTTAGCTCGGGCCCCGCTAGGGGGTAGATCTTACCAAAAGGTATCTCGGCTCCAGGCAATAATTCAATTGGACAATCATATGGACGGTGAGGAGGAAGCTGATCAGCGTTCTTCTTGTCACATAAATCCACATAGTCCTGGTATACAGCTGGTAGTTCAGGGACTGACATGGTTCCTTTAGGAACAGAGGAAGCTGAAACTCCTTGACTCATCTGTTTCTCCGGAAAGTGTAATTCCTTGGTCTCCCAGTTAATCGTAGGATTCTGCGCCTGCAGCCATGGTAGCCCTAGAATAATGGGAAAGTGGGGAGAAGAGATAAGCAAAAAAGACATTTTCTCCTGATGATCTTTACCCATAAGGACCCTCAAAGGCTCTGTTTCTTGATCCACTTGTCCAGAAGTCAGTAGAGAGCCATCCACAGTCTCCATCTGTACTGGAGTAGCCTTCTTCACTGAACGTATCCCCTGTTTCAGAGCAAAGGAGATATCCATAAAATTTCCACTTGCTCCTGAGTCGATCATAGCAGAGCTAGACACCCAGACTGAGTCAACCCAGAGTTTGATGGAAAGGAAGCAATGAGAACTGTTTCTTTCACAACTCAGCTGGGACACCGCTGAGGAAACTTGAAAAATTGCAGCGTTTATACCGTCATCGTCCCCAGAACTAACAGAGTTTAAGTCCGAGAAATCAAGATCTCTTGCAGCAGATCTCTCTGGAGCCTGAGGCTCGGACATGACAGAGCTCCTCTCGCAACATTCACAGTGAATGACTGCTGCAGTAGTCTTACGAGAACGGCTGGGGCAGTTTATAATGAAGTGCCCTGACTTACCACAGTAGAAACATAGATTTTCCTTTATACGATGTTCTTTGCGTGCATCACTAACCCGTCTTTGTAAAGAGTCCACCTGCATGGGTTCAGGTTCTGGTTCCCTTGTGATTTTACTCAAAGGTTCCTTAGCTGAGGAGGGAGGTAGTAAAAGGTTAGTGCGATTATTTTCGAACCATCTCTCTTGTCTGCGTTCAGTCAGACGAGCATCAATACGGATACAATAGTTAATAAAGTCACCTAACGCAGTGGGAGGGTCGGCACGAGCAAGTTCATCCTTAATCAGTGGAGACAACCCTTTCCGAAAAATAGATTTTTTAGCGGAAGTGTCCCAAGTGGTATCAAGAGCCCATCTCCTGAAATCCAGGGCATATTCGGCTACTGAACGCTTACCTTGGCGCAAAGTTAACATGGCTGCTTCAGCTGTTGCACCTCGATTGGGGTCATCAAACACCTGCCCCATGGCTGAAATAAAAGCATCAAGGTGATTCAAACAATCATCCTCAGTCTCAATCAGAGGGTTTGCCCACATCAAAGCCTTATTGGTAAGCAACATGATTATAGTAAGCACTTTGGATCGTTCAGTGGGGAATTGTGAAGCATGTGCAGAGAAAAATAAATTGCATTGGTTAATAAATCCCCTGAATTTCTCACGTTCACCGCCAAAACGAAAAGGAGGTAATTTGGGGATCCCAGAACTCGGGGTTATGGCAGGAGCCTGGGCTCGTTCCTCTAGAGCCTCAATCCTGGCTCGCAATTCCTGGGTAGTCTGTCCAAACACTTGCAAATTATGATTAGTGAGGTCCTGTAAGCTTGCAAAACGGGTTTTTAAAGTCTGTACATCTGAAAGGATTGTATCAGTCACTCCGCAAAGTTCCTTTATGCGGGCCTCCATCTTCCAGATCTTTTAAGGCAGAAGTGCTGGAAGAGGAAGGAAAAAAAAAACAAAAAAAAAAACAATAGTGTTTACCTGTGGTAACACTCCAGAGTAAAATTTTAAGGGAATGCGCTCACCTGGAATGGTTGTGAGAAGTCACAACCACTGTCATCACATAAGGTATTAAACGGACATCTGATATCCACAGTCACAGCAGACACGGCTTTCCCAGACCCAGCAGACACTAAACATTGGCTCCTGAATCTTGTCATGTATAGTGTACAGTTCCTATAGCGTCTTGTGCTTGGGTGAGAGGAAAACACAGGAGACATAGGTTGAAATGAAATGACTTGTATTACTTCATACAAGCATGCTGAAAAGTTCACACAGTTTGCAGGATCAGCGACAGGAGACACAGCAGGCCAGAGTAACTTCAAGCTCTACAATAAATCTCCAAGCAGGTTCAGGATCTCTTCTCTGTACCGTAATTCCTCTGCAAACATGGATTCACCAAACAGCAGGTTTCCAGAGTCCAAAAGTGTTCCAAGGTTCCTCAGTAGGGAATAGCTGGAGTACAAGTCCAAGGTTTCAGGAGTCAGGTCACAGACTGACTGAGGCTTGATTCAGGAGCACTGATTGTTCAGCTGAGGCTGCTTAAGAAGCAAGAGGGAAGAATCAGGGCGGGAACATGAAAACTGGAAACTCCATATTAACTGAGGGCAAGAGCTGCAGAAAGACAGAAAGCAAAATGGCCGACGGAAAACTGAGTTTCAAGGAACATGTCAACAGAGACAAAGAACCTTACAGGGTGTGTTAGGGTTAGGTTTGTGTTTAGGGTTATAGTTAAGGTTGGGATTAGGGTTGTGGTTAGGGTTACGGTTAGGGTTGGGATTAGGGTTAGGGTGTGTTGGGGTTAGGGTTGGAGTTACAATTGGGGGGGTTCCACTGTTTAGGTACATCAGGTGGTCTCCAAACGCGACATGGCACCACCATTGCTTCCAGCCATTTTTGCATTCAAAAAGTCAAATGGTTCTCCTCCCTTCTGAGCCTTGCCATGCACCCAGTGGCTTTTCCCCACATACGGGGTATTGGCGTACTCAGGAGAAATTGTACAACAAGTTTTGCGGTCCATTTTCTCCTGATACCCTTGTGAAAATAAAAAAAATTGTTTCCAAAGTAATTTTTTTGTGAAAAAAGTAAAATGTTCATTTTTTCCTTCCACATTGCTTTAGTTCTCGTGAAGCACCTGAAGGGTTAATAAACTTCTTGAATATTGTTTTGCGTACCTTGAGGGGTGCAGATTTTGGTATGGTGTCACTTTTGAGTATTTTCTGTTATACTGACCCCCTAAACTCACTTCAAATGTGAGGAGGTTCCTAAAAAAATGTTTTTGTAAATTTTGTTGGAAAAATGAGAAATTACTGGTCAACTTTTAACCATTATAACATCCTAACAAAAAAATATATGTTTCCAAATTTGTGGTGATATAAAGTAGACTTGTGGGAAATGTCATTTATTAACTATTTTGTGTGACACCACTCTCTGATTTAAGGGTACAAAAATTAAAAGTTTGAAAACTGAAAAATTTTCAAAATTTTTGCCAAATTTCTGTTTTTTTTCATAAATAAACGCAAGTTATATCGAATAAATTTTACCACTAACATGAAGTACAATATGTCATGAAAAATAATGTCAGAATCAGTGGGATACGTTGAAGCGTTCCCGAGCTATAACCTGTGTACTATTGATTTGACTTTCAGTGCGCATCTGGGATAGGGCTGGTCTCTGCTGACAGAGTTCTCTGTTTACAATGCGCACTGACAGTGCGCTCTCTTGCTTGCTCATCACTTCAGAGCGGACAAGGGAGCGCACTGTCACTGTGCATTGAAAGTGCTATCACTTTAGTACTGTGTGATAGTGAGAAGGCTGCTCCTACTGAGCATATGCTGGAATTGACAACCGACATATGCTAAGTAGAGTAGGCACTAGGCCATCCCCTAAAATCAGTGTAACTGATGACACTTTGTTTCAGAGTGGGGACAGGGCTGTGTCAGTGACTGCAGATAACATCTCCTTTCAGTGTGCCAGCATGCACTGGCGATTCTTAAACAAAGAATCATCAAAATTGAAGTAGGGGAAAAAAATAAAGCAGTTAGATAGCATAGCGAGAGAATAATAGGGAATTTTTAATTGAAGTATATTAGAAAAAAGATTATTACAATAAATAGATTAACATTTAGGAATAAAATGAATATTAGTTTCGGACCACTTCTTTAAGCAATAGTTTAGCCAGGGAGGGAAGGACTGTAAAAACATGCTTAGATACAAGGACCTTCTCTTCACAGAACCACATGAACCAATGTTTACAAACAGGTTATGGATTGCGGCCTAATATACAGCTCTGGCAAAAATTAAGAGATCACTTTCAAATGTTTAATCTGTCTGATTTTTCTCTTTATAGGTATATTTTTCAGTAAAATGTAAATTGCTCTTTTAGTCTATAAACTTCTGATAACATGTCTCCGAATTTCCAAGCTATAAATTTTGTATTTTTTTTCTGACAAAGAAAAATGGTCAAAATTAAAAGAAAAACAATGCTTTCAGACCTCAAATAATGCAAAGAAAACAAGTTCATAATCATTTAGAAACAACAATACTAATCTTTTAACTGAGGAAGAGTTCTGAAATCAATATTTTGTGGAATAACCATGATTTTTAATCACAGATTTCATGTGTCTTGGCATGCCTTCCACCAGTCTTTCACACTGCTTCTGGTGCAAAAATGTAAGCAGTTCTTCTTTTGTTTGGTGGCTTGTGACATTCCATTATCCTCTTGATTACATTTCAGAGGTTTCAATGGGGTTCAGGTCTGGAGAATGGGCTGGCCATGACAGGGATTTGATGTGGAGGTCTCTTATTTTTTTCCAGAGCTGTATATATATATATATATATATATATATATATATATATATATAGTGGAATATTGCTGTGTAATTATCTACAGTCTATATATGATATTTTGATGTACTTTTTATGTCTAGGGGTATGTGCACACAATGAGTAATTGCAGCAGATTTTTCTACTGCAAAAACCAGAGTGTTGGCAGGAAAAATGCTGCCATTTTGCAGGCTTTTTGATGTGTTTTTACTTGTGTTTTTCCCCCATTACTTTAAATGAGTGAAAAAAGTTCAGAGAATCTTAAGGCTGCAGATTTGAAACAAAAATAAATGCTTTATAGGTTCAAATCTGCGCTGAAAAAAATAAGCAGCATGTGCATGAGTTTTCAGACATCTTGTTCATTATCCTGGTATTGTGAAATGCTGTTTTTTCTACAGCAAAAATGTGCAGAAAAAATGTTGCAAAAATACATACATACAGTATATTATTTAATTGGTATTAAGTAGAATGTAACACTAAGGTTTAACACTGTTTATGATATTGTACACCTATGATGTCAGCTTTTGGCTGGGGCTACACAGTGACATGTATCCAGTGACACTAAAATGGCAGCATTGCATCATCACATCTATTGATTTGTTATGGTTGTCACACTGCAACATACTGCTACCGTGACATAGAGTTGCAAGTTTCCAAATATATTGGATTTTCTGGTCGCAAATTGCCCGCGTCTCATTAACCATAGACTTGTGACTTGCCTATGGTTATACACACGCAACCGTGACTTGTGTGCGACTTATCTGTGATTTGGCCATTTTTTTACAGCAAAATCGCATCTACAAAACAGTTACGTGACAGTGAGTTACAGAAAAGTTGCAGAGATATTCATGCGACACGTGTTGCCATGTAGCCTTAGCTTAAGTGACATTTACTTTCATCCTAGAAGAAGGCTCGCAGTCCGCTGTCTACAGCTGTATAAAGATGAAACAACTGCGTAGGGCAAGACAGGAGGGGGGCGGAGAAGGAGAATAAGCCCCGCCGAGCGGACCTGAACGCAGCGATTTGCATACAGTCTTCTAGGAGACTTTACCTCTGACCTGAAGACAGGAATGGACACAGACAGAAGAGGGGCCCTTACCAAAATAATTTATGGGCCTTCTGCAGTCCATTAGCTTGTCATAATGCACAATTCCAACTGCTATGGAAGTGTAAATTGGCCCCCTTATCTCTTGGGCCCCTGTGCAGCTGCACAGGCTACACCAATGATGTATCTGCCAAGCCTGAAAGCTCTTTGTAAGAAACCTAGTTAATAACCAAAAATTTAATTTGGTAGAACATTAAAGCGAACCTGTCAGAAGAATTTTGCTAAGTAAACTACAGGCATTGTCAGGTTGGAATCGTTACATTTATTAAAATGATACCTGAGGTGAAGAAATCCGTTTTGTGGTTCTTGTGTAATTAGTGTTAGAAGTTTTCAGTTAATGAGATGCCTGTGCTCAAGGGTGGGACTGTAGGCAGAGTCTTACCTTCCTGCTCTAGGCTAGAGAAACCAAGAAAAAGACCTGCCCACAGGCCGCCCCAAAACACAAACAGTCTGTGTCTCTCTCTGTCTCTATGATGAGGAACTTGATTGTGCTTCAGTTCGGCCTGTGGGCAGGTCTTTCCTTGGTTCTTCTGGCCAAGAGCAGGAAGATAAGACTCTGCCTACAGTCCCACCCCGGAGCATGGGCATCTCATTAACTGAAAACTTCTAACACTGATTACACAAGAACCACAAGATGGATTTCTTCACCCCATTATAATCAGTATAACAGCAGCAACATGACAGTGTCTGTACTGTAGTTTACTTGGCAAAATCCTGCTGACAGGTTCGCTTTAAAGGATTGCTTTAGCTATACTTAGGAGTTGAACTTAAAGGGTTGTCCAGGTACATTGTATTCACGATCTATAATATGTTATCAATAGTAGATCAGTGGGAGTCCGACACCGGCTTCTCCACCGATCAGCTGTTTGTTGCTCAGATCTAAACACTGTTCGGAGCTGCTGCTGGGTTTTTTATAACGTACAGAGAGTGTTCAGAGCGAAAGACAATAGATTACGTCTTTTAACTGCTTGGTGTCTGTGGAAACCGGATGCAGTTAAGACACTTAAAAGCCTGAATATATGCACAACAAGTCTTTTTTAAATAGAAATAAATATTTCTAATCTTTTGAGCATTTTTTAGTGTTATTTCCAGTGGATATCAGAGCGGACCTGCTCCAAAACCACCTGAAAAAAAAAAACAATTTAGGGGCATACCTTAAAAACTTTTCAGAACTGCTTCAGGAAACAATTCGGGAAAAGAAAAACTCTTCCAAAAATTCCTCCAAAAGCAGCATTTCTTGAAACACTTTTTGCTTAAAAACCTCATAGTTTTGTAACTTGCAATGACAGCATGAAGCCAATGTGATTCTGCATGTGATGCAATATATATATGTAGTCCTATAAGATAGCCATAACCATTTCTACTTTCTTTACAGTTCTCTGTTTTCTTGGGAATAATTTTTTTCTTGGAGCTCACAGCTGGAGTCCTGGCATTTGTCTTTAAAGACTGGATTAAGGACCAGCTATATATATTTATCAACAGCAATATCAAAGCCTACAGAGACGATATTGACCTGCAAAACCTCATTGACTTCACACAAGAATACGTATGTAATATTCCGGCATGTGGTAATTCTAGGTTATGATAAATGTATATGGTGCCCAGGATAACACTGTATAAAAATTGTGTGACTTATTGTGTCCATATAAAATGCCGAAGGCCAGATATTTTCCAAAGGTTTCTTTCAACACTTATTTTCCTATTTAATACATTTCTATTTACGAAGTTTTTATTATATATTTTCCAATGAATTATTGTGAGAGAGAAAAATGGATAAGTGGGAAGACAGAGTAAAAAACTTAGAAAGATTGAGCATGATTTTTCTCTTTCTACACTGTGCTCATGGGAATTACATAAAAGCAGAGTTCTGAGCTTGTCAAATGTGCAGCTGGGAAGAGTGTTGTATCGCACAGCAGGGTGCACACAAAAGTGCACTTTACAGCAAGACAAGCTTTTAGGAGCCAGAAAAGAGAACAAGGAAAGGGATAACATTAAGGTAACTCCTAAGTAAATCCTAAGCACAGATTTGTGAAAGAAGCACATACAGAACATTGGACAAGGCTACTGTGCAAAAGAATTAACAAATGAAAAACAGCGTTGAAACTTGAAACACTTCGGAAACAACAAAACTGTTTACTAGTTTGCATGTGGCAGCATCCTAAGGGTGTGTGCACACCTTGTATTTTAGATGCCAACATACCTGCTGAGTTTTTGAAGCAGAAAGCTGTTAGTTCCGAAGTTTCATTTTTTGCCTCTTTTTCTCATTTTTTGGGGACTTTGCTGTTGGCTTTTTTTATTACTGTACGGCTATGTGCCCACAGAGTCCTTTTTGGGGGGTTTTGTAGGGGAAACTGAGTAGAAACTTCAGGTTTTTTAGGCAGATTTGAAGAGTTTCCTCTCCGTTTACGCTCAGTTTTCTGCTCCAAAAACCAGCTCTAAAACTCAGATTTTCCAACTGAATTTTGTACCAGAAACTAAGGAGAATCAGAGTGGAAACTCTTCAAAAAGTGGGAGATTCCACTCAGTGGGTATGCTCACATAGAGTATTTCAAAGAGATTTTGTAGCAGAAACTAAGTAGAAACTGAAAGAAAACTATCCAACTCCTAAAAAAAATGCAAGACTCCTCAAAAACTTGGAGCTTTTGCTTAGTTTCCTCAAAAAGACTGTTCACACAGGTAAACTAGTGAGAGTCTTCAATGCGGAAGCATCTAAAAAAATGACGGGGGTCAATTATTTTAGTCGCTTCACGAGTTTCAAAGCCTGAAGAAGCTGAAAAAGACTGAACATGTGCACCACAAGTCGTTTTGACAGTGCTGTGCTGTGTGTTCATATTATTTAGCATTTTTGTTTAGCGCTTTTTCCTGCGGATTTTTTCCCTATGAAAAAGACGTTTGTACAAACCCTAAAAGGTTAATATCACAGCATTGTATAGATATTCATACAGCATACTAATAACCAATATTAGGGCATCGATCTGTCCAGTAGGCCCAGTCACGTGAAAAAAACGCTATTAACCTGCAGATATGGGGTTAATCTGCAGGTTAATAGTGTTCTGAACCTGCCAGAGGACGGCACTTATAGCCCCGCTACAGTGATGAAATGAACTTTATTCGTCCTGCCAGCGTTCGGGTTTCAGTCAGGGGAGCGGCGCCTGTGCGAGTTCAGTCACCGCTCACTGTATAGACAGCGGCGTCTGTAACCGTGCCCCGGCACTGACGGACATCAGGATCAGCATTAGGGCCGGCTAACATCTACACATTACAGAGGAATATACGCATTACACATTACTAACCTATACAGATAGTATATGTGTTTTAAAATGGCATTATATTGAAATTTATTTTCTTGCATTTTCAAAAAAGAAGGCAAAAAACAGCATTTTCCAAAAGGAGAGATACAGCTGTTTCAAGTTTGTTATGTAAAACGCTGATTGAAATGTTGGTGCGTTATAGGATAGCACTTGGACAAATATATAACTATAGGGCAGCGTAGATCAGCGATTATTTTCTCTTGCTGATTCGGCATGAACAAAAAATCGCAGCATGCTGTGTGTGACTCTGATATTCAGACTACAAGTCTATGGGGTGTGTGTAAAACATCGGACTGCAGCACAGAGACAATGGAGAAGATGGAGAAATTAAGTTCTCCTTCTTCTCCGCGCCTGTGCTGCGATTCTCTCATGCAAGAGAATCAGACAACACTCAGATGACACTCAGATCACACTCCAACAGAGTTTGAGACTATGTCATTAGCATAATTAGCCTGATTCTCTCAAGGAAGAATATAAGGCAGTGTGAGCGAGCCCTTGAGGTCTCCGTCCTCCCCCACTTCAGATCCCGAGTTTGAATCTATAAGTTTCATTCTACAAAAAAGGCCGCCTGGAGGACTCCTCCACCCAATGTTGTGTCAAATGAAATATCGAGAAAACACAGCAATGCCCTGTGTAAGTCAGGACTGGGAACGGCAAGCAGTGTCTCCAGCACATATCGGCTTCCTGACAGGGTCGTCTCTGCCATTTCCCCTGGTCACAGAAACTCCCATTGAAAGAACAAAGAACCTAAGATAGTCTTACTCATGGATGCCATAACAAATGCCAGAGTTACTAACATACAAGGGGTAATATGCAATTAAAAACAATTCTGTCAAAAATTGAGAAACATAAAATATGCATTAAAAAAAAAAAAGTAAAGTACAAACACAAGCCATTTTTGCAATACACACATTATTAAATGTTTGAATACATCAAAATATGTAGACATATTTGGCATTGCCATAGCAACACTTTTATTACGCTATTTATCTATATAAAATTTAGGTCTCTTCCCTAAATTTCAACTTTTAACTTGTTAAAAATGGTGATATTTTATTAAATGGGAAGAGGGATGGCCACAGAATGAGGGGTACAGCAACAATCGCAGACACGCACAAGATTAAATAATATAATATGAATATTTACTAACCGGTTTATAAAACAAAAAAAAGGATGGTGGTTAAACAGTGTATAAATAAAAAGTTTCGATGACAGCAGTTACTCTCAATAACACCGCTAACAGTATATGCAGGTACCCTTAAACAGAATTAACAGAATTTGCAGGTCAGGTTGGAGGCATAATATACAGCATTATAGAATGCTGTATATCAGGCCTGAAAGGTGGTGGCCGTATCTCTTATCGGTCAAACCTGGTGACAGGGTTTGCTTTAAACAGAATTAACAGTTATATGCGAGCAAAATACAAAGCAATTAACCATTTCTATGCATAAATCTATAAAACAACAGTATTATGCCAGTACATTAGTAATCGCCTACTCGAAGCAGTTTTGGAAGTTTCTCTTACAGAAGAGGCATTTTCTCTTTACTAACTGGACCTCTAGTAGGCTATTTATATATTCGCATATATAGTCACATGTAAGTTTGTATCAGTACATCCTGAAACTGAAATAGAAGTGTCCTTGCTGGGTTAAGTCCTGAAAACACCATTCTGAAGCTCTTATGGAATTCCGATCTCTCCAATGCATGGGTTTCCCTAAGTCCTTAGAAATAAGGCCTCACATGGCCTAGCCCAGTTGCTGTGTACTTTGTTGTTCTCACCCCATCACCAACAACAGAT
>JARQOD010000001.1:258185491-258228241 GCA_033576555.1 Oophaga sylvatica
ATTATGGCGATACCTCATTTATATAATTTTTTTATGTTTTGGCGCTTTTATAGAATAAAAACAATTTTATATAAAAAATAATTATTTTTGCATCGCTTTATTCTGCGAGCTATAACTTTTTTATTTTTTTGCTGATGATGCTGTGTGACGGCTCGTTTTTTGCGGGACAAGATGACGTTTTCAGCGGTACCATGTTTATTTATATCCGTCTTTTTGATCGCGTGTTATTCCACTTTTTGTTCAGCGGTATGATGATAAAGCACTGATTTTTTGCTTCGTTTTTATTTTTTATTTTTTAAGGGGTTCACAAAAGGGGTTAACTAGTGGGACAGTTTTATAGGGGGGGTCGTTACGGACGCGGCGATACCATATATGTGTACTTTTATTGTTTTATTTTTTTTATTTACAATAAGTAATGAATTTATTGGGGAATATTTTTTTTTTTTTTTTTTTTTGTGGATTTTTTTTTACACATGTTTATTTTTACTTTTTTTACTTTTTTACTTTGTCCCAGGGTGGGACATCACTGTATTTCATCAGATCGCTGGTGTGACAGTGTGCACAGCACTCTGTCACACCAGCGATGTGACAGGCAGTGCAGGACGCTTCCTCATGCCTGCTCTCGGCAGGCACTGAGGAAGCCGCCTCCCTCCAGGACCCCAGCGCCATCTTGGATCCGGGTCCTGGGAGGGAGGAAGCCCTCAGAGCAGCGCGATCACATCGCGCTGGTCTGAGGGTCTCAGGGGGGCGCGCAGGGAGCCCCCTGCCTGCGCGATCCTCCCCTGTGCCCCCAGTACACCGCGATCATGTTTGATCGCGGTGTGCAAGGGGTTAATGTGCCGGGAGCGGTCCGTGACCGCTCCTGACACTCAGTCACGGGTGTCAGCTGTGATAATCAGCTGACACCCGGCAGCGATTAGCTGCGCTCCCTCCGGGAGCGCAGCTAATCGCCTATGACGTACTATCCCGTCCATGGTCAGAATGGCACGGGTTTTATGGACGGGATAGTACGTCTAATGTCAGAGAGGGGTTAAGCAATAGTTTAGCCAGGGAGGGAAGGACTGTAAAAACATGCTTAGATACAAGGACCTTCTCTTCACAGAACCACATGAACCAATGTTTACAAACAGGTTATGGATTGCGGCCTAATATACAGCTCTGGCAAAAATTAAGAGATCACTTTCAAATGTTTAATCTGTCTGATTTTTCTCTTTATAGGTATATTTTTCAGTAAAATGTAAATTGCTCTTTTAGTCTATAAACTTCTGATAACATGTCTCCGAATTTCCAAGCTATAAATTTTGTATTTTTTTTCTGACAAAGAAAAATGGTCAAAATTAAAAGAAAAACAATGCTTTCAGACCTCAAATAATGCAAAGAAAACAAGTTCATAATCATTTAGAAACAACAATACTAATCTTTTAACTGAGGAAGAGTTCTGAAATCAATATTTTGTGGAATAACCATGATTTTTAATCACAGATTTCATGTGTCTTGGCATGCCTTCCACCAGTCTTTCACACTGCTTCTGGTGCAAAAATGTAAGCAGTTCTTCTTTGTTTGGTGGCTTGTGACATTCCATTATCCTCTTGATTACATTTCAGAGGTTTCAATGGGGTTCAGGTCTGGAGAATGGGCTGGCCATGACAGGGATTTGATGTGGAGGTCTCTTATTTTTTTCCAGAGCTGTATATATATATATATATATGTAGATAATTACACAGCAATATTCCACTATATATATATATATATATATATATATATATATATATATATATATATATATATAGTGGAATATTGCTGTGTAATTATCTACAGTCTATATATGATATTTTGATGTACTTTTTATGTCTAGGGGTATGTGCACACAATGAGTAATTGCAGCAGATTTTTCTACTGCAAAAACCAGAGTGTTGGCAGGAAAAATGCTGCCATTTTGCAGGCTTTTTGATGTGTTTTTACTTGTGTTTTTCCCCCATTACTTTAAATGAGTGAAAAAAGTTCAGAGAATCTTAAGGCTGCAGATTTGAAACAAAAATAAATGCTTTATAGGTTCAAATCTGCGCTGAAAAAAATAAGCAGCATGTGCATGAGTTTTCAGACATCTTGTTCATTATCCTGGTATTGTGAAATGCTGTTTTTTCTACAGCAAAAATGTGCAGAAAAAATGTTGCAAAAATACATACATACAGTATATTATTTAATTGGTATTAAGTAGAATGTAACACTAAGGTTTAACACTGTTTATGATATTGTACACCTATGATGTCAGCTTTTGGCTGGGGCTACACAGTGACATGTATCCAGTGACACTAAAATGGCAGCATTGCATCATCACATCTATTGATTTGTTATGGTTGTCACACTGCAACATACTGCTACCGTGACATAGAGTTGAAAGTTTCCAAATATATTGGATTTTCTGGTCGCAAATTGCCCGCGTCTCATTAACCATAGACTTGTGACTTGCCTATGGTTATACACACGCAACCGTGACTTGTGTGCGACTTATCTGTGATTTGGCCATTTTTTTACAGCAAAATCGCATCTACAAAACAGTTACGTGACAGTGAGTTACAGAAAAGTTGCAGAGATATTCATGCGACACGTGTTGCCATGTAGCCTTAGCTTAAGTGACATTTACTTTCATCCTAGAAGAAGGCTCGCAGTCCGCTGTCTACAGCTGTATAAAGATGAAACAACTGCGTAGGGCAAGACAGGAGGGGGGCGGAGAAGGAGAATAAGCCCCGCCGAGCGGACCTGAACGCAGCGATTTGCATACAGTCTTCTAGGAGACTTTACCTCTGACCTGAAGACAGGAATGGACACAGACAGAAGAGGGGCCCTTACCAAAATAATTTATGGGCCTTCTGCAGTCCATTAGCTTGTCATAATGCACAATTCCAACTGCTATGGAAGTGTAAATTGGCCCCCTTATCTCTTGGGCCCCTGTGCAGCTGCACAGGCTACACCAATGATGTATCTGCCAAGCCTGAAAGCTCTTTGTAAGAAACCTAGTTAATAACCAAAAATTTAATTTGGTAGAACATTAAAGCGAACCTGTCAGAAGAATTTTGCTAAGTAAACTACAGGCATTGTCAGGTTGGAATCGTTACATTTATTAAAATGATACCTGAGGTGAAGAAATCCGTTTTGTGGTTCTTGTGTAATTAGTGTTAGAAGTTTTCAGTTAATGAGATGCCTGTGCTCAAGGGTGGGACTGTAGGCAGAGTCTTACCTTCCTGCTCTAGGCTAGAGAAACCAAGAAAAAGACCTGCCCACAGGCCGCCCCAAAACACAAACAGTCTGTGTCTCTCTCTGTCTCTATGATGAGGAACTTGATTGTGCTTCAGTTCGGCCTGTGGGCAGGTCTTTCCTTGGTTTGTCTGGCCAAGAGCAGGAAGATAAGACTCTGCCTACAGTCCCACCCCGGAGCATGGGCATCTCATTAACTGAAAACTTCTAACACTGATTACACAAGAACCACAAGATGGATTTCTTCACCCCATTATAATCAGTATAACAGCAGCAACATGACAGTGTCTGTACTGTAGTTTACTTGGCAAAATCCTGCTGACAGGTTCGCTTTAAAGGATTGCTTTAGCTATACTTAGGAGTTGAACTTAAAGGGGTTGTCCAGGTACATTGTATTCACGATCTATAATATGTTATCAATAGTAGATCAGTGGGAGTCCGACACCCGGCTTCTCCACCGATCAGCTGTTTGTTGCTCAGATCTAAACACTGTTCGGAGCTGCTGCTGGGTTTTTTATAACGTACAGAGAGTGTTCAGAGCGAAAGACAATAGATTACGTCTTTTAACTGCTTGGTGTCTGTGGAAACCGGATGCAGTTAAGACACTTAAAAGCCTGAATATATGCACAACAAGTCTTTTTTAAATAGAAATAAATATTTCTAATCTTTTGAGCATTTTTTAGTGTTATTTCCAGTGGATATCAGAGCGGACCTGCTCCAAAACCACCTGAAAAAAAAAAAACAATTTAGGGGCATACCTTAAAAACTTTTCAGAACTGCTTCAGGAAACAATTCGGGAAAAGAAAAACTCTTCCAAAAATTCCTCCAAAAGCAGCATTTCTTGAAACACTTTTTGCTTAAAAACCTCATAGTTTTTGTAACTTGCAATGACAGCATGAAGCCAATGTGATTCTGCATGTGATGCAATATATATATGTAGTCCATAAAGATAGCCATAACCATTTCTACTTTCTTTACAGTTCTCTGTTTTCTTGGGAATAATTTTTTTCTTGGAGCTCACAGCTGGAGTCCTGGCATTTGTCTTTAAAGACTGGATTAAGGACCAGCTATATATATTTATCAACAGCAATATCAAAGCCTACAGAGACGATATTGACCTGCAAAACCTCATTGACTTCACACAAGAATACGTATGTAATATTCCGGCATGTGGTAATTCTAGGTTATGATAAATGTATATGGTGCCCAGGATAACACTGTATAAAAATTGTGTGACTTATTGTGTCCATATAAAATGCCGAAGGCCAGATATTTTCCAAAGGTTTCTTTCAACACTTATTTTCCTATTTAATACATTTCTATTTACAAAGTTTTTATTATATATTTTCCAATGAATTATTGTGAGAGAGAAAAATGGATAAGTGGGAAGACAGAGTAAAAAACTTAGAAAGATTGAGCATGATTTTTCTCTTTCTACACTGTGCTCATGGGAATTACATAAAAGCAGAGTTCTGAGCTTGTCAAATGTGCAGCTGGGAAGAGTGTTGTATCGCACAGCAGGGTGCACACAAAAGTGCACTTTACAGCAAGACAAGCTTTTAGGAGCCAGAAAAGAGAACAAGGAAAGGGATAACATTAAGGTAACTCCTAAGTAAATCCTAAGCCACAGATTTGTGAAAGAAGCACATACAGAACATTGGACAAGGCTACTGTGCAAAAGAATTAACAAATGAAAAACAGCGTTGAAACTTGAAACACTTCGGAAACAACAAAACTGTTTTACTAGTTTGCATGTGGCAGCATCCTAAGGGTGTGTGCACACCTTGTATTTTAGATGCCAACATACCTGCTGAGTTTTTGAAGCAGAAAGCTGTTAGTTCCGAAGTTTCATTTTTTGCCTCTTTTTCTCATTTTTTGGGGACTTTGCTGTTGGCTTTTTTTATTACTGTACGGCTATGTGCCCACAGAGTCCTTTTTGGGGGGTTTTGTAGGGGAAACTGAGTAGAAACTTCAGGTTTTTTAGGCAGATTTGAAGAGTTTCCTCTCCGTTTACACTCAGTTTCTGCTCCAAAACCAGCTCTAAAAACTCAGATTTTCCAACTGAATTTTTGTACCAGAAACTAAGGAGAATCAGAGTGGAAACTCTTCAAAAAGTGGGAGATTCCACTCAGTGGGTATGCTCACATAGAGTATTTCAAAGAGATTTTGTAGCAGAAACTAAGTAGAAACTGAAAGAAAACTATCCAACTCCTAAAAAAAAATGCAAGACTCCTCAAAAACTTGGAGCTTTTGCTTAGTTTCCTCAAAAAGACTGTTCACACAGGTAAACTAGTGAGAGTCTTCAATGCGGAAGCATCTAAAAAATGACTGGGTCAATTATTTTAGTCGCTTCACGAGTTTCAAAGCCTGAAGAAGCTGAAAAAGACTGAACATGTGCACCACAAGTCGTTTTGACAGTGCTGTGCTGTGTGTTCATATTATTTAGCATTTTTGTTTAGCGCTTTTTCCTGCGGATTTTTTCCCTATGAAAAAAGACGTTTGTACAAACCCTAAAAGGTTAATATCACAGCATTGTATAGATATTCATACAGCATACTAATAACCAATATTAGGGCATCGATCTGTCCAGTAGGCCCAGTCACGTGAAAAAACGCTATTAACCTGCAGATATGGGGTTAATCTGCAGGTTAATAGTGTTCTGAACCTGCCAGAGGACGGCACTTATAGCCCCGCTACAGTGATGAAATGAACTTTATTCGTCCTGCCAGCGTTCGGGTTTCAGTCATGGGAGCGGCGCCTGTGCGAGTTCAGTCACCGCTCACTGTATAGACAGCGGCGTCTGTAACCGTGCCCCGGCACTGACGGACATCAGGATCAGCATTAGGGCCGGCTAACATCTACACATTACAGAGGAATATACGCATTACACATTACTAACCTATACAGATAGTATATGTGTTTTAAAATGGCATTATATTGAAATTTATTTTCTTGCATTTTCAAAAAAAGAAGGCAAAAAACAGCATTTTCCAAAAGGAGAGATACAGCTGTTTCAAGTTTGTTATGTAAAACGCTGATTGAAATGTTGGTGCGTTATAGGATAGCACTTGGACAAATATTATACTATAGGGCAGCGTAGATCAGCGATTATTTTCTCTTGCTGATTCGGCATGAACAAACAATCGCAGCATGCTGTGTGTGACTCTGATATTCAGACTACAAGTCTATGGGTGTGTGTAAAACATCGGACTGCAGCACAGAGACAATGGAGAAGATGGAGAAATTAAGTTCTCCTTCTTCTCCGCGCCTGTGCTGCGATTCTCTCATGCAAGAGAATCAGACAACACTCAGATGACACTCAGATCACACTCCAACAGAGTTTGAGACTAATGTCATTAGCATAATTAGCCTGATTCTCTCAAGGAAGAATATAAGGCAGTGTGAGCGAGCCCTTGAGGTCTCCGTCCTCCACACTTCAGATCCCGAGTTTGAATCTATAAGTTTCATTCTACAAAAAAGGCCGCCTGGAGGACTCCTCCACCCAATGTTGTGTCAAATGAAATATCGAGAAAACACAGCAATGCCCTGTGTAAGTCAGGACTGGGAACGGCAAGCAGTGTCTCCAGCACATATCGGCTTCCTGACAGGGTCGTCTCTGCCATTTCCCCTGGTCACAGAAACTCCCATTGAAAGAACAAAGAACCTAAGATAGTCTTACTCATGGATGCCATAACAAATGCCAGAGTTACTAACATACAAGGGGTAATATGCAATTAAAAACAATTCTGTCAAAAATTGAGAAACATAAAATATGCATTAAAAAAAAAAAAAGTAAAGTACAAACACAAGCCATTTTTGCAATACACACACTTTATTAAATGTTTGAATACATCAAATATGTAGACATATTTGGCATTGCCATAGCAACACTTTTATTACGCTATTTATCTATATAAAATTAGGTCTCTTCCCTAAATTTCAACTTTTAACTTGTAAAAATGGTGATATTTTATTAAATGGGGAAGAGGGATGGCCACAGAATGAGGGGTACAGCAACAATCAGCAGACACGCACAAAGATTAAATAATATAATATGAATATTTACTAACCGGTTTATAAAACAAAAAAAAGGATGGTGGGTAAACAGTGTATAAATAAAAAAGTACGATGACAGCAGTTACTCTCAATAACACCGACTAACAGTATATGCAGGTACCCTTAAACAGAATTAACAGAATTGCAGGTCAGGTTGGAGGCATAATATACAGCATTATAGAATGCTGTATATCAGGCCTGAAAGGTGGTGGCCGTATCTCTTATCGGTCAAACCTGGTGACAGGTTCGCTTTAAACAGAATTAACAGTTATATGCGAGCAAAATACAAAGCAATTAACCATTTCTATGCATAAATCTATAAAACAACAGTATTATGCCAGTACATTAGTAATCGCCTACTCGAAGCAGTTTTGGAAGTTTCTCTTACAGAAGAGGCATTTTCTCTTTACTAACTGGACCTCTAGTAGGCTATTTATATATGCGCATATATAGTCACATGTAAGTTTGTATCAGTACATCCTGAAACTGAAATAGAAGTGTCCTTGCTGGGTTAAGTCCTGAAAACACCATTCTGAAGCTCTTATGGAATTCCGATCTCTCCAATGCATGGTTTCCCTAAGTCCTTAGAAATAAGGCCTCACATGGCCTAGCCCAAGTTGCTGTGTACTTTGTTGTTCTCACCCAGAGTCACCAACAACAGATCCAGAGTCGCACCGCCCAACCAATACTTTCTCCAAGGATCCACAGCTTCACTTTCACATGGACTCTCCTTCGAGTACTCCCAACCGCCTTTCAACTGTAGGTTTCCGACTCACAGTGAACATCCAACTCTCATATGGCAGTCTTTATATGGACCAGCACTGTACCTAGGTGTGAACGGTTCAGTTTGGACCGAACCACGGTCTCGAGGTAAATAATTTTGTTGCTTGTCTCCTACCAACTGGTGAATAGTTTTCAGTCTGATTCAGCGCTCCTGCACCCATGAGTCAGGAGTGCAGTGTTTTTCTTCAGCTGTAGTACTCAAGTTAAATTCAGATACTTCTGTTCATGACTGTCCGAATAGTAATGTGGAGCCCAGCTGCGTCTGGATTCATATCTCCCAGAAGGGTGCGCAGAAGGAATTCACCACTAGAGGTCTCAATATACATTCACACACCTTCACCCATCCCTAAGACCACAAGAGGGAGCTGTATAGACATATAAAAGGAGGGTGAAGACAGGAAAGAGAGCTCTGATTTTGGGAGACTTCAGTTGAGTTCAGTCAGATTTGAGAGACTGCAGTTCAGTCCAGTCAGCACAGAGCTCAGATTAGAGAGACTGCAGAGCAGTTCAGTTCAGCAAAGTGGAGGCTAGTAGAGTGGAACTGAATCCATTCCAATCTAGTCAGAGCTGAAACAAGCGAGTATTCTGCAGACAGAGCAGATGAGTGGAGTTTGCAGCAAGGGACTCCAGAGCTCAAGTTGAGAGCCAGGAGCGTGCCGACGCTCAGAGAGCGGCGAAGAGGCGGCCTACCAACGGCCAGTGTGTGTGATCGTGTGAGGGCCCGGGTAGGCCGAAGGCGAGTGGAAAGAGAAGTGAAAGAGGCAGAGGAGCCTTCTTAGCTCACCTCAACAAGTATTTACCGGACGCCGGGGTCCGAGCCTATAGGGATTTCCACGACCCATTAGGAGAACACCGGAGTTCCTGGAGGACTACAAGTCCCAGGAGTACCACAGAGCTGATACGTAGCAGGATCGGGAGGACGGAGTCCGGCGGGATCCAGCCATCAGGGCCCTGTCCTTTCAGAGAAGGTCCAATCACAAGGTCAGCCAGGTGCAAGACGGAGACTACGTTAGGCCCAGCTACATGCAGGCCAGGACTTCATTGCAGAAAGGCAAGGAACAGGAGGCCACACACCTACTCAGTGGGAAACTCTGAATGTGCACCCTTCGCCCTACAGCACTCCCGGATGTTCCTGCAACATCTTCAGTAAAGGTACCAAAGTGACTTGTGTGTGTGTCCTATTACTGACTCCTAACTGCCGGGTTCCCTTCTGTCCTGCATTCCTCCTATCTATCTGCCCTGAAGGACTCAGCCTCACCTGTGGGAGGCTTAACACCTATAGCTGCACAACACCAACCCTTCAGTGGATCTGCACTGCAGAGCTGGTCACCCTGACCAGGTACCACAGGTGGCATCACGAATCCCCATACCAATATTCAACTCCCCTGTAAATATCCCACATTAACGGGTGAGCGCCAGAGCCACGGACTGAGCTGTGTTGCCGTGACATTCCCCATAGAAGTTTATAGGCTCAGATCCGAGTTCCCATTGCTCTGGAGGGCGACTCAGTAACATGTATCAAGTGTAACCAGTGGTGCTATGCACTCGATTATTGTAAACCCAGAGCAGTTCAGGCAAATAATCCGGCCACCGCAATTTCTTGTCTCCCTCCAGGGTTTGAAGCATCTGCAGCACTGTTCGATTAAATCGCTCTTAGGCACCATTTTCCTGTGGGTTGTTCATGACCTCCGAATCCCATAGATCTCAGCGATTTTCCATGACTTTTATTTGAAAGCATGCTCCTTGGTCAGAATAAATCGCCCTCGAACATCCGGAAATCTGAATGAAGTGTCTAGACATGACACTAGCTGCCGTCTCAACAATTTGGTTCGCGGGACGGTACAGCCACCACAAACATTGAAAAGTTATCTGTCATTACTAAACAGTACTGTAGCCCTCCTGTGGCAGTGTCGACCAGTAGATAATCGATCATCAAGATCTTCAGGGGTGCAGTGGACCGGATGACGAGAGTCGGCACCCTCTGCTCCGGTGTCTTCGCCACCTCACAAGCTCTGCATTGGTGGCAGACCTCTCTGCCTTTCTGCTCCAGCTGTAATGAGAACAATAAACAAGGAGCGCAAAATGTATGAAATCTGGTGATATAGTGAATTATCAAACAGGGGCCAAGTGGACACTCACCAGTTTGCGCTTGAAGGGATGATCCCTGAGGACCTTGGGAGACTGCTCCAGCTGAGGACAGTACACAAATGTTTTGAATCCATTTGTCAGTTTTCTCTCAACTGAAATAGACTATTTTCTCATGGCTCTCCTTAGTCACACTCTGAGCTAGGCTGCTAGGAATCACAACTTGCCACTTCTTTTCTTTCTCTGATGGCAAATACACTGTCCGGTACATTACGCCATCTTTAACACAGTGTCCCACTTATGCAGAATCTCCAAGCCAACTGAGGACAATTCGGCCCAAATTGTACGGAAGGCCATTCCCCGTCTAGTAGACAGTCCTTGATCATCAGAGTTGTTGTCTTGGGTCTGAGCTCATTCGGCCGGTTTCCTGCTGAGCAACACCATCTGGCCCGCTTTTACTCCATTAGTCTTGGCTACGGAGGCCACAGATTTCACTCGACCTAAGTCGGGTATCTCCATCTCTTCTTTGTCATCCACCTCTCCGGAGGAAACGGAAAAGGTGACTTGAGATAATGCATCAGCATTCTCTTTGCCGTAACGATAATACTTGGAGTAATTAAACTTCTCAATTCAGACGACCCACCTCCTTTCCAGGGCCAACAGCTTCGCACTTTGCAGAAGAGCCGATGGATTATTGTCAGTCCGGACCAAGATCCAGTGAGGTATTCGGTGAACTTCTCGGTCATGGCCCAGATGAGCACCAACAACTCCATCTTAAAGGAACTGTAGTTATCTGGGTATGGTTTGGAGTTTCTCAAAGGATGACTGCAATAGGCTATTACACATTCACGGCCCCCCTGCTACTGGACCAGCACAACTCCCAATCCATAAAGACTTCCATCCCATATATAGAATGGACAATCATATTGAGCGTATGCCAACACCGGGGTATTGGTCAAAGCTTCTTTCAGCTGATCCAGGGCTCGTTGTTACGAGGGTCCCCAGGCAAGGGAATGATTCTTTGGGTCATTTGGGGTCCCCTTCAGTAACTTTTGAAGAAGCTTGGCTATCTTAGGGAAGTTTGAGATAAAACGTCGATAATATCCTGTTAGTCCCAGGAAGACTCGAAGCTCTCGAAGAGTCCGTGGCGGAGGCCAGTTCCTTATAGTTTCCACTTAGCTTTGAGCCGGGCTGACTCCACCCAAAGACACTACGTGCCCTAGATATTCAATTTCTGTCTGAAACAAATTACATCTTCAGGGCTTCAACTTCAGACTGTGGGCCTGTAGATTGGTCCTTGCTGGGCTATTAATGAATAATCAGAAACACGGGCTTGAGCTCTTAGGAAATGCTGATCTCTCCAAAGCAGGGCTTCCGTAAGTCCTTAGAGACAAAAACGCCATCTTGAAGCTCTTAGGTAATGCTGAGCTCTCCAACACAGAGCTTCCCAAGTCCTTACAGATAAGGCCTCACGTGGCCTAGCCCAAGATGCTGTGTACTTGGTTGTCCTTACAGTCTCGACTCATGTCAAGCCGAACAACGCGTCTCAGAGTCACCAACAACAGATCCAGAGTTGCATTGCCATATCCAGACTTTCTCCAAGGATCTACAGCTTCACTTTCACTTGGATTCTCCTTCGACTGTCCACCAACAGCCAAAAAACCCCGCACTCCAACTCCAGTCTCTCACCGCTGCCCTCTACTGGCTAGCTTATATGTTACATCACAGATCTCCAACAATACAGTTAACTGTGATTAACCCTTACATTTATATATCTGTGTCGGAGTTAAATGAAAAATATATCTTAAAACTGAAAAAAATCATCCAATTCTGAAGACCCAAATTGGTCATGTCCTGGAGGGTTTAACTCATAAGTAGGCCTAGTTAAGAAAAAGTGTAAGTTTGGTCTTTGCAGTTTTTCTATTCCTGGGGTGTCCTGGTTGTAGCATCTCCAATGGTTTTGATTAAAGTTTAGAGGAGAGTTCCTCTTAGTAACATAGTTATTAACATAGTTATTAAGGTTGAAGGAAGACTTTAAGTCCATCTAGTTCAACCCATATCCTATCCTAACCTGCCCTAACATGTTGATCCAGAGGAAGGCAAAAAAAACCAAGTGGCAAACAGTAAGCTTCACATTGGGAAAAAAAATTCCTTCCTGACTCCACATACGGCAATCAGACTAGCTCCCTGGATCAACGCAGTATCTAGGAAACTAGTGAATATGGCCTGTAATATTATACTTTTCAAGAAAGGCATCCAGTCCCTTCTTAAATTTTAGTAAGGAATCACTCATTACAACATTAGACTGCTCTTACAGTAAAGAATCTGCGCCTGTGATTATGGCTAAACCTTCAGACGTAGATTATGCCCCCTTGTCCCCGTCACAGGTCTAAGAGTAAAAAGATCATTAGAAAGGTCTTTGTACTGTCCCCTCATATATTTATACATTGTAATAAGATCACCTCTTGATTGCTGGATTTCTTAAAGAGAAGACTGGTGCCTCCAAATTGCAGAGCCTATCTTGTGGAAACCACAGCTATCTACAAAAAAGGGAAACAGATGAAGAGAAGAGTTTTATCTAAGAATGAGAATTAGAGCCAGGAGTCATTTGGGGCTTCAGATAGCTACTTCCGATCATCAATCATCTTGTAACATAATCGTCTAAAGCAGTGAGCATTATCAGTCAGGAAACTGGATTTCCATCTGTTCCTCAAACTTTCCAGGCATAAACTTTATTTCAATGTCATATAGATATATTGCTTAAGTGCATCCTGGCCATGGGCCCAAGTTATAGAATATTTTGATGAAATCCACATTATTTAATTCACGCATTGTCCTGGTAAATCACTGACTGTTATTACTGCACATGACATCTTTGAGCTAAAGTTCAGGAAAGGTCCGAGTGAATTAGTGTGCTGCGCATCCTTCCTGATTTACTTCTGAGGACATAATTACATCTCCTGATCTCATCAGCTGACTTCTACATCCTATGTCTGGTTGTGCACTTTGCTTTGTATCTAAATAACATATTTTTCTGATATCTTCACTTGCATGAAAAAATCCTCTATTAACATGAAATTCCTTGAGGTTAAAGGTGCTATTTTATATACGGTGTATATATATATATATATATATATTTTATTTTTTTAGTATAGAACTTACATGACAGTAATTGCCACTCTACCTGTTTTGCCTGGTGCCAATCTCTGCTAGCGATCCTGCCAGCGATTCTGCAGTTTCCGGTGACGTCATAGTGACAGTGAAGTTGCTTCTCTTCCAGTCTGCTCTGTTGACGGGAGTGACTGGCGATGGCATGCTGACTGACAGGCAGGCTCTCTGCTTCATAACTGTCAATCAGCATGACATCACCAGTCACACCCTGTCGATAGTTGGCAACTACCTGCTTGGAATTTTTTTAGCCCCATGAAAAAAAAAAATAGTCCCAGATAACCCTTTTAAGTCACTACAATGAATTTTTGGTGATTTTTTTTTACGCTGCATCTTACAGTTCTAGCAAAATGAATGGGTTTTATTTTTTTTACTCAGTGTAATCTGACCTGCGATGCGTATTTTAAATCCACAGCATGCCAATTTCTCTTGCGGATGTACTGAGTTTTATATGCAGATTTTCCCGTTAGGCCCTGTGCACACGTTGCGGATTCACTTGTGGATTTTTCCGAGTGGATTTTGCTAAATCCGCAGGTAAAATGACCTGCGTTTTACCTGCGGATTTAGCGCTGATTTGCTGCGGATTTGCTGTGGTTTTTGTGCGGATTTGCCCTGCGGTTTTACACCTATAATGGAAAAAGTGTAAAAACGCTGCGGAATCCGCACAAAGAATTGACATGCTGCAGATTTAAATCTGCAGCAAATCCATGCGGAAAAATCCGCAACATGTGCACAGCGTTTTTTTTCCCATTCACTTTCATTGTACTGTACATAAATTGCGGATCCGCTGCGGATCCGCAGCACAATCCGCAACATGTGCACAGACCCTTAGATTTGCATTAGATGCAGAAAATCCGCAGGTAAAAAACGCACATGCGTTTCTGGTGCAGAAACGCATCAACAACACATGTATGTAATCTGCAACTAATTATGAAAATAAAGTTGAAAATCTGCAACATCAAAGACTCACCAAATACTCAGCGTGGGAACGCAGCCTTAACATTTTTGTAAAGTAATATTGGTTATTTATGTAGGATTTGTTTTCACTTAATAAATATAGATCTATTTTAGAGTACATTAATATTGTTCCACTAGACCACGAATATGTGATTGCTAGTGGTCCAACCCAAGGAGCAAAACATAAGAACAGCATAACCGCTTCACCATAATACCTAATCTTCTCTCCTGTCTGTATAGCCTTGTCTGGCACTACAGCTCAGCCCCATATAACTTGATGAGGGCTGAAATGCTGTACCCTTAGGTTTGGACCCCACCAGTAAGACATTGATAGTCTAGCCTAAGGCTGGGATCACATCCTGTTCAGACTTACACATTCTAAAAAAAGAAGGAAACCTTCCAAAAAGGAGATGAAACTGTACACTTTTTCCAAGATCTGATAAAGATGACCGTCAGTGAAGGCAGTTGGCAGCCATTGCACTGCCCATATGGCTGGTCACCCACCCAGTTTCCCGAGATTGAAGGAATCCATTACAGAATGCAGAATTATTTGCTGTTCAGAGTATATGTAAAGCTTTGTGGCATTCCTCATGAGTAATGGCAGCCCATTAATAGTTGCCAGCTAACATCTGTTAATTCTGCAGTAACTGAATGCTTTGGATGGAATAATAAAATACTTGGGCAAGAGGACAGAGTAGAGACAAATATATCTCTAGGCACCTCTTTAATTCTATGTAGGCGCTGGTCTTAAATGAAATCTAATTTATTGTTTAGTTGAAGCAGGGACAGAACACTGTTGCGTTGAGGCAGATCTAATAATAGGAGTTTGTTCACACTGAGAAATCTGTTCCAAATCTGAATGTCATTTTTACAGAAAATCTGCACCATGCTCAATGTAAGCTCAGATGTCATTTCTGTAATGACAATTTCTGCAGCTGAATAGCCCTTGGAGATACTTTGCTATGGAAAGGAAACAATTGTTGGGTGTAGCATGGTTGTAGGGGAGGATACGATGATGAAAAACGTAGTAACCTATGATGTGTCGTCTTTGTTTCCCTCATAGTGGCAGTGCTGTGGGGCGTTCGGAGCTGATGATTGGAATCTGAATATTTACTTCAACTGCACTGATGCCAATGCCAGTCGGGAGCGCTGTGGGGTGCCATTCTCCTGCTGTACGAAAGACCCTGCTGTACGCTACTTCTTTTTATCCCATATTCTTAAGGCATCTACCATATTTTCAGACCTCTGGCAACATGAGATAAATTATACTGGTATCATTCTTGGCAATATTTAATGTCTTGAATTAAAGTGTGGCATTGAGTCACGTGACATAGATCCTTGTATCGGGGTATGCCTAGGTCTTCCAGATTGTAGAAATGTTGACAATAGTAGGAAAGAAAATGTACGTTGTGCGTTTCTACATTTCTGATATTGACATGTTCAATTTTATCACTTGTAGGAAGACGTCATTAACACTCAATGTGGATATGATGTCAGGCAAAAGCCAGTAAGTATCGGTCATTACTTTTCCGTAAATTGGCTTAATGTTTTACACTTGGGAATCTAAAGAGATTTGATATAGCAGTGAGACACTTTACCAAAGTAACACAGATTAAAACACAAGATAAATGTCCATATAAATGTCCCTCAAAACATAAAGAAGTCAAGTTAGCCATACATATTAGATAAAGTAAAAAAAATAAACCTAAAAATCGCCTATATTTATAACCAAAGTGTCTGCTCTCAATCATACTCATTAACCTCCTAAATCGGTGCATATACTGCCCGAATAATAAGAGCAGGTCCAACGATATATATTTTGCAAAAATGCTTTATTAATAATAATTACAAAATTTCTCCATATTATACAAAATTTATCTTTTTACAAAGAAAGGTGCTAAGATAAAAAGGGACAATAGGGGCATCCAGATATAATCTAATGTGGCTGTTTAAAAACAGGCTACTAGCCACCCCAAGTGACAAGAGGCTTATAACAGACTACTAGAATCAACTGCTTGGTACCTAATTAGTTAAATGCATTTCTAGTCTGCCTACGACATATAACCTGCCCACAGTGATCTTGGGATATATTCAATCCTCAGTATTTCAAGTTAGCAATACATCATAGAAAGCAATTACTTTAGCCACAAGGGGATGGCCGAAGCAGTTACCTGTATAGCAGCCGTGACGGTGGAATGGTAGGAGCTCCTGTCCCTCTGCCCCGACATGCACGTTTCGCCCAGCTTCTTCGGGGGGCGTGTATTAGAGGCAAATTACCAGTGAGGTTAAAAAGGGAGCTCCAACCAATCCGACCAACGGCAATTAGAGTATCGTTACTAATCAGCTGTGACTTGAAGCGGCGCACGCGCTGCTGTTGTCCGCTCCATTGTAAACACGGCATTTCGGTGCGGTCACTGGTGAATCAGCCGGAAGGATCATGAATCACATGATCGTATCCAGCGTCATCAATTATACTGACCGCATTCGTCATGCCTGGGCGGGCTCCAATCCGCGCGTGCGCACTAATCACAGCGACTGCAAACAGGGAAAAGGCTAAGTCTACATTTACAATGTCTGCGCATGCGTAAAATTACTAAGGGGAATCGCCATGTATGATTTGGAACAAACTTACGCTTCTAATCATTGCTGCAGACATAGATGTTGTGATAAGTGGCGATAAATGAGGTTAAATTGAATATCACTATACAGAATAAAGAAAACATATATGAGTATGAGCGGAATAATTCTCATATTAATCAAATGGTGGTACTTATATTAAATAAGTCAATTACGACCCATAGAGACAAATACCTTCATTACCCATGTTTATAACTGCGCATTGTTTGTGGTACACTTAAGTATCCCTGCTTCTTATCAGCGCATATAAACTACTATATAACGGAATAGTTACAATATAAATGACAAAAGGGACACTGCCATTATTTGGAATTTTTCCAAGGCTATGAAGTGATTGTAATCACTCAAAAAATATATATGTATCCAATGATTCCCGACACACCAAAATGACCTCATCTAGAGATGTTGAACAAATATGATAATTATTAGACGGGAATTCAATTCTTTCTTAGAAAGTTCTCATAAATTCGTAGTTTCCCATGTAGATCTTCTCATACTCTTATTAATCCTTTTCTTCATTGTTGTAGATTAGTGTCTTATCCATGATAACCCATGTCATCATCCATGCCGTGAATCAGTCAACCCAGCTCCAACTGCCTGTCGGATCAAGGAACTCAATTAAAAGAAAACAAATACGGTAAGTAACAATAAAATACTTGAAACATAAAAACAATCAAAAAAAACAAGGAGGAATTAACCGGAGTGCAGAGATGTAAACACATACAGGCTAAGGAGTCTACAGAGAATGTATTATAAAAAGGCCCCAAAACCGGAACTCTCATTTAGCCCCTGTGGATTTAAGGCACCCAGTCTAAAAATCCATTTGCATTCTAATTTGGATAACAGCAATTCATACAATATCCACTTAACATATAAATTTGGCCGAAGTATTGAATTCCTAGACGTCTTAATCTCCACTTCCCATAATGGATACCTATCTACCACAGTTTTTCGCAAAAAAACGGCTTCAAACTCACTATTACATGCAGAGTCGTTTCACCCCAAAAATTTGATTCAGGGTATACCCATTGGCCAATTCTTGAGGGTCAAACGAATATGCTCAAATGATACTGAATTTGAGTCTCAATCTAGAGAGCTGAGCCAATGATTTGAGGAACGTGGCTATAGTCGTAAAAGTATTCATAAAGGCTATATGAGAGCTAAGCAAGCAACAAGAGAATCCTTATTGGTAAAATCACAGAAAATCAATCCCGGTTCGGACAAAGTTAGATTCATTACCCCATTCCACAATCAATGGGATTGTTATGATCTGCTACAAGCACTAAGGAAAGGTGGGAATTCTGTCCCTACAATAGGACTGAGCTGGATCCCTACGATGTAACGGGGAACCTGATCCTGCGACCAGACCCGCTAAAGTCCTCAGCTAGTCTGAACGAAGACCTATAGTTGCGAGGGAGGAATCCCTACAAGATCTAGGGACTGGGTGAAAAGGTGGACACCTCCTAACAGAAATTGTAGCAGGGAAAATAAAACAGAAAACAAATACTAAGAGATACTAAGATCTAGCAAAACTGACAGAGTAAGGCACCTAAGCACCCGGCTAGCTTAAGAGTAGATAATACAATGAAGTCCAGCAAGGCCAGAAGGGCGGAGCCAGACTAAATAGGGTAAAAAGGTCATGTGACCAGCAAAGTGAAACAAAACCTAACAAGAGGGTTCTAACAGTACCCTCCCTTCTAAGAGGATCCTCCGGATCCCCTAGGACTTAGGCTTATCCGGAAACCTCTTGTAAACGCTCTGACAAGTCTAGACGCAGAAACATCATCCGCCCTCACCCATGAGTTATCCTCGGGTCCATAACCCTTCCAAGCGACGAGGTACTGTAAACTCCCTCTATACCGTCTAGAATTTAGGATGCGGGAAATCTCATATTGCCCGTCCTCCACCACCAGGGGAACAGTGGCCGAGACGTCTCCATCTGAGACCTCAGCTTTTTTCAAGAGAGAAACATGAAACACCGGATTAATCTTCCAGGAGGTGGGAAGCTCCAACTTAACAGCAGATTGGTTAATAACCTGAAGCACCTTAAAGGGCCCTACAAACTTGGGACCCAATTTCTTAGACGGAATCCTCAAGCGCAGATTCTTAGAGGACAACCAAACCATGTCACCAATAGCAAACAAAACCTCTTGTCGTTTTCTATCAAAATACACTTTGGATCTTTTGTTAGCCTCCTGAAGATTACCACGCACATCAGTCCAAACTCTCTCCAAAAGACCAGAAAAATTCTCCTCTTCAGGTACAGCCGATCCCAACTTGGAAAATGACCCAAACGACGGATGTCTCCCAGTACAACAAAAAAAAGGCGAACAACCAGCAGAAGCGGATGTATGGTTGTTAAGAGCAAACTCAGCAAGTGGCAGAAACTCAGACCACCCCTCTTGATTATCAGTCACAAAACAACGCAAGAACTGCTCAACATCCTGGTTTTTCCCTTCTGTCTGGCCATTAGACTCCGGATGATATCCGGATGAAAACGACAAATGAACTCCCAACCTGTCACAAAAGGCGCGCCAAAAACGAGCCACAAACTGAGGTCCCCTATCGGAAACAATGTCAGTAGGAACACCATGTAGTCTGACTATTTCCTTGACAAAGGCCTTAGCGAGAGTCTTAGCGCAGGGCAGTTTGATGAAAGGAACCAAGTGACACATCTTGCTAAAACGGTCCACGACCACCCAGATGACAGTGAAACCCTCAGAGGGGGGAAGGTCAGTAATAAAGTCCATAGCCAAATGTGTCCAAGGTGCACTAGGGACCTCCAGAGGGCAAAGCAACCCCGCAGCAGGAGTATGAGAAGACTTAGATCTAGCACACACAGTGCATTGACGCACCCACTTAATGACTTCCTTCTGCCATCCTGGCCACCAAAAACTGCGACCCACAAGTCTCTTGGTCTCAGAGATTCCAGGATGACCTGCCAACCGAGAGTCATGACATTCATCAAACAAATCTCTCCTCAGGGTACCAGGCACAAACAACCTCCCATGCGGCGTGTTAGATGGGGCATTCTCCTGTGCTTTAAGAATCTCATCTTCCAACACGGAGTCCAAAACAGCAATAACAACCCCCTCTTGCAAGATGTTTTCCTCCTCCTCCTCAGTACCCACCATAGGAGAAAAGCTGCGAGACAAAGCATCAGCTTTAACATTTTTAGTACCTGGGATGTAAGTAACGGTAAAATTAAACCATGAGAAAAACAGTGCCCACCTAGCCTGACGGGCATTCAAGCGTTTGGCAGCATCAAGATAGATCAGATTTTTATGATCGGTGAAGACTTGAACGGGAAATTCCGCTCCCTCCAAAAAATGACGCCAGTGTTCAAATGCGAGTTTAATTGCCAACAATTCCGGATTACCGATATCATAATTTAGTTCAGACTCAGAAAATTTCTTTGAAAAAAAAGCACAGGGATGTACTCCATCCGTCTTTGCCTGAGACAACACCGCGCCGACCCCCACAGAAGAAGCATCAACCTCAACCAATAATGGTTTAGTCACATCAGGCTGCGTAAGGATGGGAGCAGAGCTGAACCTCTCCTTTAGCAACACAAAAGCCTCAATGGCCTCAGTAGTCCACTGAACCGCATCAGCACCTTTCCTGGTGAGATCGGTCAGAGGTTTGGCAATCACAGAAAAATCTTTTATGAATTTTCTATAATAATTGGCGAACCCCAAAAACCTCTGTATTGATTTCACACCAATAGGTCTAGGCCATTCCTGCACAGCTTGCACTTTCACCGGGTCCATCTCAAAACCTTCACTGGAGACAATGTAGCCCAAAAAACTAAGTCTCTGTACAGCGAACTCACATTTTTCTAGTTTGGCAAAAAGTGAATTATCACTCAGTAACTGTAATACTTCACGCACACTCCTCCAATGAGACTCCAAATCCGGTGAATAAATCAAAATGTCATCCAAATACACAACCACACTTCTGCCGATCAAAGGTCTAAAGATGTCATTAATAAGATTCTGAAAAAATGCCGGAGCACTGGAAAGTCCAAAAGGCATGACCAGATTCTCAAAATGACCCAGTGGAGTGTTAAACGCAGACTTCCATTCATCCCCCTCCTTCATGCGCAACAAATTGTATGCCCCTCGAAGATCAATTTTCGAGAACCACTTGGCCCCCACTAACTGGTTAAACAAATCAGGAATCAATGGCAGTGGGTAAGGATTGCGTACAGTAATCTTATTAATCTCACGAAAGTCTAGACAAGGCCTTAAACCGCCGTCCTTTTTTTTAACAAAAAAAAAATCCAACCGCCACAGGAGACTTGGAAGGCCTAATGTGACCGGCGGCCAAACTTGTCTGTATGTATTCCTCCAAAGCCTTTCTCTCAGGAATAGTCAAATTAAATAAGCGACTTTTAGGAAGAGTCGCTCCAGGGACAAATTCAATTGCACAATCATAATCTCTATGAGGAGGCAATACCTGCGATTCTTATCAGAAAAAACTTTCCAAAAATCCTGAATAGGTACAGGTAACTACCCCTTAACTACAGCAGCAATACGCCCGTTACAACACTTGTCATAACAATTAGGACTCCAGGACTTAATTTCATTGGTAGACCAATCCAGTACCGGATTGTGCAATTTTAACCAGGGTAACCCCAAAATCACCGGTGAGGGCAAATTATTCAAAACCACCAAATCCAAATTCTCTTGATGAACACCATTAATAGTAAGAGGAAATTCACAGATATGGTGAGTAACATTTTTCAAGTGAGAACCATCCACAGACACCACATTAATAGGGAAGACAGAAGTTTGGGTTTTAATTTTAGTTTTTCCAAAAATTTCCCATCAATCACATTGAGAGTTGAACCACAATCCACAAATACCCGAAACTCCATTAATTCCTCCTCAACAGCAGTGGTAGCAGAAAGAAAGACACCTTTATTGTTTAAACAAGCTATACGGGCGAAACTGACCTCATTTTTTTTTTTCTCTTTATTTATTCGAAGCGCACAGTTCTTAATAAAATGCTCCGATTTACCACAGTAGAAACACAAGCCCTTAGCAAATCTGCGTTCTTTTTCCCGAGAGTGAAGTGTCATTGCTCCAATTCCCATCGGCTCTGCAATGTCAGTACATTCCTTCTCCAAACTTGGAGCTGACAAGGCAGATTTACTCTCATTAACCCTTGCACGCAGTCTCCTATCCACCCGTATGGCTAATTGCATAGCCTCTTGCAAGTTACCAGGTATGGATAAGCAATCAGCAAATCTTTAACCCTTTCACTTAACCCTGCAAGAAATAAACTTTTCAAAGCTGAATCGTTCCAGCCCACCTGTGTGGACCACCTTCTGAAGTGAGTACAATATTTCTCCACATTACCTGATCCCTGTCTCAAACGTCTCAATTCTGTCTCAGCTGATGAAACACGATCCGGATCGTCATATAACAACCCCAAAGCAGAAAAAAAACTATCCACTGATATAAAGCATGGATCACTAGCTGCAGAGAAAAGGCCCAATCCTGAGGTTCTTTGCGCAAAAGTGACATTATGAACCCTATGCGCTGTGATTCATCACCAGAGGATCTGGGTCTCAAACGGAAATACAACAAGCAAGCATTTTTAAAAGAAAAAAAATCTTGTTGTTCACCAAAAAATAAATCAGGCAAACGTACCTTTGGCTCCACGAAATGTGCTCCAGAACAACTACTCACGTGTTGCTTTATCTCAGCCACCTCCAGAGAAAGTCCCTGCAGGCGCTGAACCAAATCCTGAACCGACACCATGATGGAAAACAGAAAATCTTTCCTTAGAGATTTTTTTTTTTTTTTCTTTGGGCTGGACTTACTGTTATGATCTGCTACAAGCACTAAGGAAAGGTGGGAATTCTGTCCCTACAATAGGACTGAGCTGGATCCCTACGATGTAACGGGGAACCTGATCCTGCGACCAGACCCGCTAAAGTCCTCAGCTAGTCTGAACGAAGACCTATAGTTGCGAGGGAGGAATCCCTACAAGATCTAGGGACTGGGTGAAAAGGTGGACACCTCCTAACAGAAAGTGTAGCAGGGAAAATAAAACAGAAAACAAATACTAAGAGATACTAAGATCTAGCAAAACTGACAGAGTAAGGCACCTAAGCACCCGGCTAGCTTAAGAGTAGATAATACAATGAAGTCCAGCAAAGCCAGAAGGGCGGAGCCAGACTAAATAGGGTAAAAAGGTCATGTGACCAGCAAAGTGAAACAAAACCTAACAAGAGGGTTCTAACAGGGATGAATTCAGGCACATTTTTAAAAAACATTGGAAATTGTTACTTACAGATCCCATTTTGGGTAGAATTCTTGACCCATATCCATCCATAGTAGCAAACGAGCACCAACAATTCGCGACAAATTGGTTCATAGCCATTTTGGACGTGAAAAATTTAACAACACGGATAATCCAGGCTTTTTCCCTTGTGGCCTATGTAAGGCTTGTGCCAATTTAATAAAAGTAAACACCTTCAAAAATCATGATGGCACGAAGATTTTCGAAATACGAAAACATATCACGTGTACATCTAGGGGAGTAATCTACCAAGCTTGGTGTCCTTGTAACAAGATCTACGTAGGATTAACCACTCGTGAATTAAAAATCCGAACAAGAGAACACTGCTTAGACATTGAAAAAGCCAAAACTAACATAGACGATACAACATTAAAAACACTCTCGAGACACTTCAAGAAATTTCATCAATGCAAATCTCATCTTCTGAAGATCAAGGGCATTGACATGTTAAAAATGGGTTTTAGAGGCGGCGATCTAGCTAAAGAACTATCCAAATTAGAATGCAAATGGATTTTTAGACTGGGTGCCTTAAATCCACAGGGGCTAAATGAGAGTTCCGGTTTTGGGGCCTTTTTATAATACAATCTCTGTAGACTCCTTAGCCCGTATGTGTTTACATCTCTGCACTCCGGTTAATTCCTCCTTGGTTTTTTTGATTGTTTTTATGTTTCAAGTATTTAATTGTTACTTACCGTATTTGTTTTTTTTTAATTGAGTTCCTTGATCCGACCGGCAGTTGGAGCTGGGTTGACTGATTCACGGCATGGATGATGACATGGGTTATCATGGATAAGACACTAATCTACAACAATGAAGAAAAGGATTAATAAGAGTATGAGAAGATCTACATGGGCAACTACGAATTTATGAGAACTTTCTAAGAAAGAATTGAATTCCCGTCTAATAATTATCATATTTGTTCAACATCTCTAGATGAGGTCATTTTGGTGTGTAGGGAATCATTGGATACATATATATTTTTTGAGTGATTACAATCACTTCATAGCCTTGGAAGAATTCCAAATAATGGCAGTGTCCCTTTTGTCATTTATATTGTAACTATTCCGTTATATAGTAGTTTATATGCGCTGATAAGAAGCAGGGATACTTAAGTGTACCACAAACAATGCGCAGTTATAAACATGGGTAATGAAGGTATTTGTCTCTATGGGTCGTAATTGACTTATTTAATATAAGTACCACCATTTGATTAATATGAGAATTATTCCGCTCATACTCATATGTTTTCTTTATTCTGTATAGTGATATTCAATTTAACCTCATTTATCGCCACTTATCACAACATCTATGTCTGCAGCAATGATTAGAAGCGTAAGTTTGTTCCAAATCATACATGGCGATTCCCCCTAGTAATTTTACGCATGCGCAGACATTGTAAATGTAGACTTAGCCTTTTCCCTGTTTGCAGTCGCTGTGATTAGTGCGCACGCGCGGATTGGAGCCCGCCCAGGCATGACGAATGCGGTCAGTATAATTGATGACGCTGGATACGATCATGTGATTCATGATCCTTCCGGCTGATTCACCAGTGACCGCACCGAAATGCCGTGTTCACAATGGAGCGGACAACAGCAGCGCGTGCGCCGCTTCAAGTCGCAGCTGATTAGTAACGATACTCTAATTGCCGTTGGTCGGATTGGTTGGAGCTCCCTTTTTAACCTCACTGGTAATTTGCCTCTAATACACGCCCCCCGAAGAAGCTGGGCGAAACGTGCACGTCGGGGCAGAGGGACAGGAGCTCCTACCATTCCACAGTCACGGCTGCTATACAGGTAACGGCTTCGGCCATCCCCTTGTGGCTAAAGTAATTGCTTTCTATGATGTATTGCTAACTTGAAATACTGAGGATTGAATATATCCCAAGATCACTGTGGGCAGGTTATATGTCGTAGGCAGACTAGAAATGCATTTAACTAATTAGGTACCAAGCAGTTGATTCTAGTAGTCTGTTATAAGCCTCTTGTCACTTGGGGTGGCTAGTAGCCTGTTTTTAAACAGCCACATTAGATTATATCTGGATGCCCCTATTGTCCCTTTTTATCTTAGCACCTTTCTTTGTAAAAAGATAAATTTTGTATAATATGGAGAAATTTTGTAATTATTATTAATAAAGCATTTTTGCAAAATATATATCGTTGGACCTGCTCTTATTATTCGGGCAGTATATGCACCGATTTAGGAGGTTAATATTAGATAAAGGGTGGGCAATTAATTTTCCCGAGGGGCCGCATGAAAGGTGACTGCTGTGGAGGGCCAAAACAACCGTCTAAAATGACTAAATGCTCAATATAAATATTAATACTAATTATTATTGTTTTATATTAAAATTATTTGTATCACTTATTGAGCAGAATTATATATGTTGACTCTCTGCTATTGTTAATACATTTAATGAGAGGGCTTATTGTAACATATTCTTATGTTTGAACAGCTAAGCAGCACCATATAATTTATAACTTTTTATTAAGTTTGTAATTTTTAAGCTCATTTTATTCAGCCTTTGAACATTGATCAGCAGCTCCCAACACACAGTATAATGTTCCCACAGCCCTCATACAGTATGATGTTCTCACAGTCCCTCACATATGGTATGACGGTCCTCACAGCGCCCCACACATGGTATGATGGTCCTCACAGCTCCCCACACACGTATGGCGGTCCTCACAGAGCCCCAGACACAGTATGATGGTCCTCACAGTCCCCCACACACAGTATAATGATCTGCTGAGCCCCCAGACACAGTATGACGGTCCTCACAGCCCCCCCCACACGATATGACAGTCCTCACAGACCGCCACACACGGTATAAAGGTCTTCACAGTCTTCATACATATTATGATGGTCTTCACAGGTCCTTCTATATACAGTATGAACACACACTACACAGTATGAGCCCACCAACAGCCCTCCTATATACAGTATGAGCCCATAAACAGCTCTCTATTAGGGTTGAGCATTCCGATACCAAAACCTGGTTCCGATACCTGAAATCCAATGTAAGTCTATGTGAACAAAATATCGGAATTAAAAATATTCCGATATTTTGTTCCCATAGACTTACATTGGATTTCAGGTATCGGAACCGGGTTTCGGTATCGGAATGCTCAACCCTACTCTCTATATATAGTATGAGTCCACACACAGCTGTCAATATGGTATGATGCTCCTATGTATTGAAACATTAAAAAAAAATAAATAAATAAATAACCACATACTCAGCTCACTCCTATTCCACGAGCGTTCTGATCCAGTCCTTGCTGTGTTCACTGACACTCCACAAAGCAGACGCGATGTAGTGACGTCATTGAGTCTGCTGTCTCAGTCACACATGCTGAATGGTGGAACAAGGAGCCGGTGGATTTCTCCTCCATTTACTGGTATCTGAATCTTGAGGATGCAGATAATGTTGAAATTGGGACACTAAGCAGGGGAAGGTGTATTTAACCCTTCAGTCATCATGGACAACAAGACGGACAGGAACAGTGAGAGGACCAGATGGGGCTGCGTTTTGCCCAGGTTTATATTAAATGATGCTGGCGACACTGACCAGACATCTAATGGACCTCCTGGTTCTCTTTTCCAGACATCAAGTTGCCCAATCTTTATGTTTTCAATAGAGATGGGCGAACCCGAACAATAAAGTTCGGCTTCCGTACCGAACATCTACTGTTCGGGCACGGACACCAAACATGGACTTCACCAGGAAGTCCATGTTACTGTTCGGGTTCGGCTGCCCGAACACCGGGTGTTTGTCACGCTGTCATGTGCATGACACCTGCAATCGCTAATTACAGTGAGAGCAGGAGCGGCGGATGGGAGTATTCATTAGCCGCTCCTGCGCTGTAAATAAATAATTTAAAAAAAATGGTGTGAGTTCCTCTGTATTTTTGCTAACCAGTCAGACACAACTCACAGCTGGGGTCTGCAACCCTCAGCTGTCAGCTTCAGCAAGGCTAGTTATCAAGAATAGAGGGTCCCCACTCTGTTTTTTTAATTATTTAAATAATTTTAAAAAATGGTGCGTGGTCCCACCCATTTTTGACAACCAACCTTGCTAAAACAGACAGCTGGGGACTGGTATTATCAGGCTGGTAAGTGGCCATGGATATTGGCCCCCCCAGCCTAAAAATAGCAGCCCACAGCTGCCCAGAAAAGGCACATCTATCAGATACGCCAATTCTGGTGCTTTGCCCGTCTTTTCCCATGTGCCAAGTAGCTTTGGCAAGTGGGGTTCATATTTGTGGGGTTGATGTCACCTTTGTATTGTCAGGTGACATCAAGCCCACTGCTTAGTAATGGAGAAGCATCTATAAGACACCTATCCATTACTAATCCTACAGTTGTATGGTAAATAAAAGACACAGCCAGAATAAAGTCCTTTATTAGAAATAAGACTAAACACAGTTTTGCATTTTTATTTAAATGCCTAATTCCAGCAAAGCCCTCGTTCTCCTGTAATAAAAGTAAAATTAAAAAAACAGCAATGTACCATACCTGTCTGTCCTTCTGTCCAACCCTTTAATCCATGTCTGGGAGAAAAACAGTTTTCAACCTGAACGGTGCCAAGATGCGACCATCCAGGCGGAGAACCACTGGTGACTGAACTGGTGCGAGCGCAGCCTCAGAGACGTCATCGAACTTACGTCCGGTCACTGAGGCTCCATTCCCAGCCAAGCTGAACTGTGATGACCTCGGTGACAACCCTGCTAGCACCGTGAGAAAAACTCTCACAGTGCTAGCGGGGATGTCACTGAGATCACCGCAGTTCAGCCGGGCTGGAAACGGAGCCTCAGTGACGTCACCTAACTCAGGCTGCGCTCGCAGCAGCTCATTCACAAGTGGTTCTCAGCCTGGATGGTCGCATCTTGGCACCGTCCAGGTGGAAAACTGTTTATCCACCAGACGTGGATTAAAGCGTGGGACAGAACAACGGACAGGTATGGTATATTGTTGTTTTTTATTTTGCTTTTATTAAAGAAGAATGAGGGCTTCGCTGGAATTAGGCATTTAAATTAAAATGGAAAACTGTGTTTAGTCTTATTTCTAATAAAGTACTTTATTCTGGCTGTGTCTTTATTTACCATATAACTATACGATTAGTAATGGATAGGTATCTTATAGACACTTCTCCATTACTAAGCCATGGGCTTGATGTCACCTGACAATATAAAGGTGACATCAACCCCACAAATATGAACCCCACTTGCCACCACTACAGGCAAGTGGGAAGAGCCGGGCAAAGCACCAGAATTGGCACATCTAATAGATGTGCCTTTTCTAGGCAGCTACAAGCTGCTATTTTTAGGATGGGGGCAATATCCATGGCCCCTTACCACTCCGAGAATACCAGCCCCCAGCTGTCTGCTTTAGCAAGGTTGGTTGTCAAAAATTGGGGGGACCCCACGCCGTTTTTTTAATTTATTTAAATAATTAAAAGAACAGTGTGGGGACCCCATTATTGTTGATAACTAGCCTTGCTGACAGCTGAGTGTTGCAGCCCCCCAGCTGTGAGTTTTGCCTGGCTGGTTAGCAAAAATACAGGGGAATCCATGCCTTTTTTTATTATTTATTACAGCGCAGGGGCGACTGATGAATACTCCCATCTGCAGCTCCTGCTCTCACTAATTAGCGGTAGTAGGTCTTGGATGATGGGATCAGTAGTCCCATCAGCTGACACCAGTGACCGGAGGTAAACTTTATACGTTGTCATGCACATTACAGCACAGCAAACACTGAATGTTCGGGCCCCCATTCAAGTGAATGGGATCCGGGTTCAGGTTTGGGTCTGGCACCCGAACCCGAACTTTTTGTAACTGTTCGGCCGAACCCGAACCTCCAGGTGTCCGCCCATCTCTAGTTCTCAAGGAATACAATTAGAGTTGATGCAAATGTTCAGGTTTCCCATTCTATCGGCCATGACAGTAGACTGTGGCTGCCGGACATGAGCAGTAGTAATGCTGCTTATATGCTGGCTTTCACGGCTCTTATAATATGGACAGTGTAATGCTGAGGCTATAGGATGCAAATTGTACATTTTTAATTGAAACCCAACTGCAAAACTGATTTTTTTTTCCCCATTTGCACGCACATAACTAAGGGAAAAAAAATTGTCCCCAAAAGTGGACAATCCCTTTGAGAAGTCAATATAAAAGGGACAGTGACCACCCCTATTATTGCACTTCCCCTTGTTACTTTTTCAATAATGGCTGCCACAACAAAATAAAAGTTTGGATAGTGTTTTAACTTCTGCGTTACTAATATATGACATCCAAACATTAATTTCAATGATTTCACAAAGATACAAGGAGCCGAATACAATAGACCAGATTACTCAGCATTAGAGTTGAGCGATACTTTCCGATATCCTAAAGTATCGGAATCGGAATGGTATCGCCGATATCACTAAAATATCGGCGATACCCGATATCGATACCGGAAGTCCCATGTAAGTCTATGGGAACAAAATATCGAAATTAAAAAAAAACCATTGTTGCCTTGTTGGTTAATTGTACATGAAGGAAAACAAGAAAGAGTAATGTAGAATGTATTGGGGAAGGTTGAGGAGACATTAAAGGCATAGATGTTTAACCCAATCAAATGGAATAGCATAAATATTTTTTTTTTTAAAGATGTTCGGATTGACGAAGAAATTGACAATGTTAACGTTTTTTATATTTTGGCAAATATGTATATTACACAACTTCCATGCTCTTCATCTTCACCTTTTTAACTTTTCACACACTTTCTCCTTCATAATCTTCTGCAGCATCATCTTTTTCATCAAATTATTCTTCATCTTCACCTTCTTTATCTTCTTCTTAAACTTCTTGCTATTCATCTTTGTTAACATTACTCATATTCTTCTTATTAAACTATTATTCTTATTCATATTCTGCTTCATCTTCTTCATCATATTCTTATTTGTGACAGAGAATCCTGTACTTGTAATCTGTCAAAGTATGAATTTTTCATCCTTCCGTTCTTGCTGTCACAAAAGATTTAAATTACAACAGTATTTGTCCGTGTTCAGTTTAGCCTGCAGCAGCAGGCATTTTCCAGGGGCACCACGAGGAGGAACGGACTCACCCCCATACACTGCTTAGTCTTCTTCTGCTTAGAATTTAGAGCATATATTTTGCTCTTCATTTTGGTCTTATACTTCATGTTCTTCTGCTTTTAGATCTTCTGCTTATTGTTCTTGTGTCTCTTGTTCCGTATCTTGTATTTGTAGCACAATCTTGTACCAGCTGATGTTACTGGGACACGGTTACTAAGCAGGAGGTACCTGTGCTCCAAAGCACTACCAAGGACCAGCAGACGTTGCTGGAACTCGGATACCGAGATGGAGGCACCTAGACCAAAGGCACTGCGGAGAACCAGTTGACGGTACTGGAACCCGGAGGGGCAGCAGAAGGAAAAGAGCCAATGGCACAACCGAGGACCAGCTGACGTTACTGGGACACGGTTACTAAGCAGGAGGTACCTGTGCTCCAAAGCACTACCAAGGACCAGCAGACGTTGCTGGAACTCGGATACCGAGATGGAGGCACCTAGACCAAAGGCACTGCGGAGAACCAGTTGACGGTACTGGAACCCGGAGGGGCAGCAGAAGGAAAAGAGCCAATGGCACAACCGAGGACCAGCTGACGTTACTGGGACACGGTTACTAAGCAGGAGGTACCTGTGCTCCAAAGCACTACCAAGGACCAGCAGACGTTGCTGGAACTCGGATACTGAGATGGAGGCACCTAGGCCAAAGGCACTGCGGAGAACCAGTTGACGGTACTGGAACCCGGACGGGTAGCAGAAGGTACAAGAGCCAATGCAAGTAACGAGGACCAGCTGACTGTGCTGGAACCCGGAGGGGGAGCAGAAGGAAAAGAGCCAATGGCACAACCGAGGACCAGCTGACGTTACTGAACCCCAGTAACACAGGAGCAAGTGTTGACTGTGCTAACAGCACTTCCGAGCAACAACTGGCGGTGTTGGAGCCCAGGGTCAAGGAGGATGTTTAAATACTAGATCAAGTAATTTCCTTGTTACCTGTCAATTTTAAATGTCTATACTTCAAACAAGAGAAAGATAACCTTTACTACCATAAGATGATGATTTCATTTAAACTAATATCTAGATAAATAAAGAATTGACAAACATAAACACATACATTAACATGTTGAACAGCAATGCAAACCACAAAATAAATTAGTTAAGGAATCTGCTATACGGTTGTACATAAAAGCATACAAGTACATATCTGAATCCATTAATGATGGATAAGTAACAGTATGTACACCATTGTTATTGTATAGACAATGAATGTCTGACTTCAAAACATCATCAGCATTACAAGTTATCTGTGACATTACTAAAATGTTACATTTGCTGAATAATGTCACTAAACAGTTTATACAAAATTATACAATTTCCATCATGTAATACTCATAATATGTGGCAATAATCATGTTTATTAACAAACATAACCTTTAAAAAGTGCATAGTGCATAGCGAAAATTGCTATTTATGCCTGACTGTCGACTTGCAAGCATGACAACGGATAGATAAGGTATATATAGATGAGACTGCATAGCCACAGATGGTGAATGGCGATGTAATACTGTACCTCAATAAAGTGTGCGTCACTACTACATAATTTTTTTTATATAGCTTTATAAACAGGGTACGTGGATGTATGCTTGCGCCTTTGTTTTGACGCACAGACTGCCTTCCTGCTGAGACGCGTTGGGTAGTGAACAGTTGTGTGCAGTGTTCACTGTAGTCTGAGGTTTTCCTTTTTGGAGTGCAGATCATGCTCCAGTTAGTTCTTCAACCACTGCTGGTTGTAGTCTGCTGAGCGTGTGTCACTGGCACATCCTTGAAATTTTTCTCTAATTGTTGCTGCTCCATTCTATTACAAATAAATAAAATCTATTAGTGTGACGCGCTTCCATCCGTATACAATACATTGGTTGCAAACACTATAGAAGTACACAAAGGGGCCTTTCACACCTACTGAACAGTTGTGTGCAGTGTTCACTGCAGTCTCTGCGGAATAACCACACTTAGGCCTTATAACTTTTCAGACTTTCTTTATCAATCTACCAAGATGAAGAAGGCAGGGAGTAAGGCACGTGGTCGTGGAGTTTCTTCAGGGAGAGGACGTGGGGATTCTGTGGCTGCTGCGGCCCCCAGTGACACAGCATCCACCAGTTTTCCCGGGCCGTGAGCGTTCCTTTATGCGCACTTTTGTAGGAGCTCGGAGTACCCCCTGCTGCGGGAAGAACAAATTGAAGCCGTTGTTGTTTGGATCTCAGCCAATGCATCGACTTCAATTGCTTCCACCTCCTCTCAGGACCACAGCACTGTTGGGCAACCATCTGTCTCTTCACCGCCTGGCAAATTGCCCAGGCAGTCAGAGAGTTCTGTACAGGAGCCAGCTGAGTGTCTGCTTCTGTTCTCAGAATCTATTGGCTTGCAAACAGGGGCCCAGCCAAGCAGCATTCTGTAATGTGAAGAAGAGGGAGTATGCAGTGATGCGCAACAGCTGTGTCTCTCTGAATCTGAAGAGGCGGGTGAGACAGTGCCGATGGTCAGCACACCGCAGAACGCATCTGATGATGATGATGAGACCCAGGTGCCAGTTTCTGTTGAGCATGGTGCTGGCCAGACCACCCAACAGCAGGTGTTGGAAGAGGGTAGTGGAGATGATGAGGTCCAATACCCAACATGGCATGAAGAACAGGAAGGTGGTGGGAGCAGCTCAGAGGAATAATAATAATATTTATTTATATAGCGCCATCATATTCCGCAGCGCTTTACAGTTTAGCAGTTTCAGAACACAAGTCATAAGTAACAACGTTAACAATACAATAATTTAAGCTAAATAAGTCGCCCCTGCTCGTGACAGCTTACAATGTACAATGAGATGGGGGAGATACAAAGTATAGGTGTTTATATACAATGGTGCATTTACAATGATGTTCCAGCCATCTTAAGGGACTGAGGGATGGAGATAGTGAATGGGCTAGAGACACACACACACTTACACAGAATACATAGAATGACTTTGATTAGTGAATGTGATAGGCCGCTCTGAACAAATGTGTTTTGAGGGAGCGCCTGAAACCATGCAAATTGTGGATAGTCCTAATTTCTTGGGGTACAGCATTCCAGAGGATTGGCGTAGAGCAGGAGAAGTCTTGGAGTCGGGAGTGGGAGGTACGTATTAGTGCAGAGGTTAGTCGAAAGTCGTTTGCAGAGCGCAGCAGTCGGTTAGGCCGATAGATAGAAATGAGGGAGGAGATGTAGGAGGGGTGCTGCACTGTGGAGAGCTTTGTGGGTGAGAACCAGTACTTTGGTTGAAAGCTGGGAGAGGCCTAGAGAAATGGTTAGTGATAGAAGGAAGATAGAGGAAGACATTGCCCCAACGGTACAAACAGGAGGGAGAGTTAGGCTGCAGACTCGGTTGCCTGTAGCCTCCAGTTTGGCACCTGTTCGGAGCAGTTGTCTTCCAAAAGTCAAAACGTGCGCTCCCAGGACTTGCACTGCGTGGTCCTTTTTTCACACACTTGCACATGATATTTGCTATGTGAAATGCAAGCTGTGTAATCAAAAATTAAAAATAGCTAAAAGTGTCAGTCACCTCAATACCACAAATATGTGGAAACATGTGCGGACAAAGCACGTAGTTGAGTTACAAAGACACACTGGAGATGTAGGCCAACCTACAGCAGCACCTACATCTTCAGGTTGTGTTGAAGCCTCTTCATCGAGCTCACACACAGCTGGTTATGCTTCCTCACAGGATCGCCATGGAAGAACCTCGGCCACTGTTGTCCAGAGACAAACTGTTATTCCACACACAGCAGCAAGTTCCCTGTCATCCTCACACTCCCAGGCCACAAAACAGCCAGCGGTAGCACAGGCATGGGATAAAAGACGGCCATACTCCGCAAACCATGCACGAGCACAGGCTCTGAATGCTGGCATTGCAAAACTCCTGTCCCTTGAAATGCTGTGATTCAGGCTGGTGGAGACAGACAGTTTCCGTAACTGAATATCATTGTCAATCCCACAATACAATGTGCCAAGCCGATTTCATTTCAGCAGGCAAGCCGTCCCTGGTCTGCAAAAGCATGTTGAGGGAAAAATTAAACATGCGCTACTAAAAGCCCTCAGTAGCAAGGTCCACCTGACCACCGATGCGTGGACCAGTACCCATTGTTATGATCTGCTACAACCAGTAAGGAAAGAAGGGAATTCTGTCCCTACAATACAACTAAGCTGAATCCCTACGATGTAACGGGGAACCTGATCCTGCGACCAGACCCGCTAAAGTCCTCATCTAGTGTGAACGAAGACCTATAGTTGCGAGGGAGTAATCCCTACAAGATCTAGGGACTGGGAGAAAAGGTGGACAGCTCCTAGTCCTAACATAAATTGTAGCATGGATAATTAAACAGAAAAATAAATACTTTGTGATCCTAACATCAAGCAAAACTCACAGATTAAGGCACCTAAGCACCCGGCTAGCTTAACAGTAGATAATACAATGAAGTCAAGCAAAGCCAGAAGGGCGGAGCCAGACTAAATAGGGAAAAAAGGTCATGTGACCAGCAAACTGAAACAAAACCTAACAAGAGGGTTCTAACACCCATGGCCAGGGACAATACCTTTCCCTCACTGCCCATTGGGTCAATGTTGTGCAGCCGGGTACTGATCTTGCGAGTGGCGCTGTACGTGTTCTGCCAACTCCAAGGATTGCAGGAATCAAGTCTGTACACATTGATTCCTCCTCCTATTCCAGTTCCTCAGAATCATCGCTGCAGGAGCCGTCACGGTCTACCTCCACATGGACCCGTGAACGTTTACCTGTTGCGACCGATATGAGCACAGCCGTGTCCAAATGTCAACAGGCCATCCTGAAATTAATTTCCATGGGGAATCTTAGCCACACAGCGCAGGAGCTCTGTAATGCCATAAAGCAGGAGAGCGACGTGTGGTTTTTGGAAGAGAATCTACAGGCAGGCTTGGTAGTGTGTGACAATGGCCGAAATCTGGTGTCAGCTCTGGGCCTTGGCAACCTCACTCACATACCATGCCTGTCATATGTGCTCAACTTGGTCGTGCAGAGTTTTTTGAGGGACTATCCGGATCTTGATGCACTGCTGCACAAGGTCCGCCTAGAGTGCGCTCACTTGCGACGTTCCAGCATGGCCAGATCGCTGATTGCAGCTCTGCAACGCAGATTTCACCTTCATGAACATCGCATTATATGTGACGTACCCACCAGGTGGAATTCCTCGTTACATATGTTGGAGCGGTTGTGTGAGCAGCAGCCAACAGTAATGGAGTATCAGCTGCATCAGGCGCAGTCAACTCGCAATTTGCGGCGTTCACACTTCACCACTACTGAGTGGGCCTCTATAATAAGAATAATAATATTATTTATTTATATAGCGCCATAATATTCCGCAGTGCTTTACAGTTTAACAGTTTCAAAACACGAGTCATAAGTAACAACGTTAACAATACAATAATTAAAGCAAAATCAGCCGCCCCTGCTGGTGAAAGCTTACAATCTACAATGAGGTGTGGGAGATACAAAGTACAGGTGTTTATATACAATGGTGTTTTTACAATGATGGTCCAGCCATTTTAAGGAAGTGAGGGATGCATGGAGATAGTGAATGTGCTACACACACAGAATTACACATAGAATGACTTTGATTAGTGAATGTGATAGGCCACTGTGAACAAATGTGTTTTGAGGGAGCGCCTGAAACCATCCAAATTGCGGATAGTCCTAATTTCTTGGGGTAGAGCATTCCAGAGGATTGGCGCAGCGCGGGTGAAGTCTTGGAGTTGGGAGTGGGAGGTACGGATTAGTGCAGAGGTTAGTCGAAGGTCGTTTGCAGAGTGCAGCAGTCGGTTAGGCCGATAAATATAAATAAGGGAGGAGATGTAGGGGGGTGCTGCGCTGTGGAGAGCTATGTTGGTGAGAACCAGTAATTAGAATTGGATCCTATAATGAATGGGCAGCCACTGCCAGTGTAATGAGTGGCGAATAACTCTATGAAGGATATCTGCCACGTTTTGCGTGCGTTTGATGAGTCAACGCGGATGGCGAGTGCAGATGATGCACTAGTCAGCCTGACTGTCCCCCTTATCTGCCTGCTTCAAAAAACACTGCAAGCACTAAGGCATGAGGTTTTGGAAGAGGTGGAGGATGAGGAGTCACAAATTCCATCACCTTCTGGACAGTCAGCGCAACGTGGTTCCTCACAAAGGGCTGGAGGACTTTCAAAGTACCATGCTGTATCAACAATTGAACCTCCAGAGTCGCTGTCTATATTTTCATAACCATTACAAACTTTTAATGTATTTACAAAGCACATAATGTACATTTTTTGTCTATCCTTTTGTAATGCTATTGTGTTTCCATAAACTGATGTTACAGAATTATGATACAAAGTTTTTAAATTTTGAGTTTTAAATTTTGTAAATTTATATGTATTTGAAGGACTTTGTGAGGAGGATGAGGAGGAGTCAATGGAGGAGGAAGACATCGCTCCAGAGGGAGGTAGACAATGCTCTAGTCAGTATGTAGACCAAGGGTGGGGTGATGCACAGCAGGCGGAGATGACGCCTCTTGCAGGGGACAACGTTTCTTGGCCAGTTGGGAGTCTGCAGCACATGGTTGATTTCATGCTGCAGTGGCTGAGAAACGACCGCCGCATCGAACACATTCACACCACGTCTGATTATTGGGTGTACACCCTCCTAGACCCTCGCTACCGGGACAACTTACAAAGCCTCATCACACCGTTGAACCGGGAGCGTAAAATGCGGAAGTACCAAGACACACTGGTGCAATCCATAATGTTCTCCATTCCAGCCGAGAGCACTGCTGCTGCTACTGATTTACAAAGCAGCTCTGTGCGTCGAGGCAGTGGAGACAGCTCTGCAACAAGAGGGAGCACAAGCAGCGCCTCTGCACAGGGCAAGAACAGTATGTTCCAAATGTGTCGAAGTTTTGTGGCAGCGCCACCAATGTCTACACCATCCGAGACGGCTCCAGTCAGCAGGAGGCAACATTTCCGTAAGATGGTGACAGACTACATGTCTTGCCCTCTCAGTGTACTCCCAGATGGCTCTTCCCCATTCAAGTTTTGTGTCTCTAAGCTGGATACATGGCCAGAGCTTAGCCAGTATGCATTGGAGGTGCTGGCTTGATCTGCTGGCAGTGTATTATCGGAGTGCGTCTTTACTGCTGCAGGTGGTGTACTAACAGACCGTTGCATGCGACTATCCTACGATAATGTAGAACGGCTTACTTTTCTGAAAATGAACTAGGCATGGATCTCGCCTGAATTTGCCTGTCCGGTTTCAGATTAACTAACTGGTTGGCAACGTTTTCCATGTCTCCTGTTATGTTCATCTTTCTACCACCTGAGCTATACTCCCTGGGCTACAACACTGCCAGTTGCTGCTCAGAAGTGTCGTGTCCACAGACCAATACACAAGCTATAGTGATAGTGGGGTTCAGTAACGCCTGCTGTTCCCCTGCTGTGTGTCCGGCAAAAATTACTGCTACCTAGCTACACATGTTTAAAAAAACATGACATGTTAAAGTGGCTAGTGCTACACATAGATATCAGGCTACACCCTTATTTCTAAGCTGTAAACAAGTGAAACGTCAAATTTAAAACCATTCAATGATTAGTGTTGGTAACAAATCTGTAACTAAATAATTGTGACATATTATGGCAGATATCCACATGTCTAACACAAATGCTAACACAAAAGCATACTTATGCTATTAGGGTACTGATGGTGAACCTTCTCACTCCATAACTTTGACCAATCCAACTCACATCATGCCTCAAATGCTGCAATGTTGGAAGTGCATAATGTGGGTTGAACTTTGACAACAGCTGCAGTGCGAAGGTTATCCTTCTGTGTTCTTGGCTTTTAAATAAAAGCATACAAGTAAATATAATAATACATTGTTGATTAAGGGACATGATGTACACCTGTAATATTGTGCAAACAATGGATGTAGGACTATTCCTCTTCAACATTACTTATATTTGTGTCATTTGAAAAAATACATATTTTAGTTAAAAATTAAAAACCCATGTTCAGTAGCTGTGAAAGGCCCGTTTGTGTACTTCTATATAGTTTGCAACCAATGTATTGTATACGGGTGGAAGCGCGTCACACTAATAGATTAGATTTATTTTAAATGGAATGTAGCAGAACCAATTGGAGATAAATGAAAAGGATGAGCCACTGAGACACGCTCAGCAGAGTACAAGCAGCAGTGCTTGAACATGTAACTGGAGCGTGATCTGCACTCAAAAAAGTAAAAAACACAGACTGAAGTGAACACTGAAACACAACTGTCCACAATCTGTGAAAAGCTCCTTTCTGTACTTCTATAGTGTTTGCAACCAATGTATTGTATACGGATGGAAGCGCGTCACACTAATAGATTAGATTTATTTTAAATGGAATGTAGCAGAACCAATTGGAGATAAATGAAAAGGATGAGCCACTGAGACACGCTCAGCAGAGTACAAGCAGCAGTGCTTGAACATGTAACTGGAGCGTGATCTGCACTCAAAAAAGTAAAAAACACAGACTGAAGTGAACACTGAAACACAACTGTCCACAATCTGTGAAAAGCTCCTTTCTGTACTTCTATAGTGTTTGCAACCAATGTATTGTATACGGATGGAAGCGCGTCACACTAATAGATTAGATTTATTTTAAATGGAATGTAGCAGAACCAATTGGAGATAAATGAAAAGGATGAGCCACTGAGACACGCTCAGCAGAGTACAAGCAGCAGTGCTTGAACATGTAACTGGAGCGTGATCTGCACTCAAAAAAGTAAAAAACACAGACTGAAGTGAACACTGAAACACAACTGTCCACAATCTGTGAAAAGCTCCTTTCTGTACTTCTATAGTGTTTGCAACCAATGTATTGTATACGGATGGAAGCACGTCACACTAATAGATTTGATTTTTTTCTAATATAATGGAGCTGCACCAATTCCACTAAATAAAATAAAAAAAAAAAAAAAAAGGGACACGTGCAGATGCCTACAAACAGCGGTGGATGCAGAGCAAACTGCAGCGTCACCTGCACTGTCACACACACACCTTGCACAGAGCTGTTAAAACAACACTGGCAAAATGAAGCTTTACACAGCGGTTGGTAAACTAGCCTGCCTCAAGCACAGTAGTACACAAAATCGCAATATCTAACTGTCCCTCAGAGTGAGCAGAGTAGCGTTCTGTCCCTTACTGAGTTCACAGCACAGTGACGCTAAAATGGCGGCGGCGCCTTTTATAGTGCATTCTGACATCATTTCAGCAGCCAATCACAGCCATGCCATTAGTTAAGATGACCGCAGCATCACAGGATGTGCCCACACTTCGTAGGATTCCTCATTGGCTGACTAAAATCACATTGCCTCTCAAAGAATTATGGGAACTTCCGATTCCGGTATACGATATGGAAAAAGTATCGGAATTAAGTATCGGAATTCCGATAACGCGAATATCGGCCGATACCCGATACTTGCGGTATCGGAATGCTCAACACTACTCAGCATTCTACAAAGTGGCATCGTAAACCGCAGATTATTACAGCATCCATTTAACCAATATGCTTTCTACAGCATCACATGATTAAATAGAATAGTTTGCATTATTTCATAATCATTTTTTGCTGTAAATTAATGTATACTGGATCCTCTGTTGGGTTAACCCTCTGGACTTCCCGATCATCCATTCTAGGAGCTATCCATGCTTGGACCTTCATAAAACAAAAATGTGAATGTGGTCTTTAAGGTTTATAATTGAGTTTTCGTCTCTTGCAGGAACTTGACCAGCAAGCAACCATACATACCAAAGGCTGTGTTCCCCAGTTTGAGAAGTGGTTGCAAGATAATCTAACCATAGTGGCCGGGGTGTTCATAGGCATTGCATTGCTGCAGGTACATGGAATTAGTAACCCAGATAGGGAGTCAATGGGGTCCCTTATTTGCTGTTTTTCTATTCCGATGACACAACAGAAAATCTAAAATTCCTAACAAAAATGTGAATTTAGCCTTGATCTGTATGCTGTAAAATTAATAGTTCAGTTTTTCATTCTTCTGCAGAAAAGAACCACTAAATCTTTGCGTTAGTATATGTAGTAAATAGTAGTTAGAATGAATTAGCACCCAGTAATGATGAGCGAACGTGCACGGATAAGGTGTTATCTGAACATGCCCAGGTCCTAGCTGAGTGTCTTCGGCGTGCTCAAATAATATGTTCAAGTCCCTGTGGCAGCATGTCTCTCGGCTGTTTGACAGCTGCAACATACAGTACAGACCAAAAGTTTGGACACACCTTCTCATTCAAAGATTTTTCTGTATTTTCATGACTATGAAAATTGTAGAATCACACTGAAGGCATCAAAAACTATGAAGTAACACATGTGGAATTATACATTACACTTTACAAAAAAGTGTGAAACAACTGAAAATATGTCTTATATTCTAGGTTCTTCAAAGTAGCCACCTTTTGCTTTGATTACTGCTTTGCACACAGAAAAGGTGAACGGATGGACTCTACATGCCTGGTTCCCACCGTGAAGCATGGAGGAGGTGGTGTGATGGTGTGGGGGTGCTTTGCTGGTGACACTGTTGGGTATTTATTCAAAATTGAAGCGGTGAGCGGTCCAGCTCACCCCAAACCATCTCGATTGGGTTCAGGTCTGGTGACTGTGAAGGCCAGGTCATCTGGCGTAGCACCCAACACTCTCCTTCTTGGTAAAATGGCCCTTACACAGCCTGGAGGTGTGTTTGGGGTCATTGTCCTGTTGAAAAATAAATGATGGTCCAACTAAACGCAAACCGGATGGAATAGCATGCCGCTGCAAGATGCTGTGGTAGCCATGCTGGTTCAGTATGCCTTCAATTTTGAATAAATCCCCAACAGTGTCACCAGCAAAGCACCCCCACACATCACACCTCCTCCTCCATGCTTCACGGTGGGAACTAGGCATGTAGAGTCCATCCGTTCACCTTTTCTGCGTGCAAAGCAGTAATCAAAGCAAAAGGTGGCTACTTTGAAGAACCTAGAATATAAGACATATTTTCAGTTGTTTCACGCTTTTTTGTAAAGTGTAATGTATAATTCCACATGGTTAAATTCTATTTTTTTATGCCTTCGTGTGATTTTACAATTTTTTTGTCGTGGAAAAAAAGAAAAATCGTTTGAATAGAAGGTGTGTCCAAAATTTTGGTCTGTACGATCAAGGGGTTTTCCCAACAAAAAAAGGCAGCCGCGGGGGGCTCGAAAATTTTTTGAGCACGCCGAAAACACCGTTAGCCCCGGGGCTGGGAAAAAACCCTAACCCGGGCACGTTCCTATCATAGGCCCGTCTTCCCGATTTTATCCTTGCTTTCAGGTAATAAGCTGCCCTTTTTTTTAGCATTTTTATGTATGTATTCAAACCTTTTCACCTTTATCAGAATTTAGTTTTTTTTGGGAAAATTGCAGTGTTGTAATGTCAGCTTGTTTACTCCCTTTCCAATGTTCTTTTAAAGGGAGCAAACTTTGGGCGAAATGATCCAGGTCTCTGCAGGGGCCCATGGTAATGCCAGGTTATAAAAAACATCATCAAATTCTCTTTGTTCACTGGGGTGGGGCGAATTTAAACTTTGCTGCAAAGAAATGCATTAGCATATCCCTGTTTATTTTCCAAGTGTGATTTGCTTGGAAAAGACACAGTGACGCCCCTTTTCCATATTTATTACCAATGGGAAAGCCATGGATTCAATCCATTTAAAGTAGGTACTTTTGCAAAGGTAAATGGCAATATCTGTCCCCTGACGGGAATAAATTAGTAAGTTCCCAGTCGCAAACCCAAAATTTTTTGGAAATATCTTCTTGGCCTTGAAAGGGGTGACTTAAAGGCTATCGTACCCTTAAGAGCTACACTTGGCTTGTCAATTTGGCCAAAGTCATTTCTCCCCCTAAAAATTTCATTTGGAAAAATTCGGCATGTAGAAAAGGGGCGATACAAAATCCCCGGCTGTTTAATGCCCCAGGGGGAAAAAGGTATAGGTGCATTTAATGTTATCAGAACGGCCTCCCAAGGAAAGCTCTTAGGTATTTCACCTGGTGCGCCGACCCGAAAATGAACATATTGGTTCGCCGCAGTTCGGGACAGCGCAAAAAGACGCGCAGGGGCTCCCCATACATCGTATGGCCTGGACCCCGTGTTAAAGTAGGGTACACAGGTGAGCAATGTAGGGGGGTGAACGGAAGAGGGGCCAGGGGAGTTAAGGAGGAATCCCAGCCCCGCCCAAAGTAGTGTGAAAAATAGCCCTAAAAAATAGTCCCGCAGTCCCCACCAAAAGATTAGAAAAAAATTTTCGTCATGTAAAAAAAAATCTTTTTTTGTGAAAAAAAA
>JARQOD010000001.1:258228341-258325421 GCA_033576555.1 Oophaga sylvatica
GGTAGTCCCCGGGAGCCCAAGTCACAGAGTATGAGGAAAAGGTTGGGGAGGGTTTGTTGCTATTTGGGTTTTTGAATTGGACTTCTGGACAAAGGGAAGCCAAAGGGAGTGTTGGCATAGGGGAAGGGGCTGGGGATAAGGGGGGAACGGGTGGTTTTGTTGGCGGGGAATGTGGAGGGATGGAGGGTCCCAGAGTGCAGAGGGGGGGCCCAGAGATAGGAGGTTACAGTAGTAAAGGCGGGAGATGATACGGGAATCACATTTTTTTGTGGTGTCAGGGTCAAGGAAGCGCGGACCGCATATTTTGTTTTAACAGGAGATAAAAAAAAGAAAAGATGACATAAGCTTGGCAAAGGAAAAAAAGGTCCGCAAGGCAGAAAACAGAGAAAAGAAAAAAGGGGAAAAAATCCACAGATTTAAAACAAAAAATGTTATCTGAAAGATCGGGCAAAGCGGGAGCAAGCAACCCTAAAGGTAAAGCATATGTAACAGAAAAAAAAAAAAAAACTAACCCAAATTTAAAAATATAAAAAAAGGGCAGCAAAAATGGGGAAAAAAAATTTAACATTTAATTAACCCAATTTAAAAAACGGACCATATATTGAAACTCCCCCAAAAAAAACCCCGTAGAATATATGATATTTTTTCGAGGAAAAGCCTGGCCCAAAATTTTTAAGGGAGAATTGAACCAGACAGAAAGCTTTAAAAACAACTTCCACCGCAAGGCAAATAATAGCAAATAGCAACCCGCCCCCCTAATTGCATATTTTTCGCCGGGTATAACAATTTTAAATGGACGCAGGGAAAAGGGAAAAATCCCCCATTTCAAAAAGTCGTCACTTCCAAATTATCATCCCCTTTAAAGTATCCCTTTGGTCTCTTCCAGAATAGTGAGCCCCTTTCCCAACCGTTCTTTCGTTAGGATTCATCGGGGAAGGGAAAAGGTCACTCTTCAAAGCATTTCTCTATGGGGAAAAAAAAAGCAAACTCCCCCATTTTATCAAATAGTCAACACTCCCATCACCAAAACACCAAACGTGCACCCCACAAACCAAAACAACCCCTAACAAAAGATTCCGGATTTAAAAGTTTATGTTAAAATTGGGGGCAAATTTTAAACGAAACCCCAGCCACCTTGGAAGAATCAACAAAATAGCGATCTCACCTCTTGCAAAAAAATGCCACCAATGTTAATAGCCCGCGCATGGCAAACAAGCTACCGCACCGCAAGGACTTCCGGTCGGGCCGATGCGGAAACTTCCTGTAAAAATACAGCCCCCTTTAATACTCATAATCCCGCGACCAGGGGGGTAGGGGCATGCGCTATTGAACCCTTCGGCTGTAAAAACCTCCGATAACCGGAAATAAGGCAATTTTAAAATACCCAAACCCAAAAATTTTTGACCTCAATCAGCCGCATCTAAAAAAAGACAGGGTCTCAGGGGAATCAATGCCCCAGTCGCCAAATTAAAAACACCACCCAGCGCAAAAGTTAAATATGAAAAAAATTTCACGCTTATTATTAAGCTTTCAAAGAGAACAGAAGGCCAAAAAAAAAGTGTAAATATAAAAAATTATGTACTTTGTTGACACGTTAAGCATACAGGGAGTAACATAGAAAAAATATGGGGACCAAAAAAGGGGAGGGCCCAAAAAATACCGGGAAAAAATAAACAGACATAAAATAACCTATATACAGAATTGTTATTATTGTTTCCATTTTTCAAGACAACATTAATCCATGGTATAATTTGGGGGAATTATTTTTAATTTCTTTTTTCCAAAGACATAGATTAACCCTTGATATAACCGAGTATCCAAAATAAAATGCCCCGATTCTCACAGTCCAAAATTCGGATTGGAGATAAAAAAATGAAAAATTTGTTTTCCATAAAAAAGAATAAAAATTTGGGCTGCCCCTTTACAAAACGGAATAAAACCTAGGATTTATATTCAAAATTGACAATATACATTAAAGAAAAAAGATGTTTAGTGAAAAGAAAATGATTCAATAAAAACATAAAAAACTTAGAGGAGAAAACGGGGATACCCGTTGAGACCAACATTCATAGGCTTTTATAAATATATAACAAAGAAAAGATTGGAAAAGAAAAGCCTCAAAATTTCCCCTCCCAAAAAACCCTATAACTATCTAACCCTTCCTAGCAGGGAGGTTGGAGCCCTAAAATCCTGGCCAGGGCCCCCCCCGGTCCCACGGCCTGCCCCTTTAAACAAAAACCCCCGCTAAAACCCAAATTAGGAAAGCAGGAAAAGGAAAGCGTTCTTTTAACCCCCTTTGTCGAGCCATTTTGCAGCTTAATGAGGGCCCAATTTTTTTCTTTTGCCCATTTCATTTTTAGGTTAAACCGGGAACGCTTTAACAAACCCCCTGATTCGAATTTTTTTTTTCGTGACAATTGTATTTCACTTTGTGGAAATTTCTTTGTATGATTGTGTTTTTTTATGAAAAAAACAAATATGGCAAAATTTTAAAAATTTAAAAATTTTTCAAACTTTAAATTTTTAGCCTTAAATCGAGAGATTTCACACAAAATTTCTTAATAAATCATTCCCCCACATGTCTACTTTACATCCCCCAAATTTTGGGCCCAAAAATTTTTTTTTTTTTTAAAAAGTTATAAGGGTTAAAAGTTGACCCGTTTTTCTCTTTTTTACAACCCATTTGTTTTTAGGACCAAATCACATTTAAGTCACTTTGGGGTTCTTATAAAGAAAAACCCAAAAGGACCCCAAATTCAAAAAAACGCCCCCCTAAAGGGTCTCAAAACCCCAAATTCAAGAATTTTTTTAAAAAACCCTTAGGCTTACAAACTAAGCAATGTGAAGGAAAAAATTAACTTTAAATTTTTTTTTTAAAAACTTTTTTTGGAACCCTTTTTTTTTATTTACAAGTGTTAAAAGAAAAAAATAAAAACAAAATTTGTTGGCAATTTCTCCTGATAAGCCGATACCCCATATTTGGGGGGAAACCACTTTTTTGGCGCCCGAGGTGCAAGGGGAAAGGGGCGACATTTGACTTTTTTTAACGCAGAATTTGGCTGGACCATGTCGCGTTTGTAGAGGCCCTATGTGTCTAACGGGGAAACCCCTCACAAATGACCCCATTTTGGAAACTAGACCCCTTAAGGAGCTTATCTAGATGTGTGGTGAGCACTTTGAACCCCCAAGTGCTTCACAGAAATTATAAACGCAGAGCCGTGAAAATGAAAAATCATTTTTTTTCTCAAAAATATTTTTTTAGCCAGCTATTTTTTTATTTTCCCAAGGGTAACGGAGAAATTGAACCCCAAAATTGGTGTGCAATTTGTCCTGGTACGCTGATACCCCATATGTTGGGGTAAACCACTGTTTGGGCGCAGGAGTGCTCTGGAAGGGAGGGAGCGCCATTTTTGGACTTTTTGAAAGCCACGCGTGTGTTTGGAGACCCCTGATGGTCTAAACAGTGGAAACCCCCACAAGTGACCCATTTGGAAACTAGACCCCTAAGGAGCTTATCTAGATGTGTGGTGAGCACTTTGAACCCCCAATGCTTCACAGAAATTTATAAACGCAGAGCCGTGAAAATGAAAAATCATTTTTTTTCTCAAAAATGATTTTTTTAGCCAGCTATTTTTTATTTTCCCAAGGTAACTGGAGAAATTAGAACCCCAAAATTGGTGTGCAATTTGTCCTGAGTAGCTGATACCCCATATGTTGGGGTAAACCACTGTTTGGGCGCACGGCAGGGCTCGGAAGGGAGGGAGCGCCATTTGACTTTTTGAAGCCACGTCGTGTTTGAGACCCCCTGATGGTCTAAACATGGAAACCCCCACAAGTGACCCATTTTGGAAACTAGACCCCTTAAGGAGCTTATCTAGATGTGTGGTGAGCACTTTGAACCCCAAATGCTTCACAGAAATTTATAAACGCAGAGCCGTAAAAATGAAAAATCATTTTTTTTCTCAAAATGATTTTTTAGCCAGCTATTTTTTATTTTCCCAAGGTAACTGGAGAAATTAGAACCCCAAAATTGGTGTGCAATTTGTCCTGAGTATGCTGATACCCCATATGTTGGGGTAAACCACTGTTTGGGCGCACGGCAGGGCTCGGAAGGGAGGGAGCGCCATTTGACTTTTTGAAAGCCACGTCGTGTTTGGAGACCCCCTGATGTGTCTAAACAGTGGAAACCCCCACAAGTGACCCCATTTTGGAAACTAGACCCCTTAAGGAGCTTATCTAGATGTGTGGTGAGCACTTTGAACCCCCAATGCTTCACAGAAATTTATAAACGCAGAGCCGTAAAATGAAAATCATTTTTTTTTCTCAAAATGATTTTTTTAGCCAGCTATTTTTTATTTTCCCAAGGGTAACGGAGAAATTAGAACCCCAAAATTGGTGTGCAATTTGTCCTGAGTATGCTGATACCCCATATGTTGGGGTAAACCACTGTTTGGGCGCACGGCAGGGCTCGGAAGGGAGGGAGCGCCATTTGACTTTTTGAAAGCCACGTCGTGTTTGGAGACCCCCTGATGTGTCTAAACAGTGGAAACCCCCACAAGTGACCCCATTTTGGAAACTAGACCCCTTAAGGAGCTTATCTAGATGTGTGGGGAGCACTTTGAACCCCCAAGTGCTTCACAGAAATTTATAAACGCAGAGCCGTGAAAATGAAAAATCTTTTTTTTTCTCAAAAATGATTTTTTTAGCCAGCTATTTTTTATTTTCCCAAGGGTAACCCGGAGAAATTAGAACCCCAAAATTGGTGTGCAATTTGTCCTGAGTAGCTGATACCCCATATGTTGGGGTAAACCACTGTTTGGGCGCACGGCAGGGCTCGGAAGGGAGGGAGCGCCATTTGACTTTTTGAAAGCCACGTCGTGTTTGGAGACCCCCTGATGTGTCTAAACAGTGGAAACCCCCACAAGTGACCCCATTTTGGAAACTAGACCCCTTAAGGAGCTTATCTAGATGTGTGGTGAGCACTTTGAACCCCCAAGTGCTTCACAGAAATTTATAAACGCAGAGCCGTGAAAATGAAAAATCTTTTTTTTCTCAAAATATTTTTTTAGCCAGCTATTTTTTATTTTCCCAAGGGTAACCGGAGAAATTAGAACCCAAAATTGTGTGCAATTTGTCCTGAGTATGCTGATACCCATATGTTGGGTAAACCACTGTTTGGGCGCACGGCAGGCTCGGAAGGGAGGGAGCGCCATTTGACTTTTTGAAAGCCACGTCGTGTTTGGAGACCCCTGATGTGTCTAAACAGTGAAACCCCCACAAGTGACCCCATTTTGGAAACTAGACCCCTTAAGGAGCTTATCTAGATGTGTGGTGAGACTTTGAACCCCAAGTGCTTCACAGAAATTTATAAACGCAGAGCCGTGAAAATGAAAAATCTTTTTTTTTCTCAAAATATTTTTTTAGCCAGCTATTTTTATTTTCCCAAGGTAACGAGAAATTAGAACCCCAAAATTGGTGTGCAATTTGTCCGAGTACTGATACCCCATATGTTGGGGTAAACCACTGTTTGGGCGCACGGCAGGGCTCGGAAGGGAGGGAGCGCCATTTGACTTTTGAACGCCACGTCGTGTTTGGAGACCCCCTAGATGGATGACGCCTAAAATAGTGGAACTACCCTCCAATTTCTAGCTCCATTTTTCCCTAATTCCCAAAATGTCATCCTAACCTATATCTTCACACGTAATGCAGCTGATACTAAATCTGCCCCAACCCTCAATACTCCAACCCTAATCATACCACCCTAACATCTACATTGACTAAACCCCTAATCCACTAATTGTAACCACTATTGAACCCTACCTAATTTCCTAACCAACTAATATTATAACCCTAACCCTAAGGCTGGGTTCATTTTGCGTTTTACCAGCCCGTTCAACACATAGCGTTGACGGGCTGGTAACGGTATAGCATAACGTGATCGCGTTATGCTATACCCGCTAGCGCAGAGGAATCAGCAGATGATTCATCTGCGCTAGCGGTGACGGAGCCCAGACGCTGCAGCCCACGTCCGAGGCTCCATCACTGAATGATGGCACGTCGCAAACGCATGCCGCTTTACGGCATGCGTCGCGATGCGCCCTCAAATGGGGGTGAATGGCAGCATTAACGGACTGCCATAACGCAGTATGAACCCAGCTTAACCCTAACGCTAATTATAACCCTAACCCTAATTATAACCCTAACCCTAATTATAACCCTAACCCTAACAGAAAAATGAAAATAAATATAATTTCTATTTTTTATTATATGTCCCTAACTAAGGGGGTGATAAATGGGGGGGTTATGTACTGTTTTTTTTTATTTTGATCACTGTGATAGTTTATCACAGTGATCAAAATGCACTTTCTGGAGAATGAATGAAACTTTTTTTGAATCTGCCGCCAAGCAGATCGGCGGGCGCACTGCGCATGTGCCCGCCATTTTTTTTTTGCAGGAAGAAGACGCCGGGATCCTGGGGCCTGCGGGAGGACGGAGGACACCGGTAAGTATACGGGGGGCGATCGGGGGACCCTCATTTTCTCCCCTCTGATGTGCGATCACATCAGAGGGGAGAGAAATCATTTTTTTTTTTTTTTGCGATCGCGGCTATGCTTGCATAGCCGCGATCGCAGCACCGGGATCGGTGAATACCGACCCGGATCATGTTCTCTGGGGTCTCGGCTACCCCCGGTAGCCGAGACCCCAGAGAATATTTGCCCATCCCCCCACCAGCACAGCGGCACATAGCGGCGGGCGCACTGAGCATGCGCCCGCCATTTTCTTAACAGCACCGGGGGACTACGGAGGGCCCGGGGGCCACATGGACTGGATCGGGGGCTACATGGGGGTCCTGGGGACCCTTTTTCTCTGTCCCCTGATGTCCGATGACATCAGGGGACAGAGAAATTAAATGGCACATCAGATTTTTTTTTTTGTTGTTGCGGTCGCCGTTATAGGGTTAATAACGGCGACCGCAACATCGGGTCGGTAAAAACCGACCCGATTCATGTTCTCTGGGGTCTCGGCTACCCCCGATAGCCGAGACCCCGGAGAAAATGCGCCTCTGGGGGGCGCTATTCACTTTTTCCACAGCGCCGTTAATTAACGGCGATGTGGTTTAAGTACCCTTAATGACCGCCGTTAAAAGGCGTATCGGCGGTCATTAAGGGGTTAAACCTTCAGGGGAAACGGATCCCAATCGAAAGATCCATTTAGTCTCATTCTGTAATATTGTCTTATCCCAATCACCACCACGAATTGGTTTAGGGACCTTTTCAATACCCAAAAATTTAATTGCGTCCGGGTCTCCACCATGACTAAGATTGATATGTCTAGCAACGGGCGTATCCATTTTTCTCGCTATGTCTCTCATATGTTCACCGATTCTTCTTCTAAACTATCTGATAGTTTTACCAATATAGATCATACCACACCTACAGATGGCCCTGTAAATAACTCCTTCACTCCTACAATTGATGAAGGAGGTAATCTCAAACCTTCTTGAATTATCAGATGAGAAAAATTGTTTGCCAACTTCAATGTTTTTACAGGCAATACACCCACTACACTTATAACAACCAATGACATTAGATTTGAGCCATGTCGTTCTCTCAGCATTACGGAAGTGACTCTTTACGAGTCTATCTTTCAAAGACCTTCCTTTCCGAAAGGTGATTTGAGGGTGGGGAGGCAAAAGATCACCAATATCATGATCCATTTTCAAGATAGGCCAATGATTTTTTAAAATTTAACGTAGGCCATCAGCACCATTATTAAAGGTGGTAATAAATCTAAGGCCCAAAAATTCATCTTCTTTTTTAGGAGACTGAGCCAGCAATTCCATCCTGTTTTTGATCTTAATATCATTATAGGCCCCTTTTAACACACGATCAGGATAACCCCTATCCAGAAATCTATTATGTAGATCATTTGCCTGACGTTTAAAATTCCTCTCATCCGAGCAATTTCTGCGTACCCTAGTGTATTGGCTCCTTGGTATGCCCTTCTTCTGGGCCAAAGGATGGCTGCTCTCCCACCTCAGAAGAGAATTAGTGGCCGTAGATTTCCTATGAATGCTGGTACTCAAAGTTCCATCCTCCTTTCTTTCAATCAACACATCAAGAAATGAAAGACTTAATAGATTCCATTCAAATGTGAAGCTTAAACCAATATCATTCACATTTAAACTCGTGACAAAATCAGCAAAAGAGTCCCCTGTGCCTCTCCAAATGATGAAAACGTCGTCTATATATCTTAACCATAAAAGAGCATTTTCAGCTCCGACGACACCATTTTCACCAAAAACCACAGTCTCCTCCCACCAGACCAGGAGCAAGACTTCTAGAAGGCTCAGGAAGAAAACTAAATCACCGGTAACAACTAAGGGAAGTTTGCTCACTAAAATCTCCCCAGTCTGTAACACCTGATCTCCAATCATCCTCTTCAGGTGATTGACTTCTGTCAGCCAGACCAGCTCTATTACCAGCAGCAACCACCAGAGGGAGCCCAAACTCAGAAGCCAGATCAAAAGTGTTCACAACAGTATCCCTCCTTGAGGAGGTGTCACCGAACCCTCACCCAAGCCACCAGGCCGTTCAGGATGGGCCCGGTGAAAGGTGCGAACCAATCTCTCGGCATGAATGTCAGAAGCAAACACCCAAGAATTATCCTCCTGACCATAACCTTTCCACTTGACCAAGTACTGGAGTCTCCATCTAGCCAGATGAGAATCCAATACTTTCTCTACTTCATACTCCAGATTGCCCTTACCCAATACAGGATCATGGGGCACAGCCATGGGAACTACTGGATCAACAAACCATTTCAACAAAGATTTATGAAAGATATTGTGAATCTTAAATGTTCCTGGAAGAGCCACACGGAAAGAAACAGGATTAAGGATTTCCAAAATCTTATAAGGTCCAATGAACCTTGGCTTAAATTTTGGAGACTCAACCTTCATAGGATTATTTTTTGAGGACAACCAAACCATGTCACCTACTTTAAACCAGGGACCATCAGTCCTATACCGGTTGGCAAACCGTTGGGCCTTCTCCTGAGAGTGAGACAACTTATCCACTACTTGATTCCAAATCTGCTGCATTCTCTCTACCATAGAATCAACACCTGGACAGGCTGAAACCTCCACCTGCCCTGAAGAAAACCGAGGATGAAACCCGAAGTTGCAGAAAAAAGGGGACATCAAAATGGCAGAACTAGCCCTATTATTTAGAGCAAATTCAGCCAAGGGCAAAAAAGAGACCCAATCATCTTGATCAGCAGACACAAAACATCTCAGATAAGTTTCCAAAGTCTGGTTTGCTCTCTCAGTCTGCCCATTAGTCTGAGGGTGAAACGCAGAGGAGAAAGACAACTGAATTCCCTGTTTAGAACAAAAGGCTCTCCAAAATCTGGAAACAAACTGGACTCCTCTGTCAGACACAATGTTCTCCGGAATGCCGTGCAAATGAACCACCTGCTGAAAAAACAAGGGCACCAACTGGGAAGAGGATGGCAACTTCGGCAGTGGCACAAGATGGACCATCTTGGAAAATCTATCACAGATCAACCAGATAACAGTCATTCTCAGAGAGACAGGGAGGTCGGAAATAAAATCCATTGAGATATGTGTCCATGGCCTCCTGGGCACCGGAAGTGGCACTAACAATCCACTAGAGCGAGAACTGGGTTTGGACCGAGAACAAGTCCCACAGGACTGCACAAAATTCCTGACATCACGAGATAAAGCAGGCCATCAAAAAGACCGACTCACCAAATCTCTGGTACCAAAAATATCGGGATACAATTTACCCATAGGGCACAGTTCAGGTTTATCCTCCTGAAATTCCTCCAGGGCAAGTCTCAAATCATGTGAGATAGTGGAAAGAACCACACCCTCATTTAGAATGGTAGTAGGCTCAGTCACATCAAGAGAATCCGCAAAGAAACTCCTAGAGAGGGCATCTGCCTTAATATTCTTAGTGCCCGGAAGAAAGGAGACCACAAAATTAAAACGCGTGAAAAACAAGGCCCACCTAGCCTATCTAGGATTCAATCGCTTGGCTGATTCGAGATAGATCAAGTTCTTGTGGTCAGTAAGGACAACAACTTGATGTTTGGCTCCCTCCAACAAATGTCTCCACTCTTCAAATGCCCACTTCATAGCCAATAATTCTCGATTCCACACATAATTACGTTCAGATGGGGAAAATTTTCGAGAAAAGAAGACACAAGGGTTAATCTTAGAGGTTACCGGATCTCTTTGAGACAAAACGGCTCCTGCACCAATCTCAGAAGCATCTATCTCCACCTGAAATGGGAGAGAAACATCAGGTTGCCGTAGAATAGGAGCAGAAGTGAATCTCCGCTTAAGCCCCTGAAACGCCGAAACTGCATCTGGAGACCAATTCACCACATCAGCGCCCTTTTTGGTCAAATCCGTCAGTGGTTTCACAATACCAGAAAAATTACTTATGCATTTACGGTAAAAATTAGCAAAACCTAAAAATTTCTGAAGAGCCTTCAAGGAAGTGGGCTGCACCCAATCATAATTGGCCTGAACCTTGACCGGGTCCATTTCAATAGCGGACGGAGACAAAATAAATCCCAAAAACAAAATTTTTTGCACGCCAAAGAGAAATTTCGGTCCCTTAACATACAAAGTATTTTCTTTCAAAATCCAGAATACAATCCGAACATGTTCCACATGAGAATCCCAGTCATTGGAAAAAATCAAAATATCATCCAAATAAACGATCAAAAACTTGTCCACATAATCCAGGAAAATATCGGTCATGAAAGATTGGAAGACAGAAGGGGCATTAGTGAGCCCAAAAGGCATCACTAGGTACTCAAAATGCCCCTCAGGAGTATTAAACGCCGTCTTCCATTCATCACCATGATTAATGCAAATAAGATTATACTCCCCCCTAAGGTCAAGCTTGGTAAACCAACTAGCACCTTTTACTCTGGAGAATAAATCGGAAATCAGGGGTAACGGGTGCTGATATTTAACAGTGATTTTATTAAGGAGACGATAGTCAATACATGGAATCAATCAGCCATCCTTCTTGGCCACAAAGAAAAAGCCGGCACCTAAAGGTGAAGAGGATGGTCTGATATGGCCCTTCTCCAATGACTCTTTGATGTAAGATCGCATAGCATCATGTTCAGGTACAGATAAATTGAAGAGCCGACCCTTGGGAAATTTACAACTGGGCACTAACTCGATTGCGCAATCATAACTCCTGTGAGGAGGCAAGGACGCTCTCACTAAACACATCAGAGAAATCAGCCAAATAGTCAGGATATCCTGAGACTGGGAGAGGTAGAGAAAACAGGAGGGTCACTAAGAACACATTGACAACCCCAACTAACCACAGACACAGACTTCCAATCCAGAACAGGATTATGGGTCTGCAACCAAGGAAAACCCAGTAAAATAATGTCATGTAAATTACGTAACACAAAAAATTTACAATTCTCTTTGTGGTCCGGGGCTACCCGCATTATCACCTGGGTCCAAAACTGGGGTTTATTCTCTGCTAAAGGGGTAGCATCAATACCCCTCAAAGGAATAGGAGTCCACAGGGGTACCATGGAAAAACCACAACGTTTGGCAAAGTCATAATCCATCAGGTTTAAGGCTGCTCCTGAATCAACAAAAGCCTTAGCAGAAAATGAAGATAAGGAGCAGATCAAGGTAACCGTCAAGAGGAATTTAGGCTGTACATTGCAAATTATGGTAAGAATAGTAACAAAAAAAAAAAAACAGTTGTCAGAATTTTTTATATATTTTTTCCTCTTTTTCTCTGGGGGCCGCAGGAGGATTTTTTCTTCAATGGAGATTAGGCAGTTGTCTGATCGTGTTGAGCAGCTCACTGCTGAAGTTCGGAGAATTTCTGCCTATTTCGCTCAGTTGTCTAACTGTAGAACCTAAGCTCCCTATTCCTGATTTATTTTCTGGGGATCGGTCTAAATTTTTTAACTTTAAGAATAATTGTAAATAGTTTTTTGCCTTGAAACCTAATTCCTCGGGGAACGCGGCGCAGCAGGTTAAAATTGTCATCTCCCTGTTGCGCGGCGACCCTCAGGACTGGGCCTTTTCCCTGACACCTGGGGATCCTGTTTTGGCTAATGTGGATGCATTTTTTCAGGCCCTGGGGTTGTTGTATGATGAACCTAATGTTATTACTCAAGCTGAGAAAACCTTATTGGCATTGAACCAGGGTCAGGAAGCTGCAGAGTTATATTGTCAGAAATTCCGAAAGTGGGCAGTCCTTACTAAATGGAACGATGATGCCCTAGCTGCTCTTTTTCAGAAGGGTCTGGCAGAAACTGTAAAAGATGTTATGGTGGGATTTCCTGTCCCCTCTTGTCTCAACGACTCTATGTCATTAGCCATTCAAATTGACAGACGTTTACGTGAACGTAGGAATATGCGAGAGGTGGTGATACCTTTCGAACAAACCTCTGAGCCCATGCAGTGTGATGGGGTTGTTTCTGGGGCTCAGCGTCGAGAATTTCGAAAGCGTAATAAGTTATTCTTCTATTGTGGGGACTCTTCTCATACTATTTCCGTCTGCCCTAGGCGGGGAAGACGTTATGCGCGCTCATTTGTTTTGGGCAATGTACAGTCTAAATTTCTCTAGACTGTTACCTTGATCTGCTTCTTATCCTCATTTTCTGCTCAGGCTTTTGTCGATTCAGGAGCAGCCCTGAACCTGATGGATTTTGATTTTGCCAAACGTTGTGGTTTTCCCATGGTACCACTGCGGACTCCTATTCCTTTGCTGGGTATTGATGCTACCCCTTTGGTGGAGAATAAACCCCAGTTTTGGACCCAGGTGATAATTCGGGTAGCCCCGGACCACCAAGAGAATTGTAAGTTTTTGATGTTGCATAATTTACATGACATTATTTTACAGGGTTTTCCTTGTTTACAGACCCATAATCCTGCTTTGGATTGGAAGTCTGTGTCTGTGGTCAGTTGGTTTTGTCAATGTGTTCGTGGTGACACTCCTGATTTTTCTACCTCTCCCCAGTCTCAGGATGTCCATGCGCGATTGAGTTAGTGCCCGGTTGTAAATTTCCCAAGGGTCGGCTCTTCAATTTATCTGTACATGAGCATGAGACTATGCGATCTTATATCAAAGAGTCATTGGAGAAGGGTCATATTAGACCATCCTCTTCACCTTTAGGTGCCGGCTTTTTCTTTGTGGCCAAGAAGGATGGTTCATTGTTCATTGAGGCCATGTATTGACTATCGTCCTCTTAAATATCAGTATCCATTACCCCTGATTTCCGATTTATTCTCTAGAGTGAAAGGTGCTAGTTGGTTTACCAAGCTTGACCTTAGGGGGGCGTATAATTTTATTCGCATTAAGCACGGTGATGAATGGAAGACGGCGTTTAATACTCCTGAGGGGCATTTTGAGTACCTAGTGATGCCTTTTGGGCTCACTAATGCCCCTTCCGTCTTCCAATCTTTCATGAATGATATTTTCCAGGATTTTGTGGATACGTTTCTGATCGTTTAATTGGACGATATTTTGATCTTTTCCACTGGATTCTCATGTGGAACATGTTCGGATGGTATTCCGGATTTTGAGAGAAAATGCTTTGCATGTTAAAGGATCAAAATGTCTCTTTGGCGTACAGAAGGTTTCGTTTTTGGGATTCATTTTGTCTCCATCCGCTATTGAAATGGACCCGTCAAGGTTTAGGCTATTTGTGATTGGGTTCAGCCCACTTCCTTGAAGGCTCTTCAGAGATTTTTGGGTTTTGCTAATTTTTACTGTAAAGTAATTTTTCTGGTATTGTGAAACCTCTGACAGATTTGATCAAAAAGGGCTCTGATGTGGTGAATTGTTCTCCAGAGGCAGTTTCGGTGTTTCAGGAACTTAAGCGGAGATTCACTTCTGCTCCTGTTCTGCGGCAACATGATGTTTCTCTCCCATTTCAGGTGGAGATAGATGCTTCTGAGATTGGTGCAGGAGCCGTTTTGTCCCAAAGAGATCCTGTAACCTTTAAGATTAACCCTTGTGCCTTCTCTCGAAAGTTTACCCCAGCTGAATGCAATTATGATGTGGGGAATCGGGAATTATTAGCTATGAAGTGGGCGTTTGAAGAATGGAGACATTGGTTGGAGGGAGCCAAACATCAAGTTGTGGTCCTCACTGACCATAAGAACTTGATCTATCTCGAATCAGCCAAGCGATTAAATCCTAGACAGGCCAGGTGGGCCTTGTTTTTCACGCTTTTTAATTTTGTGATCTCTTTTCTTCCGGGCACTAAGAATGTTAAGGCAGATGCCCTCTCTAGGAGTTTCTTTGCGGATTCTCTTGATGTGACTGAGCCTACCGCTGAAGGAGGGTGTGGTCCTTTCCTCTATCTCACCCGATTTGAGACTTGCCCTGGAGGAATTTCAGGGTGATAAACCTGAACGATGCCCTGTGGGAAAATTGTATGTCCCCGACAAATGGAGTAAGAAAGTAATGTCTGAAATTCATTGCTCCGCAATGGCTTTTCATCCCGGTATTTTTTGTACCAGAGATTTGGTGGGTCGGTCTTTTTGGTGGCCTGCTTTATCTCGTGATGTCAGGAATTTTGTGCAGTCCTGTGGGACTTGTTCTCGGTCCAAACCCTGCTCTCACTCTAGTGGATTGTTAATGCTACTGCCTGTGCCCAGGAGGCCATGGACCCATATCTCTATGGATTTTATTTCCTACCTCCCTGTCTCTCAGAGAATGTCTGTTATCTTGGTGATCTGTGATAGATTTTCCAAGATGGTCCATCTTGTGCCACTGCCGAAGTTGCCATCCTCTTCCGAGTTGGTGCCCTTGTTTTTTCAGCAGGTGGTTAGTTTGCACGGCATTCCGGAGAACATTGTGTCTGACAGAGGAATCCAGTTTGTTTCCAGATTTTGGAGAGCCTTTTGTTCTAAACTGGGAATTCAGTTGTCTTTCTCCTCTGCGTTTCACCCTCAGATCAATGGACAGAGTGAGAGAACAAACCAGACTTTGGAAACTTATTTGAGATGTTTTGTATCTGCTGATCAAGATTACTGGGTCTCTTTTTTGCCCTTGGCTGAATTCGCTCTAAATAATAGGGCTAGTTCTGCCACTTTGATGTCCCCTTTTTTCTGCAATTTTGGGTTTCATCCTCGGTTTTCTTCAGGGCAGGTGGAGGCTTCTGCCTGTCCGGGTGTTGACTCTATGGTAGAGATAATGCAGCAGATTTGGAATCAAGTAGAGGATAAGTTGTCTCTCTCTCTGGAGAGGGCCCAACGGTTTGCCAACCGGCATAGGACTGATGGTCCCCAGTTTAAAGTAGGTGACATGGTTTGGTTGTCCTCAAAAAATATACCTATGAAGGTTGCGTCTCCAAAATTTAAGCCAAGGTTCATTGGACCTTATAAGATTTTGGAAATCCTTAATCCCGTTTCGTTCCATTTGGCTCTTCCAGGGACGTTTAAGATTCACAATGTCTTCCATAAATCTTTTTTGAAAAGGTTTATTGAGCCAGTAGTTCCTATGGCTACGCCCTCTGAGCCTGTTTTGGTTGAGGGCAATCTTGAGTATGAAGTGGAGAAGGTATTGGATTCTCGTCTGGCTAGATGGAGACTCCAGTACTTGGTCAAGTTGGAAGGTTATGGTCAGGAGGACAATTCTTGGGTGTTTGCTTCTGACATTCATGCTGAGAGATTGGTTCACACCTTTCATCGGGCTCATCCTGATCGGCCTGGTGGCTTGGGTGGGGGTTCAGTGACCCCTCCTCAAGGTTGTGAACACTCTGAATCTGACTTCTGAGTTTGGGCTCCTCCTGGTGGCTGCTGATAGTAATGAAGCTGCTTTGGCTAACAGAAGTCTATCACCTGGGGGCGATGATTGGCAATCAGGTGTTTCTGACTGGGAGGATATAAGTGAGCAACCTTCCCATAATCCTTGCCGGTGATTTGTTTCTTCCTGGTCCCTTTTGGAAGTCAGCTTGCTTCCTGCTTTGTCCTGCAACTTTCAGATAAGTTATTTGTTGTTTATTTCTGTGGCATTTGTTTTTCCTTTTGTCCATCTCAGTTTTCTGCCCTTCTGGAGTTAGTACAGCCAGGTTCCCCTGCGGGGGCCTGCGCTGGACTCTGTTTCTCATTTGCCACTGTTTATGTATTTTCAGTTCCCTGATTTTTCAGTATCTGCTGAATTGCTACCAGTTCACACCAGATACAGTTTTTGTATTTCCAGTTCCCTGTCATTTCAGTGTCTGCTGGTTTGCTACCAGTTCACACCAGAGTTCTGATCTAGCAGGGGTGAGATCGTGTGGTCTCAGTATTTTTACATATCAGACGTGTTGGAATTTTTCTTAGAGTTTTTGCTGAATTGCAGACAGTTTTCTTTCCTGTCCTGTTCTATCTAGACAGTTTGGGCCTCACAATTTGCTTGCTCTATTTTCTGCCTGTGTTTTATTTCATCTTGTCTCACTGCCAATATATGTTTGCGGGCTACCTATTCCTTTGGGGGTCTACTCCGGGGCAGTTAGCTTTCACCGTTCTCTCTTTAGGCTTAGTTAACTCTCCGGCTGTGTCGAGGCGTCTAGGGCACCGTAGGTACATCCCACGGCTACTTCTAGCTGTGCTATCAGTTTAGGGGTATGCAATCCGCAAGTTACCAACCTCTCTGGGTGTCTGGTTGCCTAGCCTATTTTTGCTACTGTCCTCCTTGGCTACCAAATCATAACAAGAAATGTGTGAGGTGTTGTTTTTAACTAATTTTTAATGGATCTTCAATGAAATTAAATTTTTATTACCTGGATGGTTGTTTTCGACTGAAATCCCCCTCCACTCTCTAAATACACACTGCTGCAATAGTATCAGGGCTCCACTGCTGTAAAATCCACTTGTAGACTTAGAGACAGACACGCTCCGGCCTGTAGCGCGGCTTTTCATACAACAGGATCCATCCTGGATTTACTCAACATGGATTGTGCTCTATGCATGATATACTAATAGGGTAGATGCATGAAATATGGGACATTCATCACTTATAGGAACTGGCTGTGGACATTACACCCCTTGCAAGACAACTCATGCCAATTAGAGTCAATTGGTTGGTAAGTTGCAGCTGCAGTTACCTACTGGTTGATTTGAAGACTAACCTTTGCACATGAGGTTATGGTCAGTGATTTTTGTAGCATTCTATGCGGCATATTGATGGGATTCATGTATGGTGTTCATGCGTACAGGTTATAGTTGTCAATGGTTTCATATATTAACTATACAGTTTGCAAGTGCCTGTTTTTGATCCAGTGCCATAGTATACCTTATTATGGGAGTGCCCAGTGTATTTGCATTCTTATTAGGTATTTGAAATTGTATGAGTATTATTTTTTTACCTAAAATACTGTTCAGAATGAGAGGTTTTGAAGCAAGATATACTTTGGGAAGCTATACTGTACCAATACAGTGCGATTAACCATTTTAATCTAAAGTAGTTTATAGAAGTGGTGTCAGTTTAAGAAGATTATTATTATTATTTATTTATATAGCGCCATTCCATGGTGCTGTACATGAGAAGGGGTTACATACAAAGTTTTAGATATCGTTAACAGTAAACAAATTTACAATGACAGACTGGTACAGAGGGGAGAGGACCCTGTCCTTGCGGACTTACATTCTACGGGATAATGGGGAAGAAACAGAAGGTTGGGGGTGCGGCAGCTCTGGTGGTGGTGGCGGCAAGGCAGCAGCTCGGGTGGTGGCGGCGAGGCGGAAGCTCAGGTGGTGGCGGCGAGGCGGAATGGTTATTGCAGGCTGTAGGCTTTCCTGAATAGATGGGTTTTCAGGTTCCGTCTGAAGGATCCAAGGGTGGTGGATAATCGTACATGTTGAGGCGTGGAATTCCAGAGGATGGGGGATATTCGGGAGAAATCTTGGAGGAGGTTGTGTGAGGAACAAATAAGTGTGGAGGATAGTAGGAGGTCTTGAGAGGATCGAAGATTATGTGAAGGAAGATATTGGGAGATTAGTTCAGAGATATAGGGAGGGACAGGTTGTGGACGGCTTTGTAGGTCAGTGTTAGTAGTTTGAACTGGATTCGTTGGGGAATTGGGAGCCAGTGGAGGGATTTGCAGAGGGGAGAAGCAGGGGAGTAGCGAGGGGAGAGGTGGATTAGTTGGGCAGCAGAGTTGAGGACAGACTGGAGTGGTGCAAGAGAGTTGACGGGGAGGCCACAGAGGAGGGTGTTGCAGTAATCGAGGCGGGAGATGATGAGGGCATGCACAAGAGTTTTATTAGATTGAGGGCTGAGGAAGGGACGGATTCGGAAATGTTTTTAAGTTGGAGGCGACAGGAGGTGGCAAGAGTTTGGATGTGTGGTTTGAAGGACAGGGCAGAGTCGAGAGTTACTCCAAAGCAGCGGATTTCAGGTGCGGGAGAGATCGTGATGCCATTTACCATAATAGATAGATCGGGTTGGGAAGATACGTGGGATGGAGGAAAGATGATGAGTTCGGTTTTGTCTACATTGAGTTTTAGGAAGCGAGAGGTGAAGAAGGAGGATATGGCTGATAGACACTCCGGGATTCTGGACAGCAGAGAGGTGACATCTGGGCCAGAGAGGTAGATCTGAGTGTCGTCCGCATACAGGTGGTACTGGAAGCCATGGGACTTTATGAGTTGTCCTAGGCCAAGGGTATAGATGGAAAAAAGTAGGGGCCCCAGGACAGAGCCTTGAGGGACTCCAACAGAGAGAGGGTGGGATGAGGAGGTAGTGTGGGAGTGGGAGACGCTGAATGTGCGGTCGGAAAGGTAAGTGGCGATCCAGGACAGGGCAAGGTCTTTGATGCCAAGGGAAGAAAGAATCTGTAGCAGTAGGCAGTGGTCGACTGTGTCAAAGGCAGAGGACAGGTCAAGGAGGAGAAGGATGGAGAACTGTCTGTTAGTTTTGGCTGTGAGTAAGTCATTAGTAGTTTTGATCAGGGCAGTTTCAGTGGAGTGGTGGGGGCGGAAGCCAGATTGGAGGCTGTCAAGGAGAGAGTTAGATGAGAGGTGGGAGGAAAGTTGAGCGTGGACATGCTGCTCAAGGAGTTTGGAAGTAAATGGGAGCAATGATATTGGGCGATAGCTGGGCATAGCAGTTGGGTCAAGGTTTGTTTTTTTGAGGATGGGTGTGATGGTGGCATGTTTGAAGGCAGAGGGAAAGGTACCAGAAGATAGCGATAGGTTGAAGAGATGGGTTAGGGCTGGGATGAGCGTGTTAGTGAGGTTGGGGAGCAGGTGGGAAGGGATGGGGTCAAGTGCACAGGTGGTAAGGTGTGATTTGAAAAGGAGATGAGTAAGCTCTCCTTCAGTGATGTTAGAGAGGGAGGTTAGTAGGGAAGGGCAGAGGTCTGGTATACGGAGTGGTTGGGGTGGTGGAACAGTAAAGGTTTGCCTTGTTTGGTCGATCTTATTGAAGATGGAACTAATGTGAAATCTCCAATGGCCCAAGTGTGACTGCAAGCCTTACACCCATTACAGTTTTATTCCTACGTAGAAGTACACAGAACAATCATAGTATCCAGAGTGAACAACATATTATGGCAGTACCATGCTGAAACCTAACGATAAATACGATACATTGCAATATATTAGTATCCAGTGCCTTGTTGATGTATGTATGAGGACTAAAACACAAAATATGAACCAGACCTTAGAGACCTTTCATATAAATATTGCACAGGTTCTCAGTGGTTGTCAATGCTGACATGCACATTTGGTTTCTGAGTGTGAATCCAACCAAGGACAACACTGCAGGAGTTTTTCTGCCCTCACTGTGCTTTTGTAGATTTCTCCAGTTTTCAAAAAAATGGTGCTTTCAAAGTGATTGTTCCTGGTGTTGATATGTTGGCGCTCAGTAGTGTAACTTAAAAACTTGTGGGCCCTAATGCAAAATGAACAAAAGAGCCCCCAACTATGATGGATCTATAATAGTATTGGTCTTTTCGTATTGGCTAAATGGACCTTCTAGGCTCCAAGGTCCAGGAGCGACTGCAACCTCTGCACCTATTATAGTTAGTTGGTGCTACATACATAAGTGAATAAGTAAATGTCATAAAATAATTACATGTCACATGTTCACCTAATACAAGTATTTCTGCTTTCCCCCCATAGATATTTGGCATATGTCTTGCTCAGAATTTGGTAAGCGACATTGAAGCTGTCAGAGCCAGTTGGTAAAGCTATTCCTCTAGAGACCAAGCTGCGTAGAAGACACTGGAAGCAGACACTCAGCCTGGCAGCCCGATACTGCGGTTCAGGGCCAAGAATGTTCACATCCTATTTTTGAGCGGTGTAAGAGGGTTCCCTGACGGCTTTCTTCATGACTAATGGCACAAGCTAATAGCTCGGATCTTTTCCATGCAACAAAGCATTAGATCCTTTACCGAGAAGTGATTGAGGACACGGACAATCCGGGAGCTTTTATCGTGTTTTTTGATTGCATGTGATAAGGTCTACAGAATACTTGTGAAAAGAACATTACCTCACCATGGTGCAGCACACAATGAACGCACACTATTGGCAGATGTATAATTTCTTTATTGATAGCACAACAGTCAGACACGTGATCGGCCCGGTATGTTTTACATGATGATACTGTCTTGTATATACTACAGTACAACAGATGTTATTTCTCATATTCCCTTCTACAGCCCCAGTCTCGCTGAGTAAGAATACAGGCATGTAATATCACGGCTAGAGGCGAACATACACCCCATTAGGCCAGAGATCCGTCACACCACTTCTTTGTGCTTTCGATGGTGTTTTGTGAAGTGCAACAATTCACCAGTGGTAAGTCGCTGCGATGGCTTCTGTGATCATTGTGCCAGTACTACGACTTTCACACTCACACCCACACAAGTCACTAAACTGGAACTGGATGAAAGAAATTTTTGGCAAAATGCACATCACTGTTTGATAAGTTATTCATTTTGGGGGTATTTCTCTCACTTGAGGTTAATGGTGTAAAGTTTGACAGAGAAAATAAAACGAAAAGCATTGAACTCATTATGTGGGCCATATTCTGCAGTCTTCAAAGACCATCAATGCTATTATCTGACATATCAAATGTATTGCCCTGTGAACCACTTCCCTACTACGAAAGTGAAAGAGATCAACTCCATTTTTATAACATAAAAATACTTTTTTATTTTAGGTTGCTTAGCATCACTAAAACCTCCTGCGGTTCTGCCGGTCACTAGAATCACAAATTATCTGCAGAATAGTGTAAATCTGCAGCTAAATAGCAGCATGTGTGCAGCGTAAGTGTGTGGGGCAGGCTGTCAATCAATGTCTCGGGGAGTGATTACAGCCGCGCTCACTGGTGACCATAAAGGCCGAGATCACACATGCGAGAAACACAGCCGAGTCTCGCATGTGAAATCCCAGCTCTGGCGCCGGCACTCGGGAGTGGAGTGTACAGCTGCATGTATTTCTATGCAGCCGCTCGCTCCACTCCCGAGTTCCCTGTACTGCCCCTATAACTAGAAACAAGCAACTTCATTTTTTTGTAGTAGTCGCTGCACATAATTTAACCCTATATCTGCAGGTAAACAGCGTTTCTGGACTTAACAAGTTTTATTACTCCAAGGCCATAGATGTTAATGTCACAAAACATCTATTTGTGATGCAATTTTGCCAGTTGAGGGCTTCCTGGGACCAGTCTAGTGTTCACAGTAATATAGTACAGCAGATATCATGAAAACTGGATGTCTAATTATTGCTAGGCAACAGAGATGATTAATTCGATTTGTGCTGCCCTGGTCTGACGTCCAGTCCTGCTCCCTGTGGCGGCCAGTTTTCACATTTACACCCGGCAGCCTTTGCTCAGCATCCTGGAAACCTCTGGCCACTTATTAGGCCCCTCAATATCGTAACATCGCGCAAGTCTTAGTCTTTAGGAAGGACCAGCTGCCATCTCCGACTGCAATGGATGCAGGACCAGGACAGCGTGAATTACATTGCTCATCTCAACTAGGCAACCTTAGCAAAATGTAGTGGTTTCCTACAAACCTTTTCAGTTTTACCCATCGAGTTTTAAAGGGAACGTGTCAAGATGGTTATACTACTGAAACTAGGGGTATACTGTATATTTTGTAGTAATCTGTTGTGCCAGCACTGAGAAATCAAACTTTGAAGACACATTAGCCAGGAAGAGCAATGGATGTAGAAGCACATAGTTCTCAGCACTGGCACATCGTACTATACAGCCGTACCTTTAGTACATTTTATTCAGTAAAACAATGAGTTCTATTCATTATCACATGTGCACCTATTTTTTGTTTCATTCTTCCTGTTTTAAGGCTTATTTTTGTCTTGTGTCAAATTTTTCTTTTAAGTTGCGCCTATTTTGAAGCCTATTTTCTACTCGTTTGTCTCTTTATTATTTTTGTGTTCACCAGTGTGGGTGTGTTTTGAAGAATTTGGTGCTTAAAACGTCAACATTTGCCACAAGACAGAAAAGAAAAGTAACTAAGACAAAAAAAAAAAATGTCCTGGTCCAATGTGTTTCCAACACGAGATTAATTTTATATCCTTCAAATAAATTTGTACTCAAGATTGCGCATGTAAGTGAATAGGATTTTCAAAATACTTGTTCACATTAAGTGGCAAATGATTGCATGTATTTTAGGCATGTGGAAGATTTTTAAGTCCATAAATCCAGTACGCTGTCTATGGCAGATTTTGAATAGAAAGGCTGCAGGTTGCACCACATTAAAGGGTTATTATCATCTGTGCCTTTCATTTAGGAGACAGAAACAATTGCTTCTAGGTAATGACCACCAGAGGTGAGGGACTGAAAACAGTGGAACAAGCCTGTGCTATGCGGTTTATGTAACTCCCATAGAAATGTATAAGGGTTACACCAACAGTGCAGCTCATTTTGCTCTGCTAATCCCAAAACCCCCATTCTTTTCTATGGGAGTTACACAAATAGTGTGATCTGCTGTTTGCTTGACCCCACCTCTTGTGGCCAGGACCTAAAATAAGTTATTCCCGTCTCTGCCCATGATATGCTGAGATGGGAATAACCTTTTAATTTGAATGGGTGGAACCTGCATTACACAATAACCTATTTTAGTTAACATTTTTTATTTTACATCATTATAACCTATTATTCTTTAGGATTCCTGTTTAAGTGGGAAATACATTTTTTATGTTTCCTCATGGGCTGAATAAATGGACCTATTAGCACTGTCCTACAATATTTATAGATGTACAAGATTAGAAAAATGTGTTTTTTATTTTTTTTCAAAAACACTTGTCCATTCGGTATTTTTGGAAGAAAGGTGACCTTGTTTTTCTAATTATAGACAATAAATTTAATTTCCCTGGTTTTTGACAAGTAGCTCAACCCAAACAAAGGTTGTTTTATTTTGGCCTAAAATAATGCACACATTAGTGTAAAGTTATGAAACTTTCTTAAAGAAAATACCCTCTTATATGTGTCTGCTTAATTGCAGGCTGACACAAGTCATACAAGTTCTATGTCTGACTAAGAACCAGGAGGAAGACTGTTTGAAATGAAATGAGAGATCTCATTGCGGCCTTGGCATGGTGAAAAAAGCCCCATTGCACTGCTGTACCCACTTATTTATTTTAATGTTTATTAACAGCGCTGGCTTGCTTAGAGACAGTGCTGCCTGAAGATAAACCTCTGTTATGTGATCATTGTCCCTGTACAGGACAAAGTACAAAAATCACTCCCTCCTTGCTTGTGATATTGCTGGTCTCCTCTCATATCACTTCAGTACTGGAAGGAGCACACAAATCTCTCTCTCCTCGTTGATTACATCACTCAGGTATAGCTAATGAAGCAATGTCTGCTTTGAGGAGAGAGTGATTTCTGCGCTCGCTCCTGCTCTAAAGTGATAATAGAGGAGAAAATCAATGTCAGCTGCAAGGAGAGAGTGATTTCTGCACTCATGCCTGCTCTGAAATGATAATAAAGAAGAAAAGCAATGTCAGCAGTTAGGAGAGAGCGATTTCTGCACTCACTCCTGCACTGAAGTGATTGTAGAGGAGAAAAGCAATGTCAGCTGCGAGGAGAGAGTGATTTCTGCGCCCCCTCCTGCTCTGAAGTGATAGTGGTTGAGAAAAGCAATGTCAGCTGTGTGGAGAGAGTGATTTCTGCTCTCAATCCTGCTCTGAAGTGATAGTAGAGGAGAAAAGCAATGTCAGCTGCGAGGAGAGAGTGATTTCTGTGCTCACGCCTGCTCTGAAGTGATATTAGAGGAGAAAATCAATGTCAGAAGGGATGAGAGAGTGATTTTTGCACTCACTCCTGCTCTGAAGTGATAGTAGAGGAGAAAAACAATGTCAGTTGCGAGGAGAGAGTGATTTCTGCTCTCAATCCTGCTCTGAAGTGATAGTAGAGGAGAAAAGCAATGTCAGCTGCGAGGAGAGAGTGATTTCTGTGCTCACGCCTGCTCTGAAGTGATATTAGAGGAGAAAATCAATGTCAGAAGGGATGAGAGAGTGATTTCTGCACTCACTCCTGCTCTGAAGTGATAGTAGAGGAGAAAAACAATGTCAGTTGCGAGGAGAGAGTGATTTCTGCGCTCGCTCCTGCTCTGAAGTGATAGTAGAGGAGAAACGCAATGTCAGCTGTGTGGAGAGAGTGATTTCTGCACTCGCTCCTGCTCTGAAGTGATAGTAGAGGAGAAAAGCAATGACAGCTGCGAGGAGAGAGTGATTTCTACACTCACGCTTGCTATGAAGTGATAGTAGAGAAGAAAAACAATGTCAATGAGGAGAGAGTGATTTCTCCTGTACAGAGACTAATATCACATGATATAGATTTATCTTCAGACAGCTGTCAATCAACATAGGAGTGGCAGTAATCTAAATAGGTGGGTGGAATGGTGCATTGGGGCATTTAGCCATGCCAAGAGTGCATGAAGCGTCTTTATTTAAATATCACAATACAGTAGTTTTAAGGGCAATAGAGGAACAGGTGTAAAATAAAAAAATATATATTTTTGCTCCAACTCCTATGAGGCTAGGTGGTTCGAAGTGCAAATTTGGGATGACAGATTCTCTCAAAACTTGATGGTGCCAGTGGAAAGAAATGGTGGAAAGTGTCTCTTAAGCTTATGAACATTTTCATAAGCGGAGCAGAGTTGGCATAGAATATTTAATATTTTATACCAAGGTCACCAAGGTCATAGCAGAAGGGAGTGCAGTTGCTATGGGGCCCTTGGAAAGAGGTGCTCAGCCCTTGTTGGTCCTATCCCTGCTGTTAGGATGTCCTAGGGGAAGTGGCAAAGTCGATACATGGGCAATCAAATACAAGGTTCCCCTTCCCTTGGTGTCAAAATCCTACACTATAACGTGAGCACCCTTGACTAAGGTGCATGAACAGTACCGATACATATAAAATGAGAAGCAAAGGATACCCTTGAAGAAATGATGGCTACTCAAGCACCACTGACCTAGTGCTGAGTGAAGGATGTGTTCGGCTTCGCAGGTCTGCCGGAGTTTTTGTTCTGTTTTATACAGTTATCTAACCTGTACAGTTATTTATCACTTCTTGATCCTATCGTGTCGTTCTGAATGTTCTCACTTCTTTGAGGGCGATGGATGTTTTTTACCACTTTGACACAATGAAAGTACAACTGTACAGTTTTTAAAGGACCAGGCAATCAGTGCAGCCTGGAATTGTTAATAGTTGTAATTAAATATACAATAAAGACAAGATGTAGTGTGTCCTGAGTTGTATTGTTCGCTTGTTGCAAGCTTCATTACAATGCAGATAAATGTCTTAATTCTTCCATGTGTTTTTCTTGCGGGACCATTAACTTCACAGCATCTGCTCCACTGCCGATGACAGGTGCTGTAAAAAACCTATTTCGTGTCCTGAAGATAGAAAACAGATTTGTAATATGGACACATACACACATTAATGCAAATCACCGCACTTTCTGAGCTACCATGTTCTGGTTTAGGATAGGATCAGTCATTTTTTATATCAGTAGTAATCATGATCTGAATAGTGGGACCTCTGAATCATTTCCTGTGCTGTATTCCATTGACTGATGTATTTTTTAAAAAAATATGTAAAATTATAGAATTTGAGAACATAGAGGCTTTGGGGCCAAAACAGACTACCAGATACCATAGCCACCCGAAGCACTCTACTTAAAGGGGTTGCCTGACTTTAAAATCATTTTTTTATATGCACGGATGATTTTAAACCATGGAGGCATACTCATCTTCCAGCAGCCCTGTGGATCCAACACAGACCGCTATGGAGGTCTGCACCGGTTCTGGAAGTGATGTTTGCTCAGTTTGGAAGTCCTGGTGTAACCTGTGACTGGCCGCAGTGGTTAGTTGACTAGAAATTTGTGTCATTAGCTAAAAATCGGGGGGCACGCTCTTCCAGTCACCTGACCGCTACAGCAGCAGAAATAGCAAAGGAAAGTCAATATGCCTCCATTTATTGTTGTAAAACAATCCATGTCTTCAAAAATAATATTTCAGTGTTGGACAACCCATTTGTTTGTAATCAGATTTTTTGGTTTCTATCGTTTTCATGGGAAGAAGCTGCATTCTTCACTATTCTTCTTGCTAAATCTGACAGATTTTCCAACAGAGCCTCAAATGCAGATATGAACACAGCATTAGTTTTATGTGGTGAGACATATTGTAGTGATACTAGTGTATATTCTATAGTGTAATTACTATAAATATATATATATGTCATTGGATATAAAAAGTCTGTACACCCCTGTTAAAATGCTTTTTTTTTTAAATTTATTTTACTCACTTATATAATGACTGGAGATGAGCGACTTTGCCTTTTTTAGGGTCGAGTCGGGTTTCATAAAACCCGACTTTCTCAAAAGTCGAGTCGAACGAAATCGGCCGACTATCAGGAAAAGTCGGAGGTCCGACTGAAACAGGAAACCCAATGCAAGTCAATGGGGAAGCAAAGTCGGCAGTGAGTGGAGGACAGTAAACACACCTACAGTGCCCATTTCATTGCCAACGACATCAATTCTTATTACTTAAGCTTGGCAACCTTAATTTACTTTATAATAATAGTTACGCATTGAAAACTGGGGGTTATTTGGCTAAAGTTGTCGGTGGGGTAGGGCTGGCTCCACGTTTTCGTGGGCCCCGGGCGAAAGAGAGTCAGTGGGCCCTTTAACACATACCACAATTCATGATGTTCCGATACAGCACAAATATAGGTATAGTACTGTGACAAATACTTCACTTCTTACATTACATGACTGATATCTATTTTAAATTCTACAATAGCTCAAAAACCAGACAGTATATTCCTCCATACAGTATTATGGCCACCACATAGTGCGCCATACAGAATAATGAGCCCCATATATTGCTCCATACAGAATAATTGGTCCCATATAATGTTCATACAGTATATGATGAGCTCCACATAATGCTACAGTATATGATGGTCCCCATATAATGTGCCATACAGTATAGGACGGTCCCCATAGAGTAGAACGAGCCCCACATATTGCTCCATACAGTATAATGAGTCGCATATAAAGCTCCATACAGTATATGATGGACCCCATATATTGCTCCATACAGAATGGGCTCCATATAATGCTCCACACAGAATAGGCCCCATATGATGCTCCATACCCTATATGATGCCCCATAAATAATGAACCTCATATGATGCTCCAGTATTTGATGGGCCCCATGGATGATGTTCCAGTGTATGATGGGCCTATATAATGCTCCATATATAATGGGCCCCATTTATAATGCTCCAGTGTATAATGAGCCCCATAGATGCTGCTCCAGTGTCTGATGTCCCCCATTTGGAATGCTCCAGTGTGTGATGTGCCCCATGGATGATGCTCAAGTGTATGATGGGCCCCATATATAATGCTCCAGTGTATAATGGGCCCTATCTATGATGCTCAAGTGTATGATGGGCCCCATATATAATTCTCCAGTGTATAATGCTTCCCATATATTGCTCCAAACACTAAAAAAAATGAAATACCTCCCCTCGCTGGGCACTGCTCTACTCTGGACTCCTCAGCGTCGCCATCTTCCAGCTCTCTGCACTTGGACTGTTTAGGCAGAGGGCGTACAGGCGTGACATCATCGCGCTCTCTGACCTGAATGTCACTGTCAGGAAACGCAGAAGACATCACAGCGGTGGATCAGGGAGAGGTAAGTATTGCAAGTGCTGTGGCCCTGAGCAAGCAGGGGGTGCCCACTCGTGGGCGATGGCACTGGCACAGGACCCATCATAGTAGGCCGGTGTGTCTGACGGCGAGTCGGCCCCCCACCGTCAGAGACACTTTTGCGTACTATGAGGGGCCCTGTGCTAGTGCCGTTGCCCATGAGTGGGCCCCCCCACCTGCTCAGGTAACCGGCACTTGCCCGGGTGCGCCAGGTGCTGACCTCGGCCCAGAGGGGGGGCAGCCCAGTTAGGGTGGTGGAAAAACAGGCATATGTTGAGGTGTAGGCTGGACATTCAGCATCTGCAAATGGAGGAATTGGAGAAGTCGGAGGAAGAGGATGACAAAGCGAGCCATTTTGCTGGCAACCTATGTGTCATCAGGGGAAGGTGGTACAAAATCCTTTGAAACCCAGGCATAGTTCATTTTAATGAAGGCGAGATTAACATTTTGCGTCGACAGACGGGTCCTTCTTCCTGTCAGGATTGATCCAGCAGCACTGAAGACTCTTTCTGATAGCACACTACCAGCAGGGCAAGCGAGCTCCTGTAAGGCATATTGTGCCAATTCAGGCCAGGTGTCCAGTTTACATGCCAAGTAGTCAAAGGGGAATTAACTGTGAGGGAGAACATCAATAGGGGAGGAGAGGTAATTTTGAACCATACTTGACAACTGCTGTCTCCTATCTGTTGCAATCGATTCAGTATTAACAGTCGTGTGAGCTGTACTTGAGAAATCAGTCCACAACATGGTCATGAAACCCCTGTCTCCAACGCCACTTCGGCTGTGTGCACCATGAAGACCTCTTCCATTTGGCCCAGTACGGCTAGTGGTAGAACCTGCACCGCTGCTGTGTGCTGGGAATGCCTCTAACAAACGGTTTACCAAGTTGCTTGTTTGTTCGCCAATATTAGCTCTAGGTTCTCCTGTGGCATGATGTTCTGTAATTTGCCTTTATAGCGTGGATCGAGGATGCTAGCCAACCAGTAGTCGTCATCCATCATTTTGGCAATGCGGGGGTTCCTTTTTAGGATCCGCAAAACATATTTACACGTGGGCCAATGTTCCAAGTGTCAATGATGCACTGCCAGTGGTGGATGGAGGAGCACTTTCTGCCAATTCCACATCCCCCCAGTCACGCACAAACCCTGTACCTGACCTAGGCAAGACAACATTTTCTCTTACCCCCTGAGAAGCATGCTCCTCCCCAAAATAATCATCCCCCTCCTCCTCTTCCTCTACCTCATCCAGGACAGTTCCCAGAGCAGACAATGGCTGTCTGTCATCAAGGCTTCCCTCCTCTTCCTCCTCCACTGCAGACGCCTGAACCTTAATGTGCGTCAAAGTTTGCATGAGCAGACGCATAAGTGGGATGCTCATGCTTATGATGGCGTCGTCTGTGCTTACCAGCCGTGTGCATTCCTCAAAACACTGAAGGATTTTACAGAGGTCTTTCAGCTTTGACCACTGCACACTCGACAACTCGATGTCTGCCCTCAAACTGCCTGCCCGTGTATCCTCCCACAAATGCATTACAGCCTGCCTCTGTTCGCACAGCCTTTCAACCATGTGCATGGTGGAGTTCCACCTTGTTGCAATGTCTATGATTAAGCGGTGCTTGGGGAGGTGGAGCAATCGCTGCAGCCTCTGCATACGACTGGAGTCTACGGGCGAGCAACGGATGTGTGAGCACAGTCTTCGCACCTTATGGAGCAGGGCTGTTAACTCCGGATAATTATTTAGGAAGCACTGCACCACCAGGTTCAAGATGTGAGCCAGGCAAGGTATGTGTCTGAGTTTTGCCAGGGCTATGGCCGCCACAAAGTTACGGCCGTTATCACTGACTACCTTGCCTGGCTCAAGATGGAGACTGCCCAGCCATGACTCAGTTTCTCCCTGCCAGTAGTTGGCCAGTACCTCCACGGTGTGTCTGTTGTCGCCCAAAGACATCATCCTTAAAACAGCCTGCTGACACTTACCACTAGCTGTTCGATAGTGGGGCACCTCGTGTGCAGCACTGGCAACTGCGGATGGAGTGCTCGTGCCACTGCGCTCTTTTGATGTGCTTTTGCTTCTGGAGGAGGAGGGTTGAATGCCTACAGCCAACTGTTGCATATACCGTGGGCTAGGCAGCTCTGTCCCACCGCCGCTGTCCCCTGTGGACCCTGCATCCACCACATTAACCCAGTGCGCAGTGATGGACACGTAACGGCCCTGGCCATGCCTACTGGCCCATGCATCTGTTGTGAGGTGCACCTTTCCACTCACTGATTGTTTGAGTGCATGGACAATGCGGTCTTTCACATGCAGGTGGAGGGCAGGGATGGCTTTTCTAGAAAAGAATTGCAGACTGTGTAGGTCATAACGTGGGACAGCGTAGGCCATGAGCTCTCGGAACGCTGTGCTTTCAACAAAACAGAAGGGCATCATCTCTAATGAGATCAGTTTGGCAATGTAGGCGTTCAAAGCCACTGTACGCGGGTGAGAGGATTAGTACTTTCTTGTCCTACTCAGAGTGTCTTTTAGGGTGAGCTGGACTTGAAAGCTGCATATGGAGGAACTAGCGGCGGACATGGCGGACTGAGAGAGATGGTTGGTGATGGTGGTGATGGCCTAGATTCAGTCTTTCGGTGCATAAACATTGTGACTCCCTGACTGATTTGGCCTTGCGACGACACCTCAACATTTCTTTCTGGTGGTGTGCTAACCGGTGGGCTTACAGTGGGGGAAGCAATGTAGCATTGCTGGCTACCTTCAGTCGGAGCAGGTGCACATGTGCTACCTGAGATATTGTAGTCCGTCCACGCTTGCAAGTGCATGGTGTTTAAATGTCTAAGCATGCAACTGGTATTCAAATTTCTGAGATTTTTCCCAGGGCTTGCACGCTGTGCTAATTTGACCGTCTGGCCAAGCTGTCCTGCAACTCCTTTTGCTGCTTTAACACGTTTTTGGACTGCTATGGGCCTGCCAGATAACCACAGTTGCGATGTCAATGCCTGCTGCGGATCCTCCTCCTGTTCTGAGCTATTGCCAGGGCAACCTCTTCCCCAGTGGATGCCAACCCGGGTCAACAACTGGGCCATCCATCTCCTCCTCAATTTCATGTGCACCTTCCTCTGTGTCATTATGTAAGGTGGTAGAGTATGCGTGAAAGGGCACCTGAGTGTCATCAGGGTCAGATTCTGGCTCAGTAGACTGCGAGGGCAATGTAGTGCTGTGGGTGAATGTACAAGCAGAATCATCTTGCAGTGGCTGTGCATCAGTGCACTCCATGTCAGATTCATCTTGGACTGGGGAATTCAGTATTTGACTTGATAACTCAGGCAAGGTATGTGAAAAGAGCTCCATGGAGTAATCAGAAGCGTGGCCTGCCGCATCCTTCACTTTTGGTGGGGGTGAAAGACACAAGGAAAGGTATTGTTCCTGACCAGGAGCCTGCACTGACGACTCAATGCTTGCATTTTCTGAAACTTCAGAAGAGGAGGCGATAGAGCTGGAGACTGTTTCGGCAATGTAAGCCAAAACCTGATGCTTGTACTCTTTGTTTGAAGAGGCAATTTGCATATTAAAATTTCCCAGAGGAGCATTGCACGGCGAATAAGCCTCCTTACCTTGACACGCCAGAGCTGGTATGTCACTCTCCACAAGGAGAAACCTTACCCCATATATATTTCAGGAGTCAGACACAGACACTCTCAGGCTCAGTATGAATTAGACAAGAATATAAAAAGCTGAAAAAGGGTACTGTATCAGAAGATTACAGCTGGATACAGTCTAGGGGTAATTGTAAATCTCCGTATTTATTTTCGGAGTAACAGACACACGCTCACAGGCTGTCATGTGTGCATCGCCACGAAGATCGTCGCGGTTGCACATTCTGACTTCTCACAGCTGAGTTGCTGTTTCTTTGTGTTTGGCAGTGAGGGAGTTAATTCTGTCTGTGCTCGGTTCTGGGACTGGGTTCAGTTTCTCCCGGCTGCAATTGATTATTTGTTGATTGGTTTCCTTTAAATCCCTGGTTGTCTGTTTTGGGAGTTGCCAGTGAAATTCTTCATGCAGACCACAGATAGGATTGAATCTGTATAGACTTAAGTTAAAGAGCTCCTTAGTTGTTTTAAGCTCAACTTGCTTAGAATTTTATATCCCAGACCATTTATGTTCCTTCTGTGTTTGAGTGTGTATGCGAGTCTGTGTTTTCTCCAGTCTGTCCTATATGTCTAATCTGTGTATTTTGCAGAGATCAGCCCATATCCCTTTGGTGGTAATCAGGGTCATTCTTAGGACTGATTACAGGGTTCAGGGACTGATAGGAGACTAGGTTAGGCTGGAGACTTGGACCTCTGAACCATTATCAGTACCTCCAAGGTGAGGGATTAGTTAGGACCCCAGTTTAGGGTCAGGTTAGATCCCGGTCCATCTCTTTCCTGTTTCAGCTCATCAAGTCCTCAAGATTAACCCTGGGTTCAGCAGATATCGTGTCAGGTAAATCTATTCTATACTTACATGCTGATGTTGCTATACTAGTTGTTGTATAGAGTGTTGTTCCTGTATTAATAGTTTACTGACATCGTACACATATCATTAGACAGCGTGACACAGGCTCAGTGTGGATTAGACAAGAATATAAAAATCAGATCCGCAAGACATAATCACACATGTGGGCCAATGTTCCAGGTGTCAATGATGCACTGACAGTGGTGGGTGAAGGAGGACTTTCTGTCAAAAAGGGTACTGTATCACAAGGTACAGCTGTATACAGTGTAGGGGGAATTGTAAATCTCCGTATATATTTCCGGAATAACAGACAGACGCTCACAGGCTCAGTATGGCTTAGACCAGAATATAAAGAGTAGAAAAAGGTTAATGTATTAGAAGCGTACAGCTGTATACAGTGTTGGGGTAATTTTAAATCTTCCGGATGTATTTCCAGAATCAGACACAGACTCTCACAGGCTCAGTATGGATCACACCAGAATATAAAAAGTGGAAAAAGGGTAATGTATCAGAAGCGTACAGCTGTATACAGTGTTGGAGTAATTTTAAATCTCAGTATATATTTCCCCCCAGACCCCAGTCCAGAGCCTCTCATCTAGCCAAATCAGATCTCTCCTACTTTGCACTGACGAGGACCAACAGTCCGAAACACCGTGTCTGCAAATGGAGATTCTGATTTGGCTTTTATCCTAAGTCATATTACAAGACTCGTTAAAGGGTTGATTGTGACTTGTAGGATCGCTACTTCCAATAGGTGGCGCTATAGAGTACAAGTCCTCTTTGTTTGAAGAGGCAATTTGCATATTAAAATTTCCCAGAGGAGCATTGCACGGCGAATAAGCCTCCTTACCTCGACACGCCAGAGCTGGTATGTCACTCTCCACAAGGAGTAACCTTACCCCCCAGACCCCAGTCCAGAGCCTCTCATCTAGCCAAATCAGATCTCTCCTACTTTGCACTGACGAGGACCAACAGTCCGAAACACTGTGTCTGCAAATGGAGATTCTGATTTGGCTTTTATCCTAAGTCATATTACAAGACTCGTTAAAGGGTTGATTGTGACTTGTAGGATCGCTACTTCCAATAGGTGGCGCTATAGAGTACAAGTCCTCTTTGTTTGAAGAGGCAATTTGCATATATATTTCCAGTCAGACACAGACTCTTACAGGCTCAGTATGGATCACACCAGAATATAAAAAGTAGAAAAAGGGTAACGTATCAGAAGCGTACAGCTGTATACAGTGTTGGGGTAATTTTAAATCTCCGTATATATTTCCTGAGTAACACACAGACGCTCACAGGCTCAGAATGGATTAGACCAGAATATGAAAAGCAGAAAAAGTACACTGTATCAGAAGCATACAGCTGTATACAGTGTTGGGGTAATTTGAAATCTCCGTACATATTTCCGTAGTAACACACAGACGCTCACAGGGTCAGAATGGATTAGACCAGAATATGAAAAGCAGAAAAAGTATACTGTATCAGAAGCATACAGCTGTATACAGTGTTAGGGTAATTTGAAATCTCCGTATATATTTCCGTAGTAACACACAGACACTCGCAGGCTCAGTATGGATTAGACCAGAGTATGAAAAGCAGAAAAAGTGTACTGTATCAGAAGAGTACAGCTGTATACAGTGTTGGGCCAATTTAAAATCTCTGTATATATTTCCGGAGTAACATACAGATGCTCACATGCTCAGCATGGATTACACCAGAATATAAAAAGTAGAAAAAGAGTAATGTATCAGAAGTGTACAGCTGTATACAGTGTTGTGGTAATTATAAATCTTCGTATATATTTCCGAAGTAACACACAGATGCTCACAGGCTCAGAATGGATTAGACCAGAATATGAAAAGCAGAAAAAGTATACTGTATCAGAAGCATACAGCTGTAAACAGTGTTGGGGTAATTTGAAATCTCCGTATATATTTCCGTAGTAACACACAGACGCTCGCAGGCTCAGTATGGATTAGACCAGAATATGAAAAGCAGAAAAAGTATACTGTATCAGAAGCGTACAGCTGTATACAGTGTTGGGGTAATTTTAAATCTCCGTATATACAGGTCCTTCTCAAAACATTAGCATATAGTGCTAAATTTCATTATTTACCATAATGTAATGATTACAATTAAACTTTCATATATTTTAGATTCATTACACACCAAATGAAATTTGTCAGGTCTTTTATTGTTTTAATACTGATGATTTTGGCATACAACTCCTGATAACCCAAAAAACCTGTCTCAAAAAATTAACATATTTCAACCGTCCAATAAATAAAAGTGTTTTTTCAAAACAAACAAAAAAACCATCAAATAATAATGTTCAGTTATGCACTCAATACTTGGTCGGGAATCCTTTGGCAGAAATGACTGCTTCAATGCGGCGTGGCATGGAGGCAATCAGCCTGTGACACTGCTGAGGTGTTATGGAGGCCCAGGATGCTTTGATAGCGGCCTTAAGCTCATCCAGAGTGTTGGGTCTTGCGTCTCTCAACTTTCTCTTCACAATATCCCACAGATTCTCTATGGGGTTCAGGTCATGAGAGTTGGCAGGCCAATTGAGCACAGTAATACCATGGTCAGTAAACCATTTACCAGTGGTTTTGGCACTGTGAGCAGGTGCCAGGTCGTGCTGAAAAATGAAATCTTCATCTCCATAAAGCATTTCAGCCGATGGAAGCATGAAGTGCTACAAAATCTCCTGATAGCTAGCTGCATTGACCCTGCCCTTGATGAAACACAGTGGACCAACACCAGCAGCTGACATGGCACCCCACACCATCACTGACTGTGGGTACTTGACACTGGACTTCAGGCATTTTGGCATTTCCTTCTCCCCAGTCTTCCTCCAGACTCTGGCACCTTGATTTCCGAATGACATGCAAAATTTGCTTTCATCAGAAAAAAGTACTTGGGACCACTTAGCAACAGTCCAGTGCTGCTTCTCTGTAGCCCAGGTCAGGTGCTTCTGCCGCTGTTTATGGTTCAAAAGTGGCTTTACCTGGGGAATGCGGCACCTGTAGCTCATTTCCTGCACACGCCTGTGCACGGTGGCTCTGGATGTTTCTACACCAGACTCAGTCCACTGCTTCCTCAGGTCCTCCAAGGTCTGGAATCGGTCCTTCTCCACAATCTTCCTCAGGGTCCGGTCACCTCTTCTCGTTGTACAGCGTTTTCTGCCACATTGTTTCCTTCCAACAGACTTCCCATTGAGGTGCCTTGATACAGCACTCTGGGAACAGCCTATTTGTTGAGAAATTTCTTTCTGGGTCTTACCCTCTTGCTTGAGGGTGTCAATGATGGCCTTCTTGACATCAGTCAGGTCGCTAGTCTTACCCATGATGGGGTTTTGAGTAATGAACCAGGCAGGGAGTTTTTAAAAGTCTCAGGAATCTTTTGCATGTGTTTAGAGTTAATTAGTTGATCAAGAAGATTAGGGTAATAGGTCGTTTAGAGAACCTTTTCTTGATATGTTAATTTTTTGAGACAGGTTTTTTGGGTTATCAGGAGTTGTATGCCAAAATCATCAGTATTAAAACAATAAAAGACCTGACAAATTTCATTTGGTGTGTAATGAATCTAAAATATATGAAAGTTTAATTGTAATCATTACATTATGGTAAATAATGAAATTTAGCACTATATGCTAATTTTTTGAGAAGGACCTGTATTTCCAGAGTAACATACAGATGCTCACAGGCTCAGCATGGATTACACCAGAATATAAAAAGTAGAAAAAGGGTAATGTATCAGAAGCGTACAGCTGTATACAGTGTTGGGGTAATTATAAATCTCTGTATATATTTCCAAAGTAACACACAGACGCTCACAGGCTCAGTATGGATTACACGAGAATATAAAAAGTAGAAAAAGGGTAATGTGTTGTGAATACGTTGGAGGCGACTTCGGAGCTGGGGCTCCCTCCGGTGGTTGCTGAGGGTAATGAACCAATTGCTGAATAGCTTTCAGCTGGGTCCGAATGGTCTGATATAAGTGACCTGAACTCCCAGCAGCCTTGCCGGTAATCAATTGTTCTTCAGGTCTTGCTTGGAGCTCAGCTTGCATCTGCTTTCATTCAAATAAGTGATTTGCTGTTTTTTTTCCTCTGGTTGGATTTTCCTTGCTGGTTTGCTACCTTGCAGTAGACTTCAGCCTGGTCCCCTTTGGGGCCTGGCGCTGCATTTGTGCTCAGTTGTGTTTGCACTTTTGCTCTGTTCCAGTGTCACTTTTTATTTGCTGAATTGCTGTGTGTTACACCAGAGATTGATTTAGGTGGTAGAGGTCGTGTGATCTCAGGTTTTTTGTTAATCAGAAGTGTTGGTATTTTTGTCAGGTTTTTTTGGGTTGCAGTCAGAATTCTTTCCTATACTTTTCTATCTAGACAGTATTCGGCCCCAGCGTTTGCTCATTCCATTTTCTGTCTGTGTTCGTATTTTCTTTTTGTCTAACTGCCATTACATGTTTGGGGGCTTCCTATTTCTTTGGGGGTTCTGCTACGGGGCACTTAGCTTTCATCTTTCTGCCTTTAGGTGTAGCTATCTCTCCAGCTGTAAGGAGGCGTCTAGGATCACCGTAGGTACGCTCCACGGCTACTTCTAGTGTTGCGGTTAGTTTAGGGCCCTGCAACCCAATAGTTTCCAGCCTCTCTGGTGTATTGCTACTTTGGCTATTTTTGCTATTTCTCCTCAGTTACCGAAACATAACAGTAATGTATCAGAAGCGTACAGCTGTATACAGTGTTGGGGTAATTTTAAATCTCCGTATATATTTCCGGAGTGACACACAGATGCTCACAGGCTCAGTATGGATTAGACCAGAATATGAAAAGCAGAAAAAGTGTACTGTATCAGAAGCGTACAGCTGTATACATTGTTGGGGTAATTTTAAATCTCCGTATATACAGGTCCTTCTCAAAACATTAGCATATAGTGCTAAATTTCATTATTTACCATAATGTAATGATTACAATTAAACTTTCATATATTTTAGATTCATTACACACCAAATGAAATTTGTCAGGTCTTTTATTGTTTTAATACTGATGATTTTGGCATACAACTCCTGATAACCCAAAAAACCTGTCTCAAAAAATTAACATATTTCAACCGTCCAATAAAATAAAAGTGTTTTTTCAAAACAAACAAAAAAACCATCAAATAATAATGTTCAGTTATGCACTCAATACTTGGTCGGGAATCCTTTGGCAGAAATGACTGCTTCAATGCGGCGTGGCATGGAGGCAATCAGCCTGTGACACTGCTGAGGTGTTATGGAGGCCCAGGATGCTTTGATAGCGGCCTTAAGCTCATCCAGAGTGTTGGGTCTTGCGTCTCTCAACTTTCTCTTCACAATATCCCACAGATTCTCTATGGGGTTCAGGTCATGAGAGTTGGCAGGCCAATTGAGCACAGTAATACCATGGTCAGTAAACCATTTACCAGTGGTTTTGGCACTGTGAGCAGGTGCCAGGTCGTGCTGAAAAATGAAATCTTCATCTCCATAAAGCATTTCAGCCGATGGAAGCATGAAGTGCTACAAAATCTCCTGATAGCTAGCTGCATTGACCCTGCCCTTGATGAAACACAGTGGACCAACACCAGCAGCTGACATGGCACCCCACACCATCACTGACTGTGGGTACTTGACACTGGACTTCAGGCATTTTGGCATTTCCTTCTCCCCAGTCTTCCTCCAGACTCTGGCACCTTGATTTCCGAATGACATGCAAAATTTGCTTTCATCAGAAAAAAGTACTTGGGACCACTTAGCAACAGTCCAGTGCTGCTTCTCTGTAGCCCAGGTCAGGCGCTTCTCCGCTGTTTATGGTTCAAAAGTGGCTTTACCTGGGGAATGCGGCATCTGTAGCCCATTTCCTGCACACGCCTGTGCACGGTGGTCTGGATGTTTCTACACCAGACTCAGTCCACTGCTTCCTCAGGTCCCCCAAGGTCTGGAATCGGTCCTTCTCCACAATCTTCCTCAGGGTCCGGTCACCTCTTCTCGTTGTACAGCGTTTTCTGCCACATTGTTTCCTTCCAACAGACTTCCCATTGAGGTGCCTTGATACAGCACTCTGGGAACAGCCTATTTGTTGAGAAATTTCTTTCTGGGTCTTACCCTCTTGCTTGAGGGTGTCAATGATGGCCTTCTTGACATCAGTCAGGTCGCTAGTCTTACCCATGATGGGGGTTTTGAGTAATGAACCAGGCAGGGAGTTTTTAAAAGTCTCAGGAATCTTTTGCATGTGTTTAGAGTTAATTAGTTGATTCAGAAGATTAGGGTAATAGGTCGTTTAGAGAACCTTTTCTTGATATGTTAATTTTTTGAGACAGGTTTTTTGGGTTATCAGGAGTTGTATGCCAAAATCATCAGTATTAAAACAATAAAAGACCTGACAAATTTCATTTGGTGTGTAATGAATCTAAAATATATGAAAGTTTAATTGTAATCATTACATTATGGTAAATAATGAAATTTAGCACTATATGCTAATTTTTTGAGAAGGACCTGTATTTCCAGAGTAACATACAGATGCTCACAGGCTCAGCATGGATTACACCAGAATATAAAAAGTAGAAAAAGGGTAATGTATCAGAAGCGTACAGCTGTATACAGTGTTGGGGTAATTATAAATCTCTGTATATATTTCCAAAGTAACACACAGACGCTCACAGGCTCAGTATGGATTACACGAGAATATAAAAAGTAGAAAAAGGGTAATGTGTTGTGAATACGTTGGAGGCGACTTCGGAGCTGGGGCTCCCTCCGGTGGTTGCTGAGGGTAATGAACCAATTGCTGAATAGCTTTCAGCTGGGTCCGAATGGTCTGATATAAGTGACCTGAACTCCCAGCAGCCTTGCCGGTAATCAATTGTTCTTCAGGTCTTGCTTGGAGCTCAGCTTGCATTCCTGCTTTCATTCAATAAGTGATTTGCTGTTTTTTTTCCTCTGGTTGGATTTTCCTTGCTGGTTTGCTACCTTGCAGTAGACTTCAGCCTGGTCCCCTTTGGGGGCCTGGCGCTGCATTTGTGCTCAGTTGTGTTTGCACTTTTGCTCTGTTCCAGTGTCACTTTTTATTTGCTGAATTGCTGTGTGTTACACCAGAGATCTGATTTAGGTGGTAGAGGTCGTGTGATCTCAGGTTTTTTGTTAATCAGAAGTGTTGGTATTTTTGTCAGGGTTTTTTGGGTTGCAGTCAGAATTCTTTCCTATACTTTTCTATCTAGACAGTATTCGGCCCCAGCGTTTGCTCATTCCATTTTCTGTCTGTGTTCGTATTTTCTTTTTGTCTAACTGCCATTACATGTTTGGGGGCTTCCTATTTCTTTGGGGGTTCTGCTACGGGGCACTTAGCTTTCATCTTTCTGCCTTTAGGTGTAGCTATCTCTCCAGCTGTAAGGGAGCGTCTAGGATCACCGTAGGTACGCTCCACGGCTACTTCTAGTGTTGCGGTTAGTTTAGGGCCCTGCAACCCAATAGTTTCCAGCCTCTCTGGTGTATTGCTACTTTGGCTATTTTTGCTATTTCTCCTCAGTTACCGAAACATAACAGTAATGTATCAGAAGCGTACAGCTGTATACAGTGTTGGGGTAATTTTAAATCTCCGTATATATTTCCGGAGTGACACACAGATGCTCACAGGCTCAGTATGGATTAGACCAGAATATGAAAAGCAGAAAAAGTGTACTGTATCAGAAGCGTACAGCTGTATACATTGTTGGGGTAATTTTAAATCTCCGTATATATTTCCAAAGTCAGACGCAGACTCTCACAGGCTCAGTATGGAAGACACCAGAATATAAAAAGTAGAACAAGGGTAATGTATCAGAAGCATACAGCTGTATACAGTGTAGGAGTAATTTTAAATCTCAGTATATATTTCCGGAGTAACACACAGACGCTCACAGGCTCAGTATGGAGTAGACCAGAATATAAAAAGTAAAAAAGGCTAATGTATCCGAAGATACCAGGCGTATACAGTGTAGGGGTAATTGTAAATCTCCGTATATATTTCCGGAGTAACACACAGACGCTGTTGTGTTTTGGTAGCTGAGGAGAATAAGCAAAAACGGCAATACACCAGAGAGGCTGGAACCTATTGGATTGCAGTACCCTGAACTAACCACACAACTAGAGGTAGCCGTGGAGCGTTCCTACGTTGATCCTAGACGCCTCGTCACAGCCTGAGAGATAACTACACCTAAAGGCAGAAAGATGAAAGCTATCTGCCCCGGAGCAGATCCCCAAAGAAAATAGGAAGCCCCCAAACATGTAATGGCGGTTAGACAAGAAGAAGCACGGACACAGACAGAAAATAGAATGAGCAAACGCTGGGGCCCAATCTGTCTAGACAGAAAAGTACAGGAAAGGATACTCACTGTAATCCAAAAAAAACCCTAAAAAAAAACAAATCTTCTGATTGCAAAAACACCTGAGATCACACGATCTCTACCACCTAAAATCAGATCTCTGGTGTAACAAAACTAAGCCGCAGCCACTGAAAAAACAGGAAAAAGCAAATGAACAAATAACAGTGGCTTCAGATAAACTGAGAGGAGCACAAGCCCCCGGAGGGGACCTGGCTCACCTTCACAGAAGTGCAGGGAACAATGCAAAAAGCAAGCACAAAAATAAAAGCAGAAAATATCTTATCTGATAGCAGAAGATGCAGGTAAGACTCAGCAAACTTCCAAATGAACCAGGAACCACAATTGAGACAAGAAAAATTGATCACCGGCAACCATCATGGGAGGGAACCTCCCTTATATCAGACCAGTCAGCGATCCCACATTGCCATTCCTCGCTGAAAGGCTCAGTACTGTCTGTAACCACCAGAGGGAGACTCTGCTCAGAAACCATTTCTAGCACATTCATAACAGTACCCCCCCTTGAGGAGGGGTCATCAAACCCTCACTTGTGCAACCAGGCCGATCAGGATGAGCTCGGTGATAGGCACGGATCAGTCTCCTAGCATGGATGTCCGAAGCAAACACCCAAGAATTGTCCTCCTGACCATAACCTCTCCACTTAACCAAATACTGGAGTTTCTGTCTAGAAAAATGAGAATCCAATATTTTCTCAACCACATACTCCAGATTGCCCTCAACCAAAACAGGGTCAGGAGGCGCAGCCATAGGAACCACTGGCTCGACAAACCTCTTCAATAAGGACTTGTGGAACACATTATGGATCTTAAATGTCCCTGGAAGAAGCAAACGGAAGGAAACAGGATTAAGAATCTCCATGATCTTATAAGGTCCAATGAACCTAGGCTTAAACTTTGGAGATGCAACCCTCATAGGGATATTTCTTGAGGACAACCAAACCAATTCCCCCACTTTAAACCGAGGACCATCAGTCCTATGCCGGTTGGCAAACCGTTGGGCCTTCTCCTGAGAGAGAGACAACCTCTCCACTACCTGGTCCCAAATCTGCTGCATTCGCTCCACAACAGAGTCAACACTCGGACAGACAGAAGCCTCCGCCTGTCCCGAAGAAAATCGAGGGTGAAACCCAAAATTGCAGAAAAATGGAGACATCAAGGTGGCAGAGCTAGCCCTATTATTAAGAGCAAACTCAGCCAAAGGCAAAAAAGAGACCTAGTCATCTTGATCAGCAGACATAAAACATCTCAAATAAGTCTCCAAGGTCTGGTTTGTTCTCTCGGTTTGTCCATTGGTCTGAGGATGAAAAGCAGAGGAGAAAGATAATTGAACACCAAGTTTAGAACAAAATGTCCTCCAAAATCTGGAAACAAACTGGACTCCTCTGTCAGACACAATGTTCTCCGGAATGCCATGTAACCGAACCACGTGCTGAAGGAACAAAGGCACCAATTCGGAGGAGGAAGGTAACTTAGGTAATGGCACAAGATGTTTTCATCTTGGAAAACCTATCACAGATTACCCAGATAACGGTCATTCTCTGAGAAACAGGGAGGTCGGAAATAAAATCCATAGAGATATGGGTCCATGGCCTCTTGGGCACAGGTAATGGCATTAACAAACTACTAGAGCGAGAGCAAGGCTTGGAGCGAGAGCATGTCCCGCAGGACTGCACAAATTCCCTGACGTCACGAGACAAAGTAGGCCACCAAAAGGACCGACTCACCAAGTCTCTGTTACCAAAAATCCCGGAATGACCAGCCAACGCGGAACAATGAATCTCAGACATCACACTCATCTTCCACTGGTCTGGGACAAACAATTTCCCAGTAGGGCAGTGCTCGGGTTTATCCTCCTGACACCCTTCCAGAGCCAGTCTCAAATTGGGCGAGATGGCGGAAAGAACTACTCCCTCTTTCAAAATAACAGTAGGATCAGATAAGTCCTAGGATCAGGAGAGTCCGCAAAGAAACTCCTCGAGAGGGCATCCGCCTTAACATCTTAGTGCCAGGAAGAAAAGAAACCACAAAATTAAAACGTGTGAAAAACAAGGCCCACCTGGCCTGTCTAGGATTAAGTTGCTTGGCTGATTCGAGATAAACCAGATTCTTATGGTCCGTGAGGACCACCACCTGATGATTGGCTCCTTCCAGCCAATGTCTCCACTCTTCAAAGGCCCACTTCATGGCCAATAACTCCCAATTACCCACGACATAATTACGTTCAGTTGGAGAAAATTTTCGAGAGAAAAAGGCACAAGGGTTACTCTTAGAGATCTTTGGATCTCTTTGGGACAAAACGGCACCTGCCCCAATTTCAGAGGCATCAACCTCCACCTGAAACGGTGGAGAAACATCAGGCTGCCGTAGAACAGGAGCAGAAGTGAATCTCTGCTTAAGTTCCTGAAATGCAGAGACTGCCTCAGGAGGCCAATTCACCACATCAGAACCCTTTTTGGTCAAATCAGTCAATGGTTTAACAATACCGGAGAAATTACCAATAAATTTACAATAAAAATTGGCAAAACCCAAAAATCTCTGAAGAGTCTTTAATGAAGTAGGTTGGACCCAATCACAGATGGCCTGAACCTTGACCGGGTCCATTTCAATAACAGACGGAGACAAAATGAATCCCAGAAATGAGACCTTCTGTACGCCAAAAAGACACTTTGATCCCTTCACATACAGTGCATTCTCTCTCAAAATCTGGAACACAGTCCGAACATGTTTCACATGAGAGTCCCAGTCATTGGAAAAAATCAAGATATCATCCAAATAAACAATCAGAAATGTATCCACAAAATCCCTGAAAATATCATTCATGAAGGATTGGAAGATGGAAGGAGCATTAGTGAGCCCAAAGGGCATCACTAGGTACTCAAAATGCCCCTCTGGGGTATTAAACGCCGTCTTCCATTCATCCCCGTGCTTAATGCGAATAAGGTTATACGCCCCCCTGAGGTCAAGCTTGGTAAACCAAGTAGCACTTTTCACCCTGGAAAACAGGTCAGAATTCAAGGGTAATGGATATTGATACTTCACAGTGATCTTATTCAAGAGACGATAATCAATACACGGCCTCAATGAACCATCCTTTTTGGCCACAAAGAAAAAACCGGCACCCAAGGGTGAAGAGGATGGTCTGATATGACCCTTCTCCAATGACTCCTTGATATAAGATCGCATAGCACCGTGTTCAGGTACAGACAAGTTAAAAAGGCGACCTTTAGGAAATTTACCACCAGGCACTAATTCAATAGCGCAATCATAGCTCCTGTGAGGGGGCAAGGATGCAGATTTACTTTCACTAAATACATCCGAAAAATTAGTCAAAAAAATCGGGAACATCCTGAGACTGGGGAGAGGCAGAAAAAACAGGAATGTCGGCATTAACACATTGGCAGTCCCAACTGGTCACAGACACAGATTTCCAATCCAAAACAGGATTATGAGACTGTAACCAAGGGAAACCTAGTACAGTAATGTCATGCAGATTATTCAGCACCAGAAATTTGCAACTCTCCTGATGATCTGGTTCAACCCCTCATTATCACCCGAGTAGAAAACTGGGGTTTATTCTCCGCCAAAGGGGGGTAGAATCAATGCCCAGTAGGGGAATAGACTTCCGCAGGGGTATCATGGGAAACCCAGAACGTTTGGCAAAGTCAAATCCATCAGGTTAATAGCTGCTCCCGAATCAACAAAAGCCTGAGCAGAAAATGTGGACAGGGAGCAAATCAGGGTAACAGTCAACAGAAATTTAGTCTGAACACTACCCAAGACAACTGAGCATGCAAAACGTCTTCCCCGCTTAGGGCAGACTGAAATAGCATATGAGAGGCCTCACCACAGTAGAAACATAACCCATTGCGCTTTCGAAACTCATGACGCTGTGCCCCAGAAGTCACTCTATCACACTGCATGGGCTGAGAAGCTGGCTCACAAGGCAACACTATCTCACGCATACCTCTGCGCTCACGCAAACGTCTGTCAATTTGAATAGCCAATGACATAGAATCATTGAGACCAGAAGGAGCAGGGAATCCCACCATAACATCCTTTACATTCTCTGACAGCCCCTCATGAAAAAGGGCTGCCAAAGCATCATCATTCCATTTGGTCAGGACTGCCCACTTTCGGAATTTCTGACAGTACAACTCAGCGTCTTCAAGACCCTGATTTAATGCCAACAAGGTTTTTTCAGCTTGATCAGTGACATTAGGTTCATCGTACAATAACCCCAGAACCAGAAAAAATGCATCAATATCATTCAAAACAGGATCACCAGGTGTTAGGGAAAAAGCCCAATCCTGAGGGTCGCCGCGCAGGAGAGAGATGACAATTTGAACCTGCTGTGCTGCGTTCCCTGAGGACTTAGGCTTTAAGGCAAAAAACAACTTACAGTTATTTTTGAAATTCAGAAATTTAGCCCCATCCCCCAAAAACAAATCTGGCATGGGAATCCTAGGTTCCACAACCGGCAACCTAGCAAGATAGGTAGCAATACTCCGAACCTCAGTGGCAAGCTGATCCACACGGCCAGACAACTATGCAAGCTCCATTGAGAGAGAAAAAAAATCCTCCTCATCACCCAGAGAAAAAGAGGGAAAAAATGCAAAAAGAAAAAAAAAATCTGTGACAACTCTGACAACTTTTTTTTTTTTTCTTTCCACACTATTTTTCCCTTCTGTGAGTACCATATAATTTTCAGTTTGGGCCGGTGATACTGTTGTGTTTTGGTAGCTGAGGAGAATAAGCAAAAACGGCAATACAGCAGAGAGGCTGGAACCTATTGGATTGCAGTACCCTGAACTAACCACACAACTAAAAAAGACAAAAAAAAGACAAAAAAAACTGACTGGCACTTCCAGACCAATGTGAACTAGGTGCAAACCAAAGGGAGCTACCCCCATGTAAAACATACAAAAAAAGGCTGCACTCAAGCATACTGAAGCATGACAACATAGAATACATGACATTTTGAATAGCAATATGGCTTTGGAGTATAAGGAAAAATTTGAGACGCTTAGTATAAACATTTGGCCAAACATTTTAAAGCCCACCAACCATCGTCAAGGTGGTCTCAATTCTGGTGAGTCCCTGACCTAATGTGAACATACCTCTATTAGGCTGATATCTGAATTCCTGGGTGAATATGCACCTCTGTCAGTAATGCCTGCATTTATGGGTAAAGTTTTTTGTCTTTTGAATGTTAGCTTACTGACCGAGCACTCCGCCCCCACCAGGTGGTGATTTTAATTACACCAGGTCCCTACCAGGTTTTTACTGTGTAAAAAGCACTCTGTCACAGCAGTGTACACACAGCAATACAGCTAGCAGGCAGCCTAATAATCAGCTCTGCTGCTGCACACAAGAAAATCCTCCCCTGTCACTGGCAGACAGCCTAATAACCAGCGCTGCTGCACACAAGAAAATCCTCCCCTGTCACTGCACACTAACTGTACAGCACAATCGCTATCAGCACAAGCACAGAATCACTTTTCTTTCCTGCCTAACTCTCTCCCTACTGAGAAACAGCAGCAGCAACCTCTCCCTACGCTAAGATCGGCAGAAGTAAAATGGCTTTTATAGCCACTGTGACGCTGCAGAAAGCAAGCCAATCACTGCAATGCCCTTCTCTAAGATGGTGCTGGCCGCTGCCCATGTCATCTCGTTGCCCACAGTGTGTGTCCTTGCTCATTGGCTGAGAAAAGGCGCCTAAAAGCATTATGGGAAAACTGACTTTGCCGCTCGGGTCGACGACCGCATGGCCGACTTCACGCTATAGTCGGGTTTCGCTCGGCGAAACTCGACTTTAGCGAAAGTCGACGATTTTTTAATCTGACCGACCTGTTTCGCTCAACTCTAAGGCCGGCGTCACACACAACGACAAAAAATCGGTCCGTTTTAGACGGTCGATTGTCGGATCAAAATGCAAACATCACACATCCTTCTGGCATCCGATTTTCCTTCAAAGATGCGATTTAGTCGCATGTGTGTGTACCTTGTAACATCCGATTTTCATCCGACTTGCGAGATTTTCTCGCAGGCTTGCAAAACTGACATATAATGGATCCAAAAGAATATTATTTCAATCAGAAAAAAAGAATAGATATATACACATAGAACACATATATATATATATATATACATGTCATTGTGACATGTATATATACATATATTTATAGTTCCTAGACTTCTACATACTGTAATAGCCGCTAATTCAATTGCCGGCTTTTCTGAAATCACAGAAGCCGACATGAAATGATACATTGTTTCCACACAGTTAACCATGTCATTTCCTGTATTTTGATATTTGTTTAGAACTTACAATTACATGAGTGTATTTGTACAAAATTTCAGACATGTAGGGGTTAATTAAAGGTGTAATTTCGTTGAAAAAAAATGCGTGGGCTCCCGCTGTATTTTCTCCACCAGACAGACAAAGCAAAGCGAGTGGGGGCAGATAATAACAGCCTAGGGAGGGTACATTTTTTGTGCCCCCCCTGGCTACTAACATCTGCCCCCAGACACCCCAGAAAGGGCAAATCTATAATTAGATTCGCCCTTTCTGGCACTTTGCCCGTCTATTCCCATTGCCCTGTAGCGGTGGCGAATGGGTTAATAATCTCACCTTACTGTCACCTTAGTATTGAAAGGTGACCTTAAGGCAGGTTAATAATTGAGAGCTGTCAATTAGACAACTATCAATTATTAATCCTATTGAAGTAAATTAAAAAAACACAGACACATTAATAAAAATTAATTTTAATGAAATAAAAACACATTTTTTTGACCATATTTTATTTTACACTTAATCCGTGCGAAGCCATTGATCTCCTAAAATAAAAAAAAAAAAAATAAAACAACATTATTCTTACCTATTCCGCCGATCTGTCACGTCCCACGCTGTAATCCTTCACAAAGGGTTAGCTAGCTTTGAGCCAAGCAGTGCAAGTAATCCTGCGTGCTCAGCTCAAAGCTCCTGAATGAATAAGTTCCTCTCCTGGCGACAGGAGAGGATGTGTTTCATGAATGAAGCTTAATTGATTGTGTCCACTTTCCCTTTAGGTCAGGTCACTAAAGTTAATTTGCCAATAAATCAATTAAGCTCCATTCATGAATCTATTCCTCTACTTTCGCTGGGAGAGGAACTTATTCATTCAGGGGGTTACAGCTAGGAGACAGAATTATCTCCCTGCTAACTGTAACCTCTTAACCCTTTCTGATGGATTACAGCGTGGGACCTGACTGTACATCGGATTGGTAAGTATAATTTTGCTTTTTTATTTTATTTTTATTACAGGAAATGGTTTTAGCAGGAAAATAAAATATGGTAAAAAATGTGTGATTATTTAATTAAACTTATTTTTTATTAAACTGTGTGTTTGATTTTTCTTTCATACAATAGGATTAATAATTGATAGTTGTCTAATTGACAGCTCTCAATTATTAACCTGCCTTAAGGTCACCTTTCAATACTAAGGTGACAGTAAGGTGAGATTATTAACCCATTCGCCACCGCTACAGGGCAATGGGAATAGACGGGCAAAGTGCCAGAAAGGGCGAATCTAATTATAGATTTGCCCTTTCTGGGGTGTCTGGGGGCAGATGTTAGTAGCCAGGGGGGCACAAAAAATGTACCCTCCCTAGGCTGTTATTATCTGCCCCCACTCGCTTTGCTTTGTCTGTCTGGTGGAGAAAATACAGCGGGAGCCCACGCATTTTTTTTTCAACGAAATTACACCTTTAATTAACCCCTACATGTCTGAAATTTTGCACAAATACACTCATGTAATTGTAAGTTCTAAACAAATATCAAAATACAGGAAATTACATGGTTAACTGTGTGGAAACAATGTATCAGTATAGCCGGGGATGAATTGCCGGCTTTTCTAAAGGACACCGATGCGATTTCATCGCAAGTCACACAGTGTGGTCCGTTTGTAATCCGATTTTTCATCGCTCCCATAGACTTGCATTGGCGATTGTCGACCCACAATCGGTGACAATCGCAGCATGCTGCGATTGTACACGGACGTTTAAAACGGACCACAAAATAACGGATACTGGGAGCTGCTCCATAGATTAACATAGGGCAGACTGCAATACGATTTTTCATCGCATTGCAGTCGTCCGATTATGTCGCCAGTGTGACGCCGGCCTCATAGTGACATTAATTTCACAGTGCTTTACAGACATCATTGTCAAAAAACATAAACATAGCAAGAAAAAGATAGTTTATACAGATTGAGAAACAAACTGAAATCTTTTCTGTTGGAAAAAGAACAAAGATATAAAATAATTAGTGATGAGCGAGAATACTCGTTGCTCGGGTTTTCCCTGAGCAGCTTGGGTTGTCTCGAGTATTTGGAAATGCTGGGAGATTTAGTTTCTGTTGCCGCAGCTGCATGATTTATGGCTGCTGGACAGCTTGAATACATGTGAGGAATGCCTGTTTATTCAGGAATCCCCACATGTATTCAGGCTGTCAAATAGCCGCAAATCATACAGCTATGGCAACAGAAATAAATCTCCCAGCACTTCCAAATACTCGGATACAACCCGAGCTGCTTGGGGAAAACCCGAGAAACGAGTATACTCGCTCATCACTAAAAATAATGTGGTTGCAGAAATATACGCACCCTTAGGGCTCATACCCATTTGCGAGAAAAATAACGGCACAATTTCAGGACCGAAAAAACGGACGAGTGTCATGCGAGTGTAATGCGATCCGTATGACATGCATTTGCAATCCATATGCAATGCGATTTTAACATGAGGTTTTACATAGAGCACTTCTCTCTATGTAAAAACTCATGTTAAAAAGGCATTGTAAAAAAACTGTACACCGTTTAAAAAGCAAATAATCCTCTCCCTCTCTCTATATAGATATATATATTTATATTTCATAGAGATATAGATAGCAGAATAGCTGATAATTCAAATGTCTGCATCTGTAAAATCATTACAGAACCCGACAGGATATGAGACATGGTTTACATACAATAAACTATTGCATATCCATTATTTTTTTTATATGTCCCTCACTAATAATGTTAGTAGTGTCTGTGTGTAAAATATTGGAGCTGTAGGTGTTAAATTAAAGGATTAATTCACGGAAAAAAATGGTGTGGGCTCCCGCACAATTTTCTCCACCAGGGAGTGCAAGCCAGTGACTGGGAACAGATATTAATAGCCTAGAGAGGGACAATTGTTTTTTGGCCCCCCTGGCTAAAAAAATCTGCCCCCAGCCACCCCAGAAAAGGCACATCTGTAAGATGCGCCTATTCCGGCACTTGCTCTCTCTTCCCATTGCCCTGTAGCGGTGGCATATGGGGTAATAAGGGGTTAATGTCACCTTACTATTGCAAGGTGACATTAAGCCTGGTTAATAATGGAGAGCTGTCAATAAGACAACTATCCATTATTAATCCACTAGTCTGAAAGGGGGTTAAAAAAAACACACATTAATAATAAAGACTTTTAATGAAATAAACATTTTTTCCATCTTTATTATACTCGTTATCCCATACTGAATCCATCGTTCTCCTGGAAAAAAGTAAAAAAACGACAATATACCCATACCTGTCCGCTGTACAGTCAAGTCCCATGCCGCAATCCATCTGAAGGGGTTAAATAGTTTAAAACTGGGAGTGATGCAAATGCAACCGCCTCGGCTGTTAACCATGGAGTAATGAAGGAAAAGCTGCCTGCGCAACCTCCCCGCCTGACCGGAGATGAACTGATTAGCGTGGGAAAGTTTCTGAACATTTTCCCATGCTGTTAGGGCGTGGTTTACAGCTGGGACGGTCGCATTAGCACCGATCCCAGTTGTAAACTATTTAACCCCTTCAGATGGATTGCGGTGTGGGACTTGACTGTACGGCGGACAGGTATGACATTAACCCCTTATTACCCCATATTTTTTTAGCCAGGGGGACCAAAAAACAATGGTCTCTTCGTAGGCTATTAATTTCTGCCCTCAGTCACTGACTTGCCCTCCCTGGCGGAGAAAATTGCGCTGGAGCCCACACCAGTTTTTTCCGTGAATTAATCCTTTAATTTAACACCTACAGCCCAAACATTTTTACACACAGACACTACTAACATTATTAGTGAGGGACAAAAAAAAATAACGGATATGCAATGGTTTACTGTTTGTAAACCATGTCTCATATCCTGTCAGGTTCTGTAATGATTTTACAGAAGCCGACAAATGAATTAACGGCTTTTGTTCAATCTTACTGTGCAATATAAATATATATGTGTGTGTCACTAACTTGTATATATATATGTATATATATATACATACAATGTATTCTATGTGTATATATCTAGTGTTTTGTGAGCTGTCAGTGTGATTTTACAGTTGCCGCATATGAGTTGCCGGCTTTTCAAAGGACACCGGTGCGTATAAATCAGACAGCACTCGCATGGTGCGAGTGCTGTCCGATTTTTTTCTCGTACCCATTGACTTGCATTAGCAAGTCTCGTCTGAGAATCGCAGCATGCTGCTTTTTTTTTCTCAGTCCGATTTCAGCTGAGAAAAAACTCGCAAGTGAGATGTCACCTATTGAATGACATTGGTCCGAGTGCAATCCGATTTTTTATCGGATTGCACTCATCTGTAATTCTTGCAAGTGGTTTTGAGCCCTTAGCCTAATACTTTGCTGAAGTACCCTTTGAATTTATGACAGCATTCAGTGTTTTTGGGTAGGAGTCTATCCAATGGCACAGCAATCCTTGTCTACTCTTCCTTGCAGTAGCATTCCAAATCTGTCAGATTGTGAGGGCATCTCTGGTGCATCTCGAGCTTTCTTCATGTCACCCACAGATTTTCAATTGGCTTCAGGTCTCGGCTCTAGCTGGGCTATTCCATAACTTTGATCTTTTTCTGAGTCATTCTTTTGTTGAGTTGGAAGTATTCTTGGGCTGTTGTTGTGCTGAAGGTGAAGTTCCTCTTCATCTTCAGTTTTTTAGGAAAGGCCTGAAGATTTTAATGGAAAATTTAATAATATTTGGAAGTCTTCGTAATTCCCTCCACTTTGACAACATCTCCTGTTCCAGCTGGTGAAAAACAGCTCAAAGCATATTGCTGCCTCCACCATGCTTCAATGTGGGTAAGGTGTTATTTTGGTGATGTGCAGCGTTGGCTTTGCTTCAAACATTCCTTTTAAAATGATGTCCAAAAAGTTTAACCTTGGAGATCACAAACACATTTTCCCACAAGCAATTGGCAGACTTGATGTAGGTTTTGGCAAAACATAGCTGGCTTGGATGTTTTTGCTTGTAATAAATTACTTCTGTCTTGCCACCCTACCTCACAGGCTAGACATATGAAGAATACTGGAGATTGTAGCCATATGCAGTACACATCTGTATCTGCCAGAAATTAATCCAGCTCCTTTAGTGTTATGCTAAATTTAAGCCACTTCTTGATGATCATTTTCACAATGTTCCATAGTATATCTAATGCCTTGGAAAAATTAGTGTACCTTTCTCCTGACTGATAACTTTCAACAATGAGATCCCTTTGCTATGTTGTAAGCTGTTTACAGGTCATTGCTTTTGCTGTAATATGCAACTAAGAAAATGTGAGGAAAATCTAGAACAGCAAAACTATTATATGGGGTTAATCAGAAAAAACTGTAAATGATGGCAGTTGTGCTCTACTATTTAATATGAGTTTAAATGAAATTCCCTATTCATGAACACAACCTCATCCCAATTATCAAGGGTTTCACACTTATGCAACCACATTATTCTAGTTTTGTTATTTTTATTTAATTCCTCAGCATGATTTCAGTTTGCTTCTCAATTGATTTGGATTTGTACAGATTATGGGTTATATTAATCCCTTTACCCTCCAAGGCTGTTTGCACCTTCATGACAAGGCCAAATTTTACAAATCTGACCACTGTCACATTATGCGATAATAACTCTGGAACACTTCAACAGATCCCACTGACCTCCACCCACTGTTATTGAGTTATAACACACAAAATAGTTGATAAATAACATTTCCCACATGTCTACTTTACATCAGCACAATTTTTAAAACATAATTTTTTTTGTTAGGAAGTTATAAGGGTTAAAATTTGACCAGTGATTTCTCATTTTTCAAACAAAATTTAGAAAACCATTTTTTAGGGACCATATCACTTTTGAAGTGACTTTGAAGGGCCTATGACATAAAATACCCAAAAGTGATACCATTGTAAAAACTGCACCCATCATGGTGCTCAAAACCACATTCAAGAAGTTTATTGAGGAACGGTGTCACACTTACGTGTGTGATGCGAGAAACTCATGCTAGTTTCTCGCATCAACACCCGGCACTGCGGCCAGCACTTGGACCGGAGTGTGCAGCTGCAAAGAAATACATGCAGCCGCACGCTCCAGTCCGAGTTCCGGCGGCAGTGCCGGGTGTTGATGCAAGAGACTCACACGAGTTTCTCGCATCACACACACAAGTGTGACACCGGCCTAACCCAAGTACTTCACAGGAATTTTTGGAATGTGGAAGGAAAAATTAACATTTAACTTTTGTCACAATAATTTTAGTTTAGACAATTTTTTTTATTGTTGCAAGGTTAACGGGCAAAAATGGACCCCAAAATTTGTTTCGCTATTTCTCCTGAGCGTGCCGATACCCCATATGTGTGGGAAAACCACTGTTTGGGTAAACAGCAGGGCTTAAAAGGGAAGGAGCCCCATTTAACTTTTTGAATATAAAATTTGCTGGAATAATTGTCAGACATCATGTCGCATTTGGAGAGCTCCTGATGTGTCTAAAAAGTAAAAAAAAAAATACGCAAGTGACACCATTTTGGAAACCAGACCCGTCAGGTAACTTATCTAGAAGACAAAAAAACCTGACTGGCACATCCAGACTAATGTGAACTAGGTGCAAACCAAGGGAAGCTACCCCCATGTAAAACATACAAAAAAAGGCTGCACTCAAGCATACTAAAGCATGACAACATGGAATACATGAAATTTAGAATAGCAATATGGCTTTGGAATATAAGGAAAAATTTGAGACGCTTAGTATAAACATTTGGCCAAACATTTTAAAGCCCACCAACCATCGTCAAGGTGGTCTCAATTCTGGTGAGTCCCTGACCTAATGTGAACATACCTCTATTAGGCTGATATCTGAATTTCTGGGTGAATATGCACCTCTGTCAGTAATGCCTGCATTTATGGGTAAAATAGGGACCTGGTGTAATTAAAATCACCACCTGGTGGGGGCGGAGTGCTCAGTCAGCAAGCTAACATTCAAAAGACAAAAAAACCTGACTGGCACATCCAGACTAATGTGAACTAGGTGCAAACCAAGGGAAGCTACCCCCATGTAAAACATACAAAAAAAGTCTGCACTCAAGCATACTAAAGCATGACAACATGGAATACATGAAATTTAGAATAGCAATATGGCTTTGGAATATAAGGAAAAATTTGAGACGCTTAGTATAAACATTTGGCCAAACATTTTAAAGCCCACCAACCATCGTCAAGGTGGTCTCAATTCTGGTGAGTCCCTGACCTAATGTAAACATACCTCTATTAGGCTGATATCTGAATTCCTGGGTGAATATGCACCTCTGTCAGTAATGCCTGCATTTATGGGTAAAGTTTTTTGTCTTTTGAATGTTAGCTTACTGACCGAGCACTCCTTATATTCCAAAGTCATATTGCTATTCTAAATTTCATGTATTCCATGTTGTCATGCTTTAGTATGCTTGAGTGCAGCCTTTTTTTGTAGGGAACTTATCTAGACGTGTGGTGAGCACCTTCAAACCAACCCCAGGTGCTTCACAGAAGTTTATAATATTGAGCCGTGAAAATAAAAAAAATTTAAAAAAAAAATCACATTTTTCCCACAAAAATGTTTTTATGTGGGTGAAACTACTGTTTGGGGGCACAAGCAGGGCTTGGAAGGGAAGGAGAGCCATTTGACTTTTTGAATGCAAAATAATTAGTGAATGCCATGTCATGTTTGGAGAGCCCCTGATGTGCCTAAACAGTGGTAAAAAAAAACAAACACATTTTTCCCACAACATTGTTACTTTAGCCACAATTTTTTTTATTTTCACAAGGATAGCTGGAGAGAATTGACCCCAAAATGTATCTATTTATGTATGCAGATACCCCATATGTGGGGGTAAACTTCTGTTTTGGCTCACAAAAGAAGGAGTGACGTTTTGGAATGCAGACTTTGATGGAATGGTGTGCTGGTGTCATGTCTCGTTTCGAGAGCCCCTGATGTGCCTGAAGAGTGGAAAACCCTCACAAGTGAGACCATTTTGGAAGCTAGACCCCTCAAAGAATGTATCTAGATGTGTAGTGAGCATCTTAAACCCTCTGCTGCTTGACAGAAGTTTATAATGTAGAGTTGTGAAAATAAAAAAAAATTAAAAAAAAAAATCACATTATGCGCATAAAAATGTTATTTTAGCCCCAATTTTTTTAATTTCACAAGGATATCAGAAGAAAATGGACCCCAAAATATGTTGTGCATTTTTTCCTGAGTACGCCGATACCCCATATATGGTCGAAAACTACTTTTGAGGCACAGTACAAAGCTCAGAAGGGAAGGCGTGCCATATTGGAATTCACAATTTGCTGGTCTGGTTTGAGTGTACCATGTCACATTTGCATAGCCCCTGATGTTCTAGAACAGCAGAACCCCCAATAAGAGACCTGATTTTACAAACTAAACTTAATTCACCTAGAGGTTTAGTGATCATACTGACACCACAGGTGGATCACAGAATTTTATACCATTGGGCAATGAAGAAAAACAATTACATTTTTACCACCAAAGTTTTGTTTTAGACCCAAATCTTACATTTTCAAGCTAAGAAATGGGTAAAAATGGCACTAAAATTTGTCCCACAATTTCTGCTGAATGAAGAAATACCCCATATGTGGCTGTACAATACTGCTTAGTCATACAGCGAGACTCAGGAGGGACGGAGCGCTATTGGTAAATAGCGCTCCGCCCCTCCCGAGTCTCACTATATATGGCCCTGGAGCGCAGAATTTTCTATAATAGTTTGCTGACTCCATATACAAAGCCCACAAGTGCTAGAAGAGCAAAATCTCCTCTCAAGTGACCCCATTTTGGAAATTATACCAATTTGGGAATTTATCTACAGGTGCTGTGACTCCATGGGTGTTTCCAGAAACAAGCAGCAGTGGATGTTGCTGAGTGAAAATTGAAAACTGCGGTTGTAGTGACCAGTACATTGTGCCCAGTTCATGCACCCATAAGTTAGGCGGGCTATCATCACTACAGAAATGCAAAACATGTGGAAACTAACTGTGGTTTAGGCATACTGGGGCTCATCATTTTCTGAATTTCTTTTGTGGGGGGAGGGGGGGGGGAAGAGCCATTTTTCTACTCCAGAGCCTTTGTGCTACCAGTAACGTAGAAGCCCCCTGAATTTCCATTAACAGATGATGGACCTGAGAGGGAATTTGCTTTTTTTTTGTGAATTGAGTTCAAGCTTTTATTGGGAGCATTTTGCATAACATTTTGGATCAAATTTATCCTGCGCTCTACGCTGAGCACTTGCACACGTGGTCAAAATTGTTGGTACCCCTCGTTTAATGACAGAAAAACCCACAATGTTGACAGAAATAACTTAAATCTGACAAAAGTAATAATAAATCAAAAATCTATGAAAATGAACAAATGAAAGTCAGACATTGCTTTTCATCCATGCTTCCACAGAATTAAATAAAATTCCTCAAGAACTCCTCAAGAACAAACTTCTCCAGTTGTCTTGTGTTTGAAGGTTGCCTTTTCCAGATGGCATGTTTCAGCTCTTTCCAAAGATGCTCAATAGGATTTAGGTCAAGGCTCATAGAAGACCACTTCAGAATAGTCCAATGTTTTTCTCTTAGCCATTCTTGGGTGTTTTTAGCTGTGTATTTTTGGTCATTATCCTGTTGCAAGACCCATGACCTGCGACTGAGTCCAAGCTTTCTGACACTGGGCAGCACATTTCTCTCTAGTATCACTTGATAGTCTTGAGATTTCATTGTACCCTTCACAGATTCTAAGCACCCTGTGCCAGATGCAGCAAAGCAACCCCAGAACAAAACAGAGCCTCCTCCATGTTTCACAGTAGGGACAGTGTTCTTTTTTTGATATGCTTCATTTTTCCATCTGTGAACATAGAGCCGATTTGCCTTGCCAAAAAGTTCAATTTTTGTCTCATCTGTCCATAGGACATTCTCCCAGAAGCTTTGTGGCTTGTGAACATGTAGTTTGTCAAATCCCAGGCTGGCTTTTTTATGATTTTTTTTCAACAATGGTGTCCTCCTTGGTCGTCTCCCATGAAGTTCACTTTGGCTCATACAACGATGGATGGTGTGATCTGACACTGATATTCCTTGAGCTTGAAGTTCACCTTTAATCTGTTTAGTTTTTCTGGGCTCTTTTGTTAACATTCATATTATCAGTCTCATTGATTTGTCATTTTTCCTCCTGCGGCCACGTCCAGGGAGGTTGGCTACAGTTCCATGGAGCTTAAATTTCTGAATAATATGTGCAACTGTAGTCACAGGAACATCAAGCTGCTTGGAGCTGGTCTTATAACTTTTATTTTTAACATGTTTGTCTATAATTTTTTTCTAATCTCCTGAGATAACTCTTTCTTTCGCTTCCTCTGGTCCATGTTGAGTGTGATACACACATGTCACCAAACAGCACAGTGAGTATCTGTAGCCCTCTGTACAGGCCCACTCACTGATTCCAAGATTGTAGACACCTGTGATGCTAATTAGTGGACACACCTTGATTTAACATGTCCCTTTTGTCACATTATTTTCAGGGATACCATTATTTCTGTCCAGGCCTATTTCATGAGTTTTATTTAAAAAAAAAAATTATTTATGAGGAAGCATGGTTGAAAAGCAATATGTGACTTTCATTTGTTCATTTTCATAGATTTATTACTTTCATCAGATTCAAGTTATTTCTGTGACCATTGTGAGTTTTTCTGTCATTAAACGAGGGGTACCAACAATTTTGCCCATGTGTGTACAATCGGGGTTTACTTTTAAATCTCTGAGTGATGTCATTCAGATGAATCTCTTGAGGGATCAATTCACAATAATGAGGCAGCAGAGACACTCTGGACTCTTACTGGCCTCTGTTCAGCAGTGTTTTTTTCAGATGTGCACAAAACTGTGACCTACAGCACTTTTATGCACTCCTAATAAAAAGACGGACAAAGTCAGATCACAGACCAGACAGTGCATACATCTGCCTCATTATAGGGAATCTTACGCCGAGCCTTCTACCTGAATCACGTATTTTAGAGATTTACATGGAAACCCCAGTGTCAGCTCTCAGCATAGAGGGCAGGATTAAAGTGAGCCAAGCCTTACTGCAATCTTTGGGAAGCAGAATGAACAAATCAACAGCAGGTGAAGAATTAGTTTTATTTATATTTTATGCCATTCCTCATGCGGTACAAGTAATTAGGTAACTTTATTCTTTGGGTCGGTGCGATTCCAGAGATACCAGATTTATATTGAGCTTTTATATTTGGCTGCTGTTACACTAAAAGTTTTTTTTTTTTTTTCAAAAACAAGTTTTTGCATCACCATATTTTGAGAGCTATAATAACTCCATATTTCTGCTGACAGTCATATGATCGCTTGTTTTGTGTGGGATGAGTTGACGTTTTTATTGGTACCATTTTCGGACTCATGACTTTTTTGATTGCTTCCTATTCCGATTTTTGGGAGGCAGAATAAACAAAAACCAACTTCAGTAATTGTTTTTTTTTTTTAAATGCTGTTCCGTGTATGGTAAAATTGATAAGGCAGCTTTATTCTTCGGGTCAGTACGATTACAGTGATACCCCATTTATGTTTGTTTTTATGTTTTGGTGCCTTTACACAATAAAAACTATTTTTATAGAAAAATAATTATTTCTGCATCATTTTTTTCTGAGAGCTTTAACTTTTTTTATTTTTCGGCTAAATGAGCTGCATGGCAGCTTGTTTTTTGCAGGACAAGATGTTGTTTTTAGTGATACCATTTACATTTGTCTTTTTCATTGCGTTTATTCAGTGGTAAGATGATAAAGCATTGTTTTTTGCATTTTTTTGTGGTGTTCACTAACGGAGTTAACTAGTGGGACAGCTTTGTAGGTCGGGTCATTCCAGATGCGACAATACCAAATGAGTACTTTTATTACTTTTGCTTTGTTTTTTTTCATAATATTTATTTATGGGTACAATATACTTTTTATTTTTTAATATTTTGTCATTTAAAAAATATATATAATTTTACAATTTCACTTTTTTTTTTTTTTTTTTACTTAGTCCCACTATGAGACTTTCACTTTCTGCAGTCTGCAGTTATAAGTTGCGCCGATCCAAGGGCAGAGGAGCTTTCTTCCCTCTGCCCACTTACTAAATGCTACAATCGAAGCATTTAGGGGGTTAAAGTGCCGGAGCGATGCCCACACCGCTCCTTGCACTGAAAACCGTGTGTCAGCTGTCAAAATCAGCTGACGCTCGGCAGCGATGATGTGCATACAGCCTCTGTGAGCACGAAATTGCCATGATGCATCAATACGTCCAAGGTCAGGAAGGACCAGGCGACCTGGATGTATGGATACGTCTAAGGTTGTAATGGAAAAAGTTCTGAAATTATTCTTCTTGGTATTTCTTTACATGACAAAAACTGTATAAAGATGTAGTAAAAATAAAAGAGTGAGATTGGGAAATTCATGTGACAGAAAGCAGGTCCATATATTACTGAATGTCTACTTCTCCGATATTCCAAGTAGGTTTCTTCGTCTGAGGGCAAAACAAAGTAGTGTGAAAAACACTGATTCAATGGGCTACTTGCTATAGTTTTTGATAAAACTCTAATTTATCTCCTGCAGACCTACTAATCTTCTCGATGAATTCTTGCTATGTAGTCTATTATATATAGGCTTCGGCCATCCCCAACTCCACACTACTGATGTCAGACTTTGGCCTATACTCAGTGTCAATGGTGTATGCGGGAGTAGACTCAGCCCATCATTGAGAGGTCTGCAAGAGTTTCAGCAGATAAAATATTGATCCTATGAAAACTACAGCAAGCAGCCCAGTAAGTGACACGCTGCTGAGATCAGGGTTCTTGGTACTGTAATATGGAAACACAACAGCAGGAGTTCCACACATCAAGCTGCTTAGATCACAGAGGATTGCCATTAAAGCAGAAAATTGCATACACTTCGTGAACAAAAAGTGGAGCTTGGTAATGTATGTACGGTGGGGTTGTTGCTTGTGAATATAAAAAGTGTGTTCTTGTTAATATTGGACTATTCAAAATACTCTCCAAGCGTGTGACAACATAGCTTCTTTATACAGGAACAATCAGGAACAATATGCGATAGATCGTGAATAAATCATTTGTGTGTCTCTACCTGTGCAGCATCTACAGCAGGCTGCTTCTCTCATACACAGACACAGGAAAACAGGAAATACAGTCACATGCTCTCTCTGTGTGAGCCTCTGGAAGTTTTTTTTTTTTTAACTTTATAAACAGCATACAAATCAACAACTAAACACTTAGACAGGAATGGAGTTGTTGCACCAAACATATCCCAACACCCCCAATCAACAACTACTTACCTGGTTAGTCCCATTGCGGTTCTGAAGTCCACAAACTTAGTTCTTGGTAATGGCTTTTTCATACCATTAGCTATCATCTTGTCAGACTCGCAATAAAAAAACTTGAGTACACCACGTTCCAGTAAGTCACGTAAATGGTGATGTTTTACATCAATGTGCTTAGTCCTTGCACTAATTTTCTCACTGCTAGCAAGTTTACTGCATCCTTGATTGTCCTCATAGATAACTGTTAGTTGAGCTAATGGCTTGCCAATATCTCCCAAAAGTTGTTTCAACCAAATTACTTCTTGACTTGCATAAGCAGCACACATATATTCTGCTTCTGTAGAAGATAATGCAACTAACACTTGTTTTCTGCTGGACCAAGAAATTTAATTTTTTCCTAACTTGAACAAGTAACCACTTGTTGATTTGCGATTACTTGAAACTCCAGCCCAGTCTGCATCAGCATAACCTCTGAGAGTCAGATCTCCTGATGCAGATATCTTAAGAGTTAGCCTTTGAGTTTCTTTAAGATATCGAAGAATTCTCTTAATTGTATTCCACTCTCTTTGGTGTGGCTTGCTTACACGTCGGCAGAGAATTCCGACTGTGGCTGTGATATCCAGACGAGTTGTGGTTGCTATGTATAGAAGCGCCCCCACTGCTAGTCTGTAACTCTCATTGCTGGGTAGCAGATCTTCTTCTCCTTCCAACTTTAAGTAGGATGGGTCCATTGGTGTTGACGCACCTTTGGCTTCTGACATTCCAAACTGGTTTAGTATTACAGAAATTTTAGAACTTTCATTGAGAAGAAAACTCCCATCTTACTCTCTCTGGCTTTGGATTCCTGTTGTGAACACCTTTGATCTGGCTTCTGAGTTTGGGCTCCCTCTGGTGGTTGCTGCTGGTAATGGAGCTGGTATGGCTAACAGAAGTCAATCACCTGAAGAGGATGATTGGAGATCAGGTGTTACAGACTGGGGAGATTTAAGTGAGCAGCCTTCCCTTAGTTGTTGCCAGTGATTTGGTCTTCTTCCTGAGCCTTTTGGAAGTCAGCTTGCTCCCTGCTTTGTCCTGCATCTTTCAGATTTATTTGTTTTGTTTTAATCTGTGGCATTTGTTCCCTGCCTTGCTGGTGTGGGTTCAGCCGGGTTCCCTGCTGGGACCTGTGCTGGACTCTGTTTTCCTTTGATACAGCTTATGTCAGTGTTTTCTGCATTTCTAGTCTCCTGGTATTTCAGTATCTGTTATTTTGCATCCAGTTCACACCAGAGTTCTGATTTATTGAGGGAGAGGTCGTGTGGCCTCAGTATTTTTGCATATCAAACGTGTTGGAATTTTTCTTAGGGTTTTTGCGGGTTTGCAGACAGTATCCTTTCCTGTCCTTTTCTATCCAGACAGTTTCGGCCCGAGCATTTGCTTATTCTATTTTCTGCCTGTGATTTGTACTTCATCTGTCTCACGGGCAATATATGTTTGGGGGCTATCTATTCCTTTGGGGCTCTACTCCGGGGCAGTTAGCTTTCCCCTTTCTCTCTTTAAGCTTAGTTAACTCTTTGGCTGTGTCGAGGCATCTAGGGCATCGTAGGTACATCCCACAGCTAATTCTAGTTGTGTTGTCAGTTTAGGGGTCTGCAATCCGCTAAGTTACCAACCCCTCTGGGTGTTTGGTTGCCTACCCTATTTTTCTATTATCCTCCTCGGTTACCGAATCATAACAGATTCCCAAATGATATGTCACATTTCCAAGGTCCTTAGTCTCAAAGTGCTGGTTGAGAATTACACTTAGCTTTGCAATTTCTTTTTCATCTTGATGAGACATAATCACATCGTCTACATATAGGAGAACATACATCCACTCCTTCACTACATTTTTGTATGCAAACATGGATCAGCTTGAGATCTTTTAAATCCTTCATCCATCAAAACTTTGCTAAGTTTCAAGTTCCAGGCTATTGCCGACTGCTTAAGTCCATAGAGAGAATTTTGAATTTTACAAACAAGGTGCTCTTCTACCTTGGGTTGGCTCATGTACAACTCTTCTTCAACGTCACCATGTAGGAAGGCTGTTTTGATGTCAAAATGTCAAACTGTCATCTGTTGAACTACAGCTACAGACATTAAAGTTCTGAATGTGGTTTGCTTTGCAACTGGAGAAAATGTAGCATCATAATCTTTACCATAATTTTGCGAGTACCCTTTTGCGACCAATCTTGGCTTAAACCGGTGAACTTTACCTTCTGAATCATATTTGTTTTTGAAGACCCCACTTACATCCGATAGCTCTTTTTCCTTGTGGTAGTTCAGTAAACTCCCATGTATGGAGTTGGTGAAAGGACTCCATCTCTTCATTAGCAGCATTTATCCACTTCTGCTTCTCGTGGCCAGGCAGTTTTTGCATCTCTTGCCATGACTGTGGCTCTGGTTCAGGAAGTGTTCTGACCATATAAGAAAGGTGTCTAGCTGGGATACCTTTGTTTAGTCTTTCTGATCTCCTGACTGGAGGTTGACTTGGTTCTTTTGTGTCTTCCTTGGTGGCTTCAGAGCTTATCCACACTTCAGTGTCTGGGTTTGGTGATTGAGATTCTTGTTCTTGCTTCTTAGGTTGAATAACAGCGATACAGAGTTTTCATCAATCACTACATCTCTACTGATTGTTACTGTGTTGGTCTCTGGGTGCAGGATTCTGTATCCCTTTTGAGTTTCACTATAGCCCACCAGTACTCCTTGCTTTGCATGTGATTACCAATTGGAACTTTTTTTTTGGGAACATACACAAACGTTTTGCTTCCAAATATCCTGAGGTGCTTCAGGTCAGGCTTCTCGCAGTTTCATAGCTCATATGGAGTTTTATTTGTGACTTTACCTGGCACTCTGTTTTGACGATAGCAAGCTGTCATGATGGCTTCTCCCCAATATGTTGTAGGTAGATTCGCATCAAACAACATACTTCTTCCACTTTCACAGAGATTACAGTTATTTCTCTCTGCAGTGCCATTTTGTTCTGGCTTGAATGGAATGGTAGTCTGGAACACGATTTCATTCTTTTTCAAAATGGTTTGCACCTTTCCACTTGTATATTTGGTTCCATTATCTGCACGCAGGGCTTTTGGCATTCTTCCAAATTTGTTAAACACTACAGCAAGATATTCTTCAAGTTTCTGTGGAACTTCATCCTTACTGTAAAGCAGGTAGGAGACTATATATCTGGAGTAGTCAACAATAAATGTGAGAAAATATCTCTTCTTGCTAGAGTTTAAACACTCATTGGACCACATACAGTACAGACCAAAAGTTTGGACACACCTTCTCATTCAAAGATTTTTCTGTATTTTCATGACTATGAAAATTGTAGAATCACACTGAAGGCATCAAAACTATGAATTAACACATGTGGAATTATACATTACACTTTATAAAAAAGTGTGAAACAACTGAAAATATGTCTTATATTCTTGGTGGGGATTTATTCAAAATTGAAGCGGTGAGCGGTCCAGCTCACCCCAAACCATCTCGATTGGGTTCAGGTCTGGTGACTGTGGAGGCCAGGTCTTCTGGCGTAGCACCCCAACACTCTCCTTCTTGGTCAAACAGCCCTTACACAGCCTGGAAGTGTGTTTGGGGTCATGGTCCTGTTGAAAAATAAATGATGGTCCAACTAAACGCAAACCGGATGGAATAGCATGCTGCTGCAAGATGCTGTGGTAGCCATGCTGATTCAGTATGCCTTCAATTTTGAATAAATCCCCAACAGTGTCACCAGCAAAGCACCCCCACACCATCACACCACCTCCTCCATGCTTCACGGTGGTAACCAGGCATGTAGAGTCCATCCGTTCACCTTTTCTGCGTGCAAAGCAGTAATCAAAGCAAAAGGTGGCTACTTTGAAGAACCTAGAATATAAGACATATTTTCAGTTGTTTTTGTAAAGTGTAATGTATAATTCCACATGTGTTAATTCATAGTTTTGATGCCTTCAGTGTGATTTTGGTCTGTACTGTATATCTGTATGATTCAGATCCAGAGGCTGTGCAGATCTAGTGGTGCTTATTTTAGGAAAGGATTTTCTGGACATTTTCCCTTTAAGACAGCCAGTGCACTTCATCATTTGACTACACTAGTTGATTTCAATACCATTTGCAAGTTGAGCTAGCTTCCTTACTGCTTCTGGGTCTCTGTGCCCAAAACGTTTGTGCCATACATGGATACAGTTCTTATACAGATATTGTTTAGCACTGTACACTCTTTCTTTGAATTTTAGCTGATAAAGTTCATCTTGGATTTTTCCTTCTGCAAAAGTATGACCCTTCTTTGAGATGATGTAGCTGTTATCTTTAAAAGTAACTACATTCCCCTTTGCATGAGCTTCTTTACTGACAGAGGATTGCTTTCAAGGCTGGGAACATAGAGAACATCCTTTATTGGGATCTTTCTGCTATGTGCTGAGGAAACTGGACAGTGGAGGTAGAAGTCTCCTACTCCTTCTGAAGTCATGTAGATTACCTTTTCTGACACTCTTTCATTAAGGTCAGTGAAGAAATCCTTGTTATTTGTCATATGACTGCTTGCACCAGAATCTATACACCATATATGCTTTGGAGATGGGCTTGTACTGGCTTTAAATGCAGCTTCAACAAATGCAGAATCTTCCTTTACAGGTGTTTTAACCCTTTGATGACTGTTCTACTTTTTAAGCGGACTCATTCTTGCTTTCCAAATTCTGCAGTCTGCTTTAAGGTGGCCAGACTTTTTACAGACAAAACATTCACGAGTTTCTCTTAGATTGCTCTTATATTTAGGGAAATCCTGCGTCTTTAATGCTCTGGATTCATTACTGCTGCTTACATGCTGCGTTTTTCTCTTGAATTCATCCACAAGTTTGCCTTTAACATACTCTAGTGTCAGCTCATCATCTGGCCATGCCTCTAGTTCAGTCAAGAGTGTGTCATAACTCTCTGGAAGACCACTTAATAGAAGTGCAGCAAAATTAAAATCTTTAATTTCTTCTCCAATACCCCTGAGACGCTCCACAATCTCTAGGGTGTTTCTTATATGGTCCTGCATATTCTGTCCACCACTTAGCTTAGACTGATACAGATTTCTCAGGAGATAAGCGTATTGCTGATTTGATCTTTCATGCACATTCTGTAACTCATCCAACATCTAGTTTGCAGTTGCACACTTGAATATAAGCACAATATTATTATCATCTACACTGAGGGAGATCGCGCTTTGTGCTTTCTGACCCTTCTTTAGCCAATCATCTGTTAATGGATGAGGCACTTGTTCCTGAGTATATTTCCACGTACCTTCTCTTATGAGCAGCATCTTCACCTTGAATTTCCAGTCCTGGTAGTTCTAGTTATTGAGGCTTGGCACTGAGAACTTGACAGGATTGCTGCTAGTGGACATCTTCTCTGTTGCTCTGTGTTGCTTTTGCTTTGGGCTTCTGTTGCTGTGTTACTCTGGGCCCATAACCTGTTGGCAACGGATTATTCAGGATACTCTCCAAGCGTGTGACAACAGAGCTCCTTTATTCAGGAGCAATCAGGAACAATACATGATAAGCTTAATAGATCAGGAATAAATCATTTGTGTGTCTCTATCTGTGAGGCATCTACAGCAGGCTGCTTCTCTCATACACAGACGCAGGAAAACAGTAAATACAGTCACATGCTTTTCCTGTGTGAGCCTCTGGGAGTTTTTTTTTAACTTTATAAACAGCATACAAATCTAGCAACTAAACACTCAGGCAGGAATGGAGTTGTTGCACCTAACATATTCGAACAATTCTCATTCACTGACAACAAATGTGTTGAAAATGATGAATTGATACAAACTACAAGAGGCATTTTTCCATTTATAAAGCAATTAAGGGGATCAGTCAGTTTGTTAAATGATTAAATTTGCAAAGTGCTTGTAAAAACAAGTAACTTTAAAATTACCTCTTAGTATAAATCATTCCCATTCTCAGGAATGTAAGGATTGTTAACTGTATAGTTTACTGCTCATTGCCTAGGTTATCGGAGGTCGCCTGTTTCCTAGGTAGAAGAGGGCACTTGCTTGCAAGCATCAGAGTCTCCATGTGCTCCTCACATGCTGCTATGGCAGAGATGCCTCCACTTGCTGCAAGGGAGAGTGTACAATACAGGTCAGAGGCATGTCCATCCTGGCGTCCTGAACTGGCAATCATCGAGAGGGCAAGCAGGAGGCAGAGGAACAGTGCGCTCCTGACTGAAGAATTTGAGAAATGTATTATATTTATAAAACTTGACAACCTCTGACAGTGTTGGAACAAACCACAGCCATAACAGGCCTCTTTTAGAAGGCAAAAATGAATGGTGCCTCAGGTGTAAATACAAGTCTCAAAAATATTTAATTGGGAAGTCTTCCCTGCGTGTCTCCATGTTTTCTCGTGCAGTTCCTTTGTACAAGTCTCTGCATTGTTTTGCTGATTTTCCGCAATCAGTTGTTTGTATATTTCTACCGTCCGATGTACGTGCTCTGCCTGTCTTCCATATAATTTGTACATGCCCTCTAGGCACAAGCAGAACTACAACACAAAGAGAAGACAAAACCACTTCTAACGCTTTCTGCATAAACGGGATTAATATTTTAATTGAAGCTGGGAAACAGAATTCATAAAAATGTTTATTTGTAAAATTCTAAAGACAAGTCAAAGCAGGAGAAAGCCGAGCTTTTCTGTGTCAGCCAAACTATGATGAACACGTGACCTATTAAACTGCGTGGAGAACTAACGCTCTACCGCAGGTGACTTCCACAAGGGCAGCACATAGTAGACTATGCTATTCCATCCAGCTATGTAAGTGAAAAACATACTGTGTAGTATACTTTTTTTTTTACTAATGGATGCAATGGCCAATTTATTCCACTCCATGTCTATACACATGGACACATCACAACCCTCCATCACAGGTAAATGTTAAGATATTTTCTGGTCACATACAGGTGCTTCTCACAAAATTAGAATATCATCAAAACATTTATTTATTTCAATTCTTCAATAGAAAAAGTGAAACTCATAATATATAGAGTCATTACAAAGTGATCTATTTCAAGTGTTTATTTCTGTTAATGTTGATGATTATTGCTTACAGCCAATGAAAACACAAAAGTAATTATCTCAGCAAATTAGTATACTTTATAACACCGGTTTGAAAAATGATTTTAAAATCCGAAAATGAAATGTTCAGTACATGCACTCAGTACTTGGACAGGGCTCCTTTTGCATCAATTACTGCATCAATGCGGCGTGGCATAGAAGCGATGAGCCTGTGGTAGTGCTGAGTTGTTATGGAAGCCCAGGTTGCTTTGATAGCAACCTTCAGCTCATCTGCATTGTTGGGTCTGGTGTCTATCATCTTCCTCTTGACAATACCCCATAGATTCTCTATGGGTTTAAGGTCAGGTGAGTTTGCTTTCCAATCAAGCACAGTGATACTGTTGTTTTTAAACCAGGTATTGGTACTTTTGGCAGTGTAGGCAGGTGCCAAGTTTTGGTGGAGAATGAAATTTCCATTGCCAAAAAGCTTGTGGCAGAGGGAAGCATGAAGTGCTCTAAAATCTCCTGGTAGATGGCTGCGCAGACTTGGTCTTGATAAAACACAGTGGCCCTACACCAGCAGATGACATGGCTCCCCAAACCATCACTGATTGTGGAAACTTCACACTAGACCTCAAGCAGCTTGGATTGTGTGCCTCTCCACTCTTCCTCCAGACTCTGGGACCTTGATTTCCAAATGAAATGCAAAATTTACTTTAATCTGAAAACAACGCCTTGGACCACTGAGCAACAGTCCAGTTCTTTTTCTCCTTGGCCCAGGTAAGACGCTTTTGGCGTGGTCTATTGGTCATGAGTGGTTTGACACAAGGAATGCGACACTTGTAGCTTATGTCCTGGATACATCTGTGTGTGGTGGCTCTTGAAGCCTGCAGTTAACCCGGTTACTTGTACACCTTTTCATGGGCGTATCCAGGATCAAAACTAGGGGGGCAAGCCAATGTCACATCTTATACAGGTTACATCATACATACTGTACATTAAACTGCATATTAGGTATGGAGCATTAGAACTGTTGTATATTGTATAATACAGCAGTGTATGCGACACTACGCTGTATATACCATATATTATACATGGCACACTAACCTCTATACAAAGAATAAGAGGCATTATAACCTGTATATGAAAAGTATAATACAGCAGTGTATATACACTCTATATACCGCACACGATGTGTATGACCCTGTATACACCATATACTACACTCTAATTTTGAAGTAAAAAAAATAAAAATAAACAGGAACAAATACAATACTTAAAATAAAGAACAAGTAAAGTTAAAAATCAACAAACTTACTGGTATTTCAATGGGAACTATGGGCCTGCTTTTGGCTAATGAGATGGTCAATGTTCGGTTCCATATTTGTCACAAGTAAAGCAATTTTTCTCTTTCTTAATATCATTATTTCCTAGGGATTCCAAATTGCTTTTAGTAAAATACCAATATATATATACAGCGCTACAAAAACAATATACCAGCAATAAAACTGCCCACACAGAGACATACAGCCTGCACTGCCCATCATTGCAGCCTTGCCAATCCATATCATTTCATCCTCATCAGTGCACATATTGGCGCAACTCCGCTTTTAGCTCAGGCTCAGACTCGTGTGGTGCGAGAGTCCCTAATAGGCAGGTAAATGTCCCCAATAGGCAGCATTGGTCCCCAATAGGCAGGTAAATGTCCCCAATAGGCAGCATAGGTCCCCAATAGGCAGCATATGTCCTCAATAGGCAGCATAGGTCCCAATAGGCAGCATAGTCCCCAATAGGCAGCATATGTCCTCAATAGACAGCATATTTCCCCAATACGCAGCATAGGTCCCCAATAGGCAGGTAAATGTCCCAATACGCAGCATATGTCCTCAATAGGCAGCATAGTAGTCCCCAGTAGGCAGCATAGTCCCCAATAGGCAGCATAGTAGTCCCCAGTAGGCAGAATAATCCCCCATAAGCAGCATAGTCCCCAATAGCCAGCATAATCCCCCATAGCCATCATAATCATCCAATAGCCAGCATAATCCCCAATAGCCAGAATAATCCCCCAATAGCCAGCATAATCCCCATAGCCAGCATAATTCCCCATAGCCAGCATAATCCACCATAGGCAGCATAGTCCCCCATAGGCAGCATAATCCCCCAATAGCCAGCATAATTCCCATAGCCAGCATAATCCCCCAATAGCCAGCATAATCCCACAATAGCCAGCATAATCCCCCAATAGCCAGCATAATCCCCATAGGCAGCATAATCCCCCATAAGCAGCATAGTAGTCCCCAATAGGCAGCATAGTAGTCCCCAATAGCCAGCATAATCCCCAATAGCCAGCATAATCCCCCAATAGCCAGCATAATCCCCCAATAGCCAGCATAATCCCCCAATAGCCATCATAATCCCCCAATAGCCAGCATAATCCCCCATAGCCAGCATAATCCACCATAGGCAGCATAGTCCCCCATAGGCAGCATAATCCCCAACAGGCAGCATAATCCCCATAGCCAGCATAATCCCCCAATAGCCAGCATAATCCCCCATAGCCAGAATAATCCCCCAATAGCCAGCATAATCCCCCATAGCCAGCATAATCCCCCAATAGCCAGCATAATCCCACAATAGCCAGCATAATCCCCCATAGCCAGCATAATCCCACAATAGCCAGCATAATCCCCCATAGGCCAGGCCCGGCGTCAAAAAAAAAAATGCAAGTACTCACCTATCTCCCCGCTGCTCTGAAGAAGCGCGCGCTGAACTTCGTCTTCTCCTGGCACAGGCGTCGTGACGTCATCAGGGCGCGCAGGCGGCGTGATGACGATTACGTCGCCTGTGCTGCATATGGAAGGCCGCAAGGCCTTCCTCACCACATTCCGCCCGCGATTAAAGGGCCCGCCGGCACTGAACTGTCAGTACAATGTCAGCAGGGCCGACGGGCCGGTTCTTTCACTGTGCGCCCCTGCTTCTAGGGGGGGCAGCTGCCCCCCCCTGCCCCACGGTGGGTACGCCCATGCACCTTTTTCCTTCCTCTCAACTTTCTATTAATATGCTTGGATACAGCACTCTGTGAACAGCCAGCTTCTTTAGAAATGACCATTTGTGGCTTAGCTTCCTTGTGGAGTGTGTCAATGACTGCCTTCTGGACATCTGTCAAGTCAGCAGTCTTCCCCATGATTGTGGAGTCTACCGAAACAGATTAAGGTACCTTTTTAAACGCTTAGGAAGCCTTTGCAGGTGTTTTTTGTTAGTTATTCTAATTTACTGAGATAATGACTTTTGAGTTTTCATTGGCTGTAAGCCATAATCATCAACATTAACAGAAATTAACACTTGAAATAGATCACTCTGTTTTAATGACTATATAATATATGAGTTTCACTTTTGTATTGAAAAACTGAAATAAATTAACTTTTTGATGATATTCTAATTTTGCGAGAAGCACCTGTATCTCTTTACTGTGCAGCACTAAATGTTAAGCAGTGGACTTTTTATTTTAACTTGACAACTGTGTCCCACTTGTTGTTGATTCTTCACCAAAAATTAAAATTTGGTATCTTTATGTTTGAAGCAGGATATGTGGGAAAAGATTGAAAAGTTCCAGGGAGCCGAATGCTTTCGCAAGGCACTATATATTATATATATATATATATATAATATTACAACAACACACACACACACACACATAGTAAGAGAAGATACTAAAAAGTACACTATGCATACAGAACAGAAGTATACACAGCTCCACAATATATGCTACATTCAATTATATACACAGCTCCATATTATATTCCGTTGTAGGGAATATAGAGTGGAGCGGTGAACATACTATATAATGTAGAGATGTGCCAGTGTATATAGTGTGGATTCCACGTTATATACTATATACACAACACCATACTATATATAAAAATCTCTACACTACATACTATATATACACAACTCTACTTAATTCAGACAGCATTATACTATACATGTTATTATGAAGCATGCATTACATATGAGACAATTCAGCTGATGAACATACATCACACAGAAGACACTGTGACTTCTGAATATATCACAATGAAACTACTGTATACACATTATATAGGTGATACTGTGACTACACACAGCAGTCACAGTATCACCTATATAATATATAGAGCAGTAGCACCTATATATTGTACTAGTGATGAACCCGTTCTACGCCCGGGTGGCAAGCATTTTTATAGGTACATGGTCTCCCATTCTGGTATGTGCTGCCCCCTCCTATCCTGGTATGCATGGCACCCCTCATCCCTATCCTGGTATGTATGGTCCCCTCACCCCCACCCAAATCTACTATGCATAGCACCCCATTCCTCATCCTGGTATGCATGGTCCCCTCATCCCCCAATCCTGGTATGCATGGTACCTCCTCATCCCTATCCTGGTATGCATGTTACCTGTTCATCCATATCCTGGTATTCATGGTTCCCTCACCCCCAATCCTGGTATGCTTGGTCCCCTCACCCCCCAATTCTGGTATGCATGGTCCCCTCACCCCCAATCCTGGTATGCATGGTTCCCTCCTGCCCAATCCTGATATGCATGGTCCCCCCTCAACCCCCAATCCTGATGTCATTGGTCCCCTCACCCCCCTATCCTGATGTGCATGGTCCCCTCACCCCCAATCCTGATGTGCATGGTCCCCTCACCCCCCAATCCTGATGTGCATGGCCCCCTCACCCCCCAATCCTGATGTGCATGGTCCGTCACCCCGTCCTGTTGAGCATGGTCCCCTCACCCCCACCCAAATCTACTATGCATGGCACCCCATTCCTCATCCTGGTATGCATGGTCCCCTCATCCCCCAATCCTGGAATGCATGGTACCTCCTCATCCCTATCCTGGTATGCATGTTACCTGCTCATCCATATCCTGGTATTCATGGTTCCCTCACCCCCCAATCCTGGTATGCTTGGTCCCCTCACCCCTCAATCCTGGTATGCATGGTCCCCTCACCCCCAATCCTGGTATGCATGGTTCCCTCCTGCCCAATCCTGATATGCATGGTCGCCCCTCACCACCCAATCCTGATGTGCATGGTCCCCTCACCCCCCTATCCTGATGTGCATGGTCCCCTCACCCCCAATCCTGATGTGCATGGTCCACTCACCCCCCAATCCTGATGTGCATGGCCCCCTCACCCCCCAATCCTAATGTGCATGGTCCCATCACCCCATCCTGTTGAGCATGGTCCCCTCAGCGCCCAATCCTGATGTGCATGGTCTCACCCCCCAATCCTGATGTGCATGATCCCCTCACCCCAATCCTGATATGCATGGTACCCTCACCCCAATCCTGATATGCATGGTCCCCTCACCCCCCAATCCTGATGTGCATGGTCCTCTCACCCCCCAACCCTGATGTGCATGGTCCTCACCCCCAACCCTGATGTGCATGGTCCGCTCACCCCCAATCCTGATGTGCATGGTCCCCTCATCCCCAATCTTGATGTGCATGGCCCCCTCACCCCCCAATCCTGATGTGCATGGTCCCCTCACCCCCCAATCCTGGTATGCATGGTCCCCTCACCACTCTATCCTGATGTGCATGGTCCGCTCACCCCCCAATCCTGATGTGCATGGTCCCCTCACCCCCTATCCTGGTATGCATGGTCCTCTCACCCCCTATCCTGGTGTGCATGGTCCCCTCACCCTCCAATCCTGATGTGCATGGTCCCCTGGCAAGCATTTTTAAAGGTATATGGTCTCCCATGCTGGTATGTGCTGCCCCCCTCCTATCCTGGTATGCATGGCACCCCTCATCCCTATCCTGGTATGCATGGTACCCCTCATCCCTATGCTGGTATGTATGGTCCCCTCACCCCACCCAAATCTGGTATACATGGCACCCCATTCCTCATCCTGGTATGCATGGACCCCTCATCACCCAATCCTGGTATGCATGGTACCTGCTCATCCATATCCTGGTATTCATGGTTCCCTCACCCCCCAATCCCGGTATGCATGGTCCCCTCACCTCCCCAATCCCGGTATGCACGGTCCCCTCACCCACCAATCCTGGTATGCATGGTCACCTCCCGCCCAATCCTGGAATGCATGGTCCCCTCACCCCCCAATTCTGGTATGAATGGTCCCCTCACCCCCAATTCTGGTATGAATGGTCCCCTCACCCCCAATCCTGATGTGCATGGTCCGCTCACCCCCAATCCTTATGTGCATGGTCCGCTCACCCCCCAATCCTGATGTGCATGGTCCCCTCATCCCCCAATCCTGATGTGCATGGTCCCCTCACACCCCCTAACCCTGATGTACATGGTCCCCTCACCCCCAACCCTGATGTGCATGGTCCCCTCACCCCCCTATCCTGATGTGCATGGTCCCTCACCCCCCAATCCTGATGTACATGGTCCTCTCACCCCCCAACCCTGATGTGCATGGTCCCCTCACCCCCCCAATCCTGATGTGCATGGTCCCCTCACCCCTCTATCCTGATGTGCATGGTGCTCTCACCCCCTATCCTGATGTGCATGGCCCCTTCACCCCCCAATCCTGATGTGCATGGTCCCCTAACCCCTCTATCCTGATGTGCATGGTCCCTCACCTCCCCAATCCTGATGTGCATGTCCTCTCACCCCCTATCCTGATGTGCATGGCCCCCTCACCCCCCAATCCTGATGTGCATGGCCCCCTCACCCCCCCAATCCTGATGTGCATGGTCCCCTCACCCCCAATCCTGATGTGCATGGTCCTCTCAGCCCCCAATCCTGATGTGCATGGTCCCCTCACCCCCAATCCTGATGTGCATGGCCCCCTCACCCCCCCAACCCTGACGCGCATGGTCCCCTTACCCCCCAACCCTGATGTGCATGGTCCCTGCAAGCATTTTTAAGGTATATGGTCTCCCATGCTGGTATGTGCTGCCCCCCCCTATCCTGTATGCCATGGCACCCATACTTATCCCTGTATGCCATGGTACCCCTCATCCCTATGCTGGTAGTATGGTCCCTCCACCCCACCCATATTGTATACATGGCACACCATTCTCTCCTGGTATGCAATGGACCCCTCATCACCAATCCTGGTATGCATGGTACCTGCTCATCCATATCCTGGTAATTCATGGTCCCTCAACCCCCATTCCGGTATGCATGGTCCCCTCACCTCCCCAATCCGGTATGCACGGTCCCTCACCCACCATCCGGTATGCATGGTCACCCTCGCCCAATCCTGGAATGCATGGTCCCTCACCCACAATTCTGGGAGAATGTCCCCTCACCCCCAATTCTGGTATGAATGGTCCTCTCCACCATCCTGTATGTTGCATGGTCCGCTCAACCCCAATCCTTATGTCATGGTCGTCTCACCCCCAATCCTGATGTGCATGGTACCCTAATCCCCAATCCTGATGTGCATGGTCCCTCACACCACCTAACCCTGATGTACATGTCCCTCACCCCCAACCCTGATGTGCATGGTACCTCAACCCCCTATCCTGATTGCATGTCCCCTCACCCCAAATCCTGATGTAATGGTCCTCTCACCCCCAACCCTGATGTGCATGGTCCCCTCACCCCCCCAATCCTGATGTGCATGGTCCCCTCACCCCTCTATCCTGATGTGCATGGTGCTCTCACCCCCCTATCCTGATGTGCATGGCCCCTTCACCCCCCAATCCTGATGTGCATGGTCCCCTAACCCCTCTATCCTGATGTGCATGGTCCCCTCACCTCCCCAATCCTGATGTGCATGGTCCTCTCACCCCCCTATCCTGATGTGCATGGCCCCCTCACCCCCCCAATCCTGATGTGCATGGTCCCCTCACCCCCCAATCCTGATGTGCATGGTCCTCTCAGCCCCCAATCCTGATGTGCATGGTCCCCTCACCCCAATCCTGATGTGCATGGCCCCCTCACCCCCCCAACCCTGACGCGCATGGTCCCTTACCCCCCAACCCTGATGTGCATGGTCCGCTTACCCCCCTATCTTGATGTGCATGGTCCCCTCACCCCCCCTATCCTGATATGCATGGCCCCCTCACCGCTATTAAACTGCACAGATACCCCCAAAAAAACAAACATTTATACTCACCTTTCATCCCTGTGCTCCAGCGCTGTTCCGTTCTGCTGGACGCCGGGGAGGAGAGCAGCGCCGGAGTACGCGCATGCCCATACCGCGCGGTCCGGCGCCATATTGCTGAAGACACACTGTAAATGTGTCTTCAGCAAAATGGCGCCGGATAGCGCTATTGCGCATGCGCGATCTGACGCGCACTCCTGGTCTCCTGCCCCGGAAGAAGTGAAGCGCCGCGGCAACGCTCCTCCTGGTCAGGTAAGTATGTGAGTATGGCGCCGGAGATCGCGGTATGCATCCAGTACGCATACCGCATCTCCGGCGCCATACAGAGTACTCACCGCTCTGGATGCCTCAATCTGTCTGGAGCCAGATTGCGCAGGTGGTCGCGCTTGCGCAGTCTATAAAGGCTTCAGACAGAGTGACGCTCCTAGCGTTATATTATAGATGTGATACTGCGACTGCTGTATATGAATTATATAGGTGATACTGCAACTGCTGTATATACATTATGTCTGTGGTTCTGCAACTGCTGCTGTATATACATTATGTATGTGATACTGTGATTGCTGTGTATAATCGCATTATTACCTATGTAACATATATAGCAGTATCACGTATATAACGTTTACATAGCAGTTGCTGTATCACCAATAAAATGTATACACAGCAGAAGCAGTATCATCTATATATTTTGTATATACATCAGTCGGAATACCACCTATATAATGTATACACAGCAGTCGCAGTATCATCTGTATATTGTATATATAGCAGTCATAGTATTACCTGTATAATGTATAGACTACTGTATATATATTATAGGTTAAACTGTGACTGCAGTATATACATTATGTACAGTGGGGAAAAAAAGTATTTAGTCAACCACCAATTGTGCAAGTTCTCCTACCGAAAATGAGAGAGGCCTGTAATTGACATCATAGCTAGACCACAAAGATGAGAGTCAAAATGAGAAAACAAATCCAGAAAATCACCTTGTCTGATTTGGCAAGATTTATTTTGCAAATTATGGTGGTAAATAACTATTTGGTCACCTAAAAACATGCAAGATTTCTGGCTCTCACAGACCTGTAACTTCTTCTTTAAGAGGCTCCTCTGTCCTCCACTCATTACCTGTAGTAATGGCACCTGTTTGAACTTTTCATCTGTATAAAAGACACCTGTCCACAACCCCAAACAGTCACATGCCAAACTCCACTATGGTGAAGAGCAAAGAGCTGCCGAAGGACACGAGAAACAAAATTGTAGCCCTGCACCAGGCTGGGAAGACTGAATTTGCAATTAGGCTAGCAGCTTGGTGTGATTAAATCAACTGTGGGAGCAATAATATGGAAGACGTACAAGACCACTGATAATCTCCCTCGGTCTGGGGCTCCACGCAAGATCTCACCCCGTGGGGTCAAAATTATCACAAGAGCGGGGAGCAAAAATCCCAGAACCACACGGTGGGACCTAGTGAATGACCTGCATAGAGCTGGAACCACCATAACAAAGGATATCATCAGTAACACACTACGCTGCCAGGGATTCAGATCCTGCAGTGCCAGACGTGTCCCCCGGCTTAAGCCAGTACATGTCTGGGTCGTCTGAATTTTGCTAGAGAGCATTTTGCTTATCCAGAAGAGTATTGGGAGAATGTCATATGGTCTGATGAAACCAAAGTAGAACTGTAGGTAGAAACAAAACTTTTCGTGTTTGAAGGAGACAGAATGCTGAGTTGCATCTAAAGAACACCATACCTACTGTGAAGCATGGGAGTAGCAACATCATGCTTTGGGGCTGTTTCTATGCAAAGGGACCAGGACGACTGATCCGTGTACATGAAAGAATGAATGGGGCCATGTATTGTAAGATTTTGACTGCAAACCTCCTTCCATCAGCAAGGGCATTGAAGATGAAACTTGGATGGGTCTTTCAGCATGATAATGATCCCAAGCACACCACCAGGGCAACGAAGGAGTGGCTTCGTAAGAAGCATATGGAGGTTCTGGAGTGGCCTAGCCAGTCTCCAGATCTCAGCCCCATAGAAAACCTTTGGAGGGATTTGAAAGTCCGTGTTGCCCAGCGACAGACCCAAAACATCACTGCTCTAGAGGAGCTCTGCATGGAGGAAAAGGCCAACATACCACCAACAGTGTGCGCCAACCTTGTGAAGACTTACAGAAAACGTTTGACCTCTCTCATTGCCAAAGGATATATAACAAAATATTGAGATGAACTTTTGTTAATGACCAAATACTTATTTACCACCATAATTTGCAAAATAAATCTTGCCAAATCAGACAAGGTGATTTCTGGATTTGTTTTCTCATTTTGACTCTCATAGTTGTGGTCTACCTATGATGTCAATTACAGGCCTCTGTCATCTTTTTAAGTGGGAGAACTTGCACAATTGATGGCTGACTAAACACTTTTTTTCCCCACTGTATGTGATACTGTGATTGCTGTGTATAATTGCAGTATCAACTATGTAACATATACTGCAGTGTTGGAGCCATATCAGTTTGGAGGCTACTAAGGGGTCACTATACTGAGTGTGGTGTACTATACACTAAGGGGACATTTTACTGTGTATAAGAGAGCAGCATACTGTGTATAGGGGAGCTGTACGGGGGGAGGCTCGGGACATTATTAAATGTGAAGTGGGCACTTATTGTTACAGGGGAACTCAGGTTATTGTGACTGTCAAAGGGGCACACAGAGGCCATTATCACCGTACTTTCTAGGAAGTAAAGGGTAGGTACTGTTTTCAAGGGCACTTTCACAGGGCATTACTATATTCTAGAAGTTTGTTTTATCATCTAAAGGGCACACAGTACCACACAGCAAGTGCAGTAATAGGGACACATACGGCAACAGCAACTCAGTATTGGGGTATCAGCAGGATAAGGAGTTTGAGCAGGTTGGAAATAGATGGGGCAATTTTGGAAATGTGAAAAGTCAATGTGACTTCGCTGTAAACTCTGCAACCGAGCCCTGGCTGGAAAGTTGTCATGTCGGGCCAGATGGACAAGATGGGAAAAGTTAATGATTCCATCAGAAAGAACATCAGCTGTAAGTCACCATCTATAACTGTACTGTAATCTCTTACATGTTCGGCAGGACCTGTATCTACCACTATATGGGCACCGCCTGGCAGTAATATCACTGCTGGTCTTTGTATAGATTATTTTTTGTTACAGCATGGTCATTTGCTGAGGTTCTCCTACATCCACAATTTGGGTGTGCCACCATAGTTGTAATCAGAGATACCTGGTTTGGGGTCCACTCAGAAGTTTCGCTCACCTGAACCAAAATCCTAGCTACACTTCTGGATATACCGTATGTGGTATATACCAGGAAGGATCCAGAAGAATGGGGGGCATATATACGAGGAAGGAACACAGGATGGGACACATACATACCAGGAAAGGGCCAATAGACAATGAATGGAACAAAAGTCAAGCATGTGCACCTCTGATTTGTTCAGGCTACAGAACCCCATTCTTGGTGTCAAAGAGCCCATATCTCAGAATAGCTGGTGGTGCTAGTAGTCAGACCCCAGGGATCAGTTATCCCCTATCCTAACTTATTTTGCGAATAACTGTTTAGGCTAGTCTTACCTAATAATCAAGAAATTCTATGTGTAAACTACAAGCATTAAACTATTCTTCTAAAAAACTAATGTAATCTTTTGTAAACTCAGGTTTTAGTGCTGCCACCTACTGACCTAAAACTGTAATAATTGGCACAGGGTTATGTTGGAAGAAATTTTTTCCTGTTCAGGTTAGGGTACTTTCACACATCATGTTTTTTCCGGCAGGCAGGATCCGGCGACGCGCCGGAGCGGGCGTAAATTGTGTAAAACTGATGAAACGGATTCGATTTTTTGCCGGATCCGTCTAGCGGATCCGGCTAAAAACCAGATCCGTTTCATCAATTTTGCATCTGTTTCGTCCGTTTTTTTATCCGTTTTACGACAGATCCGGTTTTTAACCCCTTCACCCCCAAGGGTGGTTTGCATGTTAATGACCGGGCCAATTTTTACAATTCTGACCACTGTCTCTTTATGAGGTTATAACTCTGGAACGCTTCAACGGATCTTCGCGATTCTGAGATTGTTTTCTCGTGACATATTGTACTTCATGTTAGTGGTAAAATTTCTTCGATATACCTTGCGTTTATTTTTGAAAAAAACGCAAATATGGCGAAAATTTTAAAAATTTTGCAATTTTCAAACTTTGAATTTTTTTTCCCTTAAAACAGAGAAATATGTCACACAAAATAGTTAAGAAATAACATTTCCCACATGTCTACTTTACATCAGCACAATTTTGGAACCAAAATTTTTCTTTGTTAGGAAATTAGAAGGGTTAAAAGTTGACCAGTGATTTCTCATTTTTACAACAAAATTTACAAAGCCATTTTTTTAGGGACCACCTCACATTTGAAGTCACTTTGACGGGTCTACATGGCAGAAAATACCCAAAAGTGACACCATTATAAAAACTGCACCCCTCAAGGTACTCAAAACTACATTCAAGAAGTTTATTAACCCTTCAGGTGCTTCACAGGAGCTGAAGCAACGTGGATGGAAAAAATTAATATTTAACTTTTTAGCCACAAAAATGATCTTTTACAAACTTTTTTTTATTTTCACAAGGGTAAAAGGAGAAAATGGACAGATAAAGTTGTTGTGCAATTTCTCCTGAGTACGCCAATACCCCATATGTGGGGGAAAACCACTGTTTGGGCACACGGCAGAGCTCGTAAGGGAAGGAGCGCCGTTTGACCTTTTCAAACTAAAATTGGCTGGAGTTGAGATTGGACGCCATGTCGTGTTTGGAGAGCCCTGATACGCCTAAACAGTGGAAACCCCCACAAGTGACACCATTTTGGAAACTAGACCCCCTAAGGAACTTATCTAGATCTGTTGTGAGCACTTTGAACCCCAAAGTGTTTCACAAAAGTTTATAATGCCTGGGTGTGAAAAAAAAAAAAAACAATTTTCCACAAAAATTATTTTTTAGTCCTAAATTTTTGATTTTTCCCAAGGAAATTGGACCCCAAAACTTGTTGTCCAATTTGTCCTGAGTACGCTGATACCCCATATGTGGGGGGGGGAAACTGTTTGGGCGCACGGCAGGGCTTGGAAAAGAAGCAGTAACGTTTTGGAATGCAAACATTGATGGGGGTCATGTTCCGTTTGTAGTGCCCCAGATGAGCCTAAACAGTGGAAACCCCCACAAGTGACCTCATTTTGGAAGCTAGACCCCCTAAGGAACTTATCTAGATCTTTGGTGAGCACTTTGAACCCCCAAGTGCTTCACACAAGTTTATAATGCCCGGGCATGAAAATAAAAAATCCTATTTTTTTCCCACAAAAATTATCTTAGTCACTAATTTTTTATTTTCCCATAGGTAACAGGAGAAATTGGACCATAAAATTTGTTGTTCAATTTGTCCTGAGTACGCTGATACCCCATATGTGGGGGGGAACCACTGTTTGGGCGCATGGCAGAGCTCGGAATGGAAGGAGCACTATTTGACTTTTTCCAACCAAAATTGGCTGGAATTGAGATTGGACGCCATGTTGCATTTGGAGAGCCCCTGATGTGCCTAAACAGTGGAAACCCCCCACAAGTGACCCCATTTGGGAAACTAGACCCCCTAAGGAACTTATCTAGATCTTTGGTGAGCAATTTGAACCCCCAAGTGCTTCACACAAGTTTATAACGTAGAGCCGTAAAATTAAAAAATTATATTTTTTCCACAAAATTGATCTTTTCACCCCAATTTTTATTTTCCCAAGGGAAACAAGACTCCAAAAGTTATTGTGCAATTTGTCCTGAGTGCGCTGATACCCCATATGTGGGGGTAAACCACTGTTTGGGTGCATGGCAGAGTTTGGAAGGGAAGGAGCGCCGTTTGACTTTTTCAACGCAGAATTGGCTGGATGCCATGTCGTGTTTGGAGAGCTCCTGATCTGCCTAAACAGTGGAAACCCCCACAAATGACACCATTTTGGAAACTAGACCCCTCAAGGAACTTATCTAGATGTGTGGTGAGCACTTTGAACCCCAAAGTGCTTCACAGAAGTTTATAACGTACAGCCGTAAAATAAAAAATTTCTTTTTTTTTTTTTACAAAAATGATTTTTTTAGCCCCCAATATTTTATTTTCACAAGGGTAGCAGGAGAAATTGGACCCCAAAAGTTGTTGTCCAATTTGTCCTGAGTATGCTGATACCCAATATGTGGGAGTAAACTACTGTATGGGCGCACGTCGGGGCTCGGAAGGAAAGTAGTGACGTTTTGGATTGCAGACTTTGATGGAATGGTCTGGGGGAGTCATGTCGCATTTGGAGAGCCCCTGATGCGCCTAAACAGTGGAAACCCCCCACAAGTGACACCATTTTGGAAAATAGACCCCACAAGGAACTTATCTAGATGTGTAGTGAGCACTTTGAACCCCGAAGTGCTTCACAGAAGTTCATAACGTACAGCCGTAAAAATAAAAAATCCTTTTTTTTTTTTACAAAAATGATTTTTTCGCCCCCAATATTTTATTTTCACAAGGGTGACAGGAGAAATTGGACCCCAAAAGTTGTTGTCCAATTTGTCCTGAGTACGCTGATACCCAATATGTGGGAGTAAACTACTGTATGGGCGCACGTCGGGGCTCGGAAGGGAAGTAGTGACGTTTTGGATTGCAGACTTTGATGGAATGGTCTGGGGAGTCATGTCGCATTTGGAGAGCCCCTGATGCGCCTAAACAGTGGAAACCCCCCACAAGTGACCCCATTTTGGAAAATAGACCCCACAAGGAACTTATCTAGGTGTGTGGTGAGCACTTTGAACCCCGAAGTGCTTCACAGAAGTTTATAACGTACAGCCGTAAAAATAAAAAATCCTTTTTTTTTTTTACAAAATGATTTTTTCGCCCCCAATATTTTATTTTCACAAGGGTAACAGGAGAAATTGGACCCCAAAAGTTGTTGTCCAAATTGTCCTGAGTACGCTGATACCCAATATGTGGGAGAAAACTACTGTATGGGCACACGTCGGGGCTCGGAAGGGAAGTAGTGACGTTTTGGATTGCAGACTTTGATGGAATGGTCTGGGGGCGTCATGTCGCATTTGGAGAGCCCCTGATGCGCCTAAACAGTGGAAACCCCCCACAAGTGACCCCATTTTGGAAAATAGACCCCACAAGGAACTTATCTAGAAGTGTGGTGAGCGCTATGAAGCCCCAAGTACTTCACAGAAGTTTTATAACATACAGCCGTAAAAACAAAAAAATCATTTTTTTTTTTTACAAAAATGATTTTGTCGCCCCCAGTTTTTTATTTTCCCAAGGGTAACAGGAGAAATAGGCCAAAGTGCACAATAACTCTTGGGGTCCAGAGTATGCTGATACCCCATATGTGGGGTAAACTACTGTTTGGGCGCATGGCAGAGCTCAGAAGTGAAGGAGCACCATTTGACTTTTTCAACGCAGAATTGGCTGGAATTGAGATCAGACGCCATGTCACATTTCGAGAGCCCCTGATGTGCCTAAACAGCAGAAACCCCCCAATTCTAACTCCAACCCTAACCCCAAACACCAATAACCCTAGTCCCAACCCTAACCACAAACCTAACCCTAACACACCCATAACCCTAATCCCAACCCTAATCCTAACGTTAGCGCCAACCCTAACCCTAATCCTAACTTTAGCGCCAACCCTAACCCTAACTTTAGCCGCAACCCTAACCCTAACGGGAAAATGGAAATAAATACATTTTTAATTTTATTATTTTTCCCTAACTAAGGGGGTGATAAAGGGGGTTTGATTTACTATTTATAGCGGGTTTTTGTGATTGGCAGCTGTCACGCTAAAAGACGCTTTTTATTGCAAAAAATAGTTTTTTGCATCACCACATTTTGAGAGCTATAATTTTTGCATATTTTGGCCCACAGAGTCATGTGAGGTCTTATTTTTTGCGGGACGAGTTGACGTTTTTATTGGTACCATTTTTGAGCACGTGACATTTTTTGATCGATTTTTATTTCGATTTTTGGGAGGTTAGAATGAACAAAAATCAGCAATTCATGAATTTCTTTTGGGGGAGGCGTTTATACCGTTCCGCGTGTGGTAAAATTGATAAAGCAGTTTTATTCTTCGGGTCAGTACGATTATGGCGATACCTCATTTATATCATTTTTTTAGGTTTTGGCGCTTTTATAGAATGAAAACAATTTTATATAAAAAATCATTATTTTTGCATCGCTTTATTCTGCGAGCTATAACTTTTTTATTTTTTCGCTCGTGATGCTGTGTGACGGCTCGTTTTTTGCAGGACAAGATGACGTTTTCAGTGGTACCATGTTTATTTATATCGGTCTTTTGATCGCGTGTTATTTCACTTTTTGTTCGGCGGTATGATAATAAAGCATTGATTTTTTGCTTCGTTTTTTTTTCTTTTTTTATTTTTAAGGGGTTCACTAAAGGGGTTAACTAGTGGGACAGTTTTATAGGGGGGGTCGTTACGGACGCGGCGATACCAAATATGTGTACTTTTATTGTTTTGTTTTTTTTTATTTACAGGAAAAAATGAATTTATTGGGGAATATATTTTTTTTTTTTATGATTTTTTTTTTTACACTTTTTATTTTTACTTTTTTACTTTGTCCCAGGGTGGGACATCACAGTATTTTATCAGATCGCTGGTGTGACAGTGTGCACAGCACTCTGTCACACCAGCGATCGCTCTGGCATCGCTGCAGGCTTCCCCAGCGCCTGCTCTCAGCAGGCACTGAGGAAGCCGCCTCCCTGCAGGACCCCGGCGCCATCTTGGATCCGGGGACCTGGAGGGAGGACGGACCCTCGGAACAGCGCGACACATCGCGCTGCTCTGAAGGTCTCAGGGGAGCGCGCAGGGAGCCCCCTGCCTGCGCGATCCTCCCCTGTGCCCCGGGTACACCGCGATCATGTTTGATCGCGGTGTGCCAAGGGTTAATGTGCCGGGAGCGGTCCGTGACCGCTCCTGACACACAGTCACGGGTGTCAGCTGTGATAATCAGCTGACACCCTGCGGCGATCAGCTGCGCTCCCCCCGGGAGCGCAGCTGATCGCCCATGACGTACTATTCCGTCCATGGGAATTAGGTCCAGGGTCACATGGACGGAATAGTACGTCTGATGGAATAAAGGGGTTAAAAACGCCCATGGGAGGCTCCCAAACGTGATTGGCTACTGAAAACCTATATATACAGTGTTCCTACAGCCCATCTTTGACAGGTTGTAGAGGAGCAAGTGCAGGTTGTAGAGAAGAGCAAGTGGCTGGTGAAGATAGAAGGCGTGATAGCAAACATTCTGAAGATTAATGTGGATTTCACTGTTGAGGCGAATCGTTTGAAAGCGATTGTTCTGGAGAAGGAGAGAGACAGCAGCGCATCATGAGTCTGCGCCGACGACATTTGTGGATCCACCCCATCACAGCCCAGAGAATGACGCGTGGTGTGTATTCTACATTATACATGGAGCTACGAGGAAACCCTGAGAAATTTTTCTCATATTTTCATATGAAAATGGAGAAGTTTTATTTATTGGTGGAACGAATTGGACACCTCATCAGAAGAAGTGACACATATTACCGTTTCTCCATTTCACCGGCGGAGCGTCTGATGGTGACTCTTCGGTAAGCCATATTTATTGTATCTCCTCCTTTTAAAGCATACTTGTAACTATAATATTGTTGCTGGTAATTGGTAATAATTCTTTTTACAGTATCTCCAACTGTTAAAGCTGACTTATAACTGTCATGTTATTGCTGTTATTTTGTACTAATTTGTCACCTTTTTATTCACAGATTCCTTGCAACTGGAGAATCCCTTTCGTCACTCCATTTCCAGTTCAGACTTGGGATTTCCACCATCTCTGGAATTGTGGAGCACACATGCCGTACATTGTGGGACTCTTTACATAGCGAGTTTATACCACATCCCACAATGGAGAGTTGGCTGGAAATTACAGATAAATTCCAACAAATCTGTCAGTTTCCCAATTGCTTGGGTGCAGTGAACGGGAAACATATCCGCATCGTCAAACCAGCTGGATCTGGATCCGAATATTTTAACTATAAAAAATATTTCTCCATTGTGCTCATGGCCATCGCTGAATACAAGTTTATAGCGGTTGATATTGGGGCCTATGGCCGCTCCAATGATTCACAAGTATTCAAATTGTCTGCAATGGGGCGTCATCTCTATGGAAACACCTTCCAATTTCCACCCCCAAGACCGCAGCCTGAAACATCAGGGCCACCAATGCCATTTGTTTGTGTAGGGGATGAAACCTTCCAGCTATCAGAACACCTGCTGAAACCATACTCCAGTAGTGGATTGACGCCAACTAAAAGAATTTTTAATTACCGCCTCACACGAGCACGAAGAATGGTGGAGTGCGCTTTTGGTATTCTGACAGCCAAATGGCGTGTTCTATTGACTGCTATCAACCTCAAGACTGAAACTGTGGACGAGGTGGTTAAAGCTTGCTTGGTCCTGCACAATTTTGTTAATGGCAAGGAACAGATTTCCATTAATGACCACTCTGAAGACACCACCTTGCATGATTATCAGAACATTACCTATAGAAGTTCTGTGTCAATTTCCAGAATGAGGGACAAATTTGATGAATACTTTATGTCACCTGAAGGAAGAATAGACTGGCAGGATGAGAGAGTTTGAAACATTTCTCTGATACCTTGTAACCAAAAGTCATTTACCTTCTGTACCCAAAGTATTTTATCTTTTACCCAAAGTTGTGCACCTGGGTTTTGTATTACCCAAAGTATTTTTCCTTTTATACCCAAAGTTGTGTACCTGGTTGTGAGTTACCCAATCTATTTTACCTTCATTACCCACAGTATTTTACCTTGTTTTAAACAACATATTTAACCTTATAAATAAATGAAAGACAAAATTTTGAACCAACAAATTGTTTCATTAACAAATATTAGTAAAAAAAAAATGTATAAATTAACATAGTGTGGGGTGGAGATAATGCTGGAGGCATGGGCGTACCCAGGATCAAAACTAGGGGGGGGGGGGGGGGGGGCAAGCCATGGTCTTTCAGGTTGTAAAACTTTAGAACAAAAAAGGTGAATGAAATGAAAATGAACAAATGACCGCCATACACAACACAATCCCCTATACCAAGACCAATAATACCACATACAGGGGAGAAATACCACCACACCATGAACAGATCACATAGTGACTCAATAATACCACATACAAGGAGAAATACCGCCACACCATAACAAGACTACGTATTTCACCTCATAGTGACCGAAAAATACCACATACTAGGTACAAATACCGCCACACCGTTACCAGACCACAAATTACCACCACACAGTGATTGAATACTACAGTCATGGCCAAAAGTTTTGAGAATGACACAAATATTATATTTTCACATGATCTGCTGCCCTCTGGTTTTTATGTGTGTTTGACAGATGTTTTTATCACAGACAGAAATATAATTGCAAACATATGAGTAACAAAAGCTTATATTGACAGTTAGAATGAGTTAATGCAGCAAGTCAATATTTGCAGTGTTGACCCTTCTTCTTCAGGACCTCTGCAATTCTCCCTGGCATGCTCTCAATCAACTTCTGGACCAAATCCTGACTGATAGCAGTCCATTCTTGCACAATCAATGCTTTCATTTTGTCAGAATTTTTAGGTTTTTGTTTGTCCACCCGTCTCTTGATGATTGACCACAAGTTCTCAATGGATTAAGATCTGGGGAGTTTCCAGGCCATGGACCCAAAATCTCTGTTTTGTTCCCTGAGCCATTTAGTTATCACCTTTGCTTTATGGCAAGGTGCTCCATCATGCTGGAAAAGGCATTGTTGATCGCCAAACTTCTCTTGGAGGGTTGGGAGAAGTTGCTCTTGGAGGACATTCTGGTACCATTCTTTATTCATGACTGTGTTTTTAGGCAAGACTGTGAGAGCCGATTCCCTTGGTTGAGAAGCAACCCCACACATGGTTTCAGGATGCTTAACAGTTGACATGAGACAAGACTGGTGGTAGCACTCACCTTGTCTTCTCCAAATGAGGCATTTTCCTGATGTCCCAAACAATCGAAAAGGGGATTCATCAGAGAAAATAACTTTACCCCAGTCCTCAGCAGTTTACTGCCTGTACCTTTTGCAGAATATCAGTCTGTCCATGATGTTTTTTCTGGAGAGAAGTGGCTTCTTTGCTGCCCTCCTTGATACCAGGCCTTGCTTCAAGAGTCTCCGCATCACAGTGCGTGCAGATGCACTCACACCTGCCTGCTGCCATTCCTGAGCAAGCTCTGCACTGCTGGTAGCCTGATCCCACAGCTGAAACACTTTTAAGAGACGGCCGTGGCGCTTGCTGGTCTTTCTTGGGCGCCGTGGAGCCTTTTTGGCAACAATGGAACCTCTCTCCTTGAAGTTCTTGATGATGCGATAGATTGTTGACTGAGGTGCAATCTTTCTAGCTGCGATACTCTTCCCTGTTAGGCCATTTTTGTGCATTGCAATGATGACTGCACGTGTTTCTTTAGAGATAACCATGGTTAACAGAAGAGAAACCATGATCCCAAGCACCAGCCTCCTTTTAAAGTGTCCAGTGGTGTCATTCTTACTTAATCATGACAGATTGATCTCCAGCCACGTCCTCATCAACACCCACACCTGTGTTAATGGAGCAAATCACTGAAAAGAGGTTAGCTGGTCCTTTTAAGGCAGGGCTTTAATGATGTTGAGATGTGTTTTGGGGGATAAAGTTCATTTTCTAGCCAAATATTGACTTTGCAAGTAATTGCTGTTAAGCTGATCACTCTTTATAACATTCTGGAGTATATGCAAATTGCCATTAGAAAAAGTGAAGCAGTAGACTTTGTAAAAATTAATATTTGTGTCATTCTCAAAACTTTTGGCCATGACTGTACAGCTGCCAAATCGCAGCTCAGTGTGCATTAATTTCTAACCAATCTAATGACACCAAAATTATCCACCAAAGGTCACGCAAAGGGATCAACTTATGGTGCAAGAAAAAGCCTATGGAGTCAGTGTGTGGGCAAACACTGTACATGATGGAATTTTTTCGATATTTTTACTGAGTTCAGCGATTGAAAGTATATAAAAATCACCTGTTACTTTTCAAACAGTGCTACTCTTTGCAGACCTGTGTTATTTTATATTGATATTACGGTAATTGTATCACTTGTATTAGTGAGGATGCAGATAGCGGTGGAAGACGGCCACATGCTGCCATTTGTGAGCCACAGTTCTCAGCCCCTTTTTGCGGTCTCGGACCACAGGCCGGGCAGGAACAGCCAGACGGTCAGATGGCACTTTGCCCAGGTCTGGTTTATATGATTATTTGCTGTCAAAGGTCAAACTGGTGAAAATATCACGTTATTTTGCTTTGTAATACACAAGTTTAACAATATGCAGCATTGGGTGTCCCTAAAATATTACACAGACGGCAAGTAACCTTTCATTGGGGTATTCTGTTCTCATATTGGTGAAATAAAAAAACCATGATCGCTCAGCAAGCTATAAACTTTTTGCTGACAAGGCTTCTAAACAAGTAATTTATCCATGCAATCGCCATAAAACAAGGTCCCCAATGAGTTATAATGTTTTATTAGAAACTGAAAAACTGATCCAGTGTGATTGTTCTTGGGAAACAGGCTGTGTAAGTACAAGAGTTTTCACTTTTCAGCCAAATTATGTCTTTCAATCTTTCAAGTATGAAATAGAAATATCTCAGGGTATAATACAAACCCACATAGAAACACACACGCTAGCAGCCATAACATTAAGGCTATGCGCACACGTTGCGCAAATGCTCCACAATTTTGCGGAGCATTTGCGCAACTCCCCGCCGCGGGTAAAACGCATACGTAATTAGTATGCGTTTTCCCACAAAACACAAGCATTTTGCAAGCGTAATTAGCTTGCAGAATGCTAGCTTTTTCCAAGCGATCTGTAGCATCGCTTGGAAAACTGATTGACAGGTTGGTCACACTTGTCACGCATAGTGCTTGACAAGTGTGATCAAAATAAATAATCAAAAAAATAAATATTGATATTCACCTTCCGGCGTCCCCCGAAGTCTTCCCGCTCCTCAGCGACGCAGCCGGCAACTCCCGTTTCCAGGGATGCATTGCGAGAATGACCTTTGCGATGTCGCGGTCACATGACCGCGACGTCACAAAGGTCATTCTCGCAATGCATCTCTGGGAACAGAAGATGCTGGCAGCGTGGCTGAGGAGCGGGAAGACTCCGGGGGACGCCGGAAGGTGAAATATCAATATTTATTATTTTAATTCTAATTTTAACAGGGATATGGTACCCAGGGCCTGGAGGAGAGTCTCCTCTCCTCCAGACCCTGGGTACCAAGCGCACATGAAGCGCTCACTTCACGCATGGTGGGCATAGCCACATGAGAGAAGTGAGCGTTTCAATGCATTCCTATGGCCGTGTAACCGCCGCGATTAAGCAAAAAGAATGAACATGTTGCTTATTTTTGCGCAAAGCGATTACGCTCCGCAAAAATATGCAGCATGTGCACAGCAATGTGTAATCCCATAGGATTGCATTGGATGCGTTTTCTAAGCGTTTTTAAGCGATTACACCGCGTAAAAAAGCGGCAAAAACGCTTAAAAAACGCTACGTGTGCACATAGCCTAAAGGGACTCTGTCAGCACAGAATGACTGTTCAAACCAAGTATAGACGCTTGGTGCATCATGATGTGGCCAAACATTTAAGTGCACTTTCCCACCTACAAGGTTTTCCTCTATAAATCTAAAGGGTAAAAATAAAGCCAGAGCTGTCAGTCAAAGGTGAAAGGATGGGGGGAGGTGGTTTGGAGACATAGGAGAAACAAGCAGGATGGAAGGTGCACTTAAAGGGACTCTGTCCGCACAGTATGACTGTTCAAACCAAGTACAAGGTGCATCATGGCATTGCCAAACATGTAGGTGCACCTTCCCACCTGTTCGTTGGAAAACAATCTCCACCCTTCTCTGGCTCTCTAAAGCCAGAGCAGTGAAAGGAAGAAGGGAAAACAAGCCCACAGGAATGTGCTCTTAAATATTTGGCCAGACCATGGTGCACCAAGCAATTGAACTTGGATTGAGCAACCATTTTATGTTGACAGGCTACATTTAAGTCTGATGTCTTATGTAGCTTTAAACCGCAGTAACCCTGTGCTGCTGCAGTCTTTCCATTGTTTTGCTGCACAATCACTTAATCTTGCAGGAAAACAGCCATTTCACCTGAAAAAGAACTGCATGTGAACATAGCCTTAAACCAGAAACAGATGAAGTGACTAACATTGCGTACAATAACACCTGACAAAGGTTTGGATGTATTAGGGTTGGGTGATGGGATAGCCAATTTGCTCTGATCTCACATAAAAGCTGCCATAGCACAAATCGTTAGAAATGTAAATGATAACTATGATGGAAAGGTGTCAGAACATACTGCAATGCAGACTGGTCAGATGATGCCCATGTTGATCCCTGTCAAATGGCAAAAGCAAAAACAATAGGTACATGAACATCTGAACTAGATCATGCAGCAATGGAAGATGGTGACCTGGTCTGGGGAATCATACTTTATTTGGCAGTTATAATGTTTTTATATCATATAGACGACAGGGTGAGTATGTGACACTTACCTGGAGAAGGGATGGAATCAGGATACACTATGGGAAGACAAGTTACCAGAGTCAGGGTGATTCTCATGGCAATGTTCTGCTGGGAAGCCTTGGGTATTGGAATTCATGTGAATGTTCCTTAACAAGTATCATCTACCTAAACAAACATTGTTGTAGACCAAGTATTCCCTTCAGGGCAGGAGTTTGCCCTGATAACAGGTCTTTCAGTAGTGAGTCATGCCACATGGCAAAAATTGTTCAGGAATAGGATGAGGAACATGACGAAGAGTTCAAGGTATTGACTTTGCTAAAAAATTCCCAGATCTCAAACACATTTGATCCATGGAGCCCACCTTACAATTTAGAGTGAGTAAGGGTCAGTTTACAAGGACCAACCAATGGCGCAGTACGACCGCCAATCAGTAAACCTTTACCGATCGGCTGTTTGAAATGTCTGTTTACACAGGCCGGACAAAGCTATCTGTAATAGATTGATCAGTGCACATAGGCAGCGATGGTACTTGGCAGTGTGAGTCCTGTTTACACAGGATGAGGCACCAATGTGAACAATAATTTTTTACGCTGAGCACAAGATCACTCCATTCGTTGAAATGAGTCTTTCGCTGGTCTATCTGCCGCCTGTTTACATGGCAAGGTAGTTGTGAATTGAGCGTTCTATTATCTTTCAATGAAAATGAAGCTTAAAGGATATGCGAACATCTTAGTGGTAGATACTAACGATTACCTTATGAGGTTACCTTCTGGCTGCTGTAAGAGAGACCTACACAATATTAGGTTTCTGAACTGTATATACACTGGTCAAAAATATTTCGTGAAAATTTAAATCACACATCAGATCTCGATTAACGAAAGATTCAAGTTAGTGCGCAGTCAGACGGTTGTAAAGTTTGGACCAAAATCAGAAGGCAGTGAACAGATTTGATCGGCGGCTCTCCCAGTCCAAGCTTTACAGCTGCATAGAAATATATGAAGCTTTCACGCTCCGTTTGGGACACCCTCCGACGAGTCAAGTGAACTGCATTTCAGTCTAGGTTTGAGTTATATGGCCGTCTGAATGCGCCCTGAGAAAAATATAATTCTTTGAGAACAAAATCACTTACCAACGGTAAGGATGAGTGAATATGCCGAAATTTGAATTTCTCAGATTCACTCTTATTTTCGCGGAAAATTTGATGTACATCAAATGTATTTAATGCAAACTGAATGAGTCTCGATTGCTATTAAAAAAGTGGTTAATTGGTTAATAATGTACTCAGGTCTACAGGCCACAGAGCATAAATAACGCGAGGACTGGAAGGGGTTAATTCCCCCAATAAAACAGCATACTTACATCTCCCCACCACGCTCCTTAAGGTGCCCGCTGTGCTCTGGTCTGGTTTTCACCATCATGGGGCAAAGCACATTATGACGTCAATATGCGTTGAGGCTTAGTAAAAGAAGACCATGGTACAAGCTTTAGCGAACGAGTCAATAGAACAGTTAATAGAACCAAAAGTTATCAACTAAATTGAAGCTTAATTACAAATTACCACGAAATTCAAAGTAAAACACTGAAATCACAATTGGAACCAATTTGCGTGAATTTGTTAAGACTCAGTAGTGTGTATGGAGACAATGAGAGCTCGTATGCACTTGGTGCATTATCCTGATGAGATGGTAGATGGTGTTTTGGGGATCTCCTGCATGCATGACCTGGCTCAGGTATCAGTGAGGTCCTGCACGGTCTGTGGTCATACTTAATAATAAAGATCTTCATTTAAAAACTGCATTTTGTGCTTACTTGTGTTATCTTTGTCTAATATTTAGGTCTGGTGATCTGAAACATTTAAAAGTGTGACAAACATGCAAAATAGGAAATCAGGAAGGGGGCAGTTTTTCACACAACTGTACATCACAGGAGACTTGGGGCTGCGGCATATACATCATATGAGACTTGGGGCTGCGGCATATAGAACTAAGAAGAAAAGGGGCTGCAGCCTATACAGCACAGGAGATATGGGGTGCTGTGGTACAGACATCACAGGAAACATAGGGCTATACTATAATCATCACAGGAGATGCTGGGGCTGCAGAATAGACATCACAGGAGACATGGGGCTACGGTACATACATCACAGGAAACATGGGGCTATAGTATAATCGTCACAGGAGATGCTGGGGCTGCAGTATAGACATCACAGGAGACATGGGGCTACGGTACATACATCACAGGAGACATGGGGCTATAGTATAATCATCACAGGAGATGCTGGGGCTGCAGTATAGACATCACAGGAGACATGGGGCTACGGTACATACATCACAGGAGACATGGGGCTACGGTACATACATCACAGGAAACGGGGCTATAGTATAATCATCACAGGAGATGCTGGGGCTGCAGAATAGACATCACAGGAGACATGGGGCTACGGTACATACATCACAGGAAACGGGGCTATAGTATAATCATCACAGGAGATGCTGGGGCTGCAGTATAGACATCACAGGGGACATGGGGCTACGGTACATACATCACAGGAAACGGGGCTATAGTATAATCATCACAGGAGATGCTGGGGCTGCAGAATAGACATCACAGGAGACATGGGGCTACGGTACATACATCACAGGAAAGGGGCTATAGTATAATCATCACAGGAGATGCTGGGGCTGCAGTATAGACATCACAGGGGACATGGGGCTACGGTACATACATCACAGGAAACGGGGCTATAGTATAATCATCACAGGAGATGCTGGGGCTGCAGTATAGACATCACAGGAGACATGGGGCTACGGTACATACATCACAGGAAACGGGGCTATAGTATAATCATCACAGGAGATGCTGGGGCTGCAGTATAGACATCACAGGAGACATGGGGCTACGGTACATACATCACAGGTAACATGGGGCTATAGTATAATAGTCACAGGAGATGCTGGGGCTGCAGAATAGACATCACAGGAGACATGGGGCTACGGTACATACATCACAGGAAACATGGGGCTATAGTATAATCGTCACAGGAGATGCTGGGGCTGCAGAATAGACATCACAGCAGACATGGGGCTACGGTACATACATCACAGGAAACGGGGCTATAGTATAATCGTCACAGGAGATGCTGGGGCTAGCAGAATAGACATCACAGCAGACATGGGGCTACGGTACATACATCACAGGAAACATGGGGCTATAGTATAATAGTCACAGGAGATGCTGGGGCTGCAGAATAGACATCACAGCAGACATGGGGCTACGGTACATACATCACAGGAAACATGGGGCTATAGTATAATCATCACAGGAGATGCTGGGGCTGCAGAATAGACATCACAGGAGACATGGGGCTACGGTACATACATCACAGGAAACGGGGCTACGGTACATACATCACAGGAGACATGGGGCTACGGTACATACATCACAGGTAACATGGGGCTACGGTACATACATCACAGGAAACATGGGGCTATAGTATAATCATCACAGGAGATGCTGGGGCTGCAGAATAGACATCACAGGAGACATGGGGCTACGGTACATACATCACAGGAGACATGGGGCTATAGTTTAATCATCACAGGAGATGCTGGGGCTGCAGTATAGACATCACAGGAGACATGGGGCTACGGTACATACATCACAGGAGACATGGGGCTATAGTATAATCATCACAGGAGATGCTGGGGCTGCAGAATAGACATCACAGGAGACATGGGGCTACGGTACATACATCACAGGAGACATGGGGCTATAGTATATCATCACAGGAGATGCTGGGCTGCAGAATAGACATCACAGGAGACATGGGGCTACGGTACATACATCACAGGAAACGGGGGGCTATAGTATAATCATCACAGGAGATGCTGGGGCTGCAGATAGACATCACAGGGGACATGGGGCTACGGTACATACATCACAGGTAACATGGGGCTATAGTATAATAGTCACAGGAGATGCTGGGGCTGCAGAATAGACATCACAGGAGACATGGGGCTACGGTACATACATCACAGGAAACATGGGGCTATAGTATAATCGTCACAGGAGATGCTGGGGCTGCAGAATAGACATCACAGCAGACATGGGGCTACGGTACATACATCACAGGAAACATGGGGCTATAGTATAATCATCACAGGAGATGCTGGGCTGCAGTATAGACATCACAGGAGATATGGGGCTGCCATTGCGGTCTTCTTCTGTGGGATGGGAGCGCATCGTACTCCAATTCCGCCCACAGAGCATGTCCAGATACTGGCACTGGTTAGCGTCCTGACGTAATCTTTCATTGCATGTGCCACAGTGTTTAGTAGTGACCCCTACATGCGCGTGCTTGCAAAGCAAGAAATTAAAGAGCTGGCAGCAGTCTAAATGCAGTTGCCGGGCTGAAGAGCGATCCCAGAGAATCTTCCTGGGGGCAATACAAAAGGTCATCTTGGTCCATTACAGCCCGCGGGCCTGAGGTATCTCACCCCTGATTTACAGGATGCTGTGCCTCATACAGTTTGGTCAGATGCATACACAACAGTAACCCTCAGTTAGTCATTTTGTAAGGTTCTGGCAATGCTCCTCTTGTTCTTCATCCGCACAAAGGACCAGGTAAAGGTTCTGCTACTAGGTTGGGGAACTTCTAAGGCCCTGTCAGGCTTTGTGCTGGGAGAGACAGCAAATGTTATTATGATGGCACTAATAGATGTACCAACCAGGAGGAACAAGACTACGTGTGCAACCTGAATATGCTGCAGGTACTTCCTCATGCTACCAGTAGTGACATATACAAATTGTCTCTTCAGAGAGGAAGAGGAACTTGAACTCTAGTGTCACCTATTAGAGGTAGCAATCCTGAAAAGTCAATATCGACCCTTTAAAGAGTCTTGCCATATGACTCAGGATAAAAGTCATACCAGAATCTCTATTTGCAGACACGTGTTTCAGGGTGTTGCCCCTCCTCAGTGCAGAGAATGAGATCTGATTTGGCTGTATGAGAGGCTTCGGAGTGTGATGTATGGGGTTATGTTTGGACAAGGACACTAGCAAAATCAAAAATTACTGTCTCTCCAGTGCTTCTAGTGTCGCTTTGATTTGCACCAAAGCAGGTGAAATTAATTAAGCATCACTTATGCTTGATAACTTGACAGACTTATAGCCCTAAAATTTAATAGACTTGGGATTATGCTGTGAAACGCAAGAATTCCCCTAATTATTGAGTAGTGGTATGTTCGTTCTCTTCACTTGTTGCATCCTGTACATTTGCCACCAGAGGGCAGTGGTGTACAGCTGCTAGCCTTACCCCAAAGTCAGACTTCAAAAAGCCACAGCTGACCTCAATTCTTTGTGGAATATAGGATTAAAATGGCCATTGCATGCAGAAACAAATATTTTTTTTTCCCTTCAAAACTAGAAAAATAATGTTACAATTTATGAACATGGTCAGATTAGAATATAAATATAACACAAACCGAGGATGTGAATGCAAATGAAAATACATAGAATAAATGATTA
>JARQOD010000001.1:258325521-258365927 GCA_033576555.1 Oophaga sylvatica
CTTTTTAAATTTTTTAAATTTTTTAAAGGGAATTTTTTTGGGGGTTTTATTTTTTTTTTTTGTAATAAAATTTTAAAAAGTTTAGCCAAAGAGGTTTACCTAGAAGTGTTTTTATTTTTGAAATTTAATAACCCAAATTTCAAAAATTTGCCCGGGAAAAAAAAAATGTTTAAAAATTTCCTGTTTTTTTCGGAGTTTTTTGTTGGAACTTTATAAACCTTTTTCTAGTGGGGAAGGGAAAATGTGTAATTTTGGGGGGACTACCACTTTTTGGGGCTCCTTTTAATCCCCAAAAAAGGGGGCCTTGAGCCCCGTTTTTTTTCCCCCTTTTTTTGAAGGGAATGGCATCAAAAGGGAACTTGGTCCCCCTTTGGGAATTTTTTGAATTTTGGGGAGACACCCAAAGTCAATGTTCTTTTTCTAAAGTTTAAAAAAAATATGAGGGAACAGAACACAAAAAAAAAATTGATTTTAAACCTTTCATACAGTCATTTTTTTAACAAAGTGAAACAACCCCCAGTGTATGTTTCGGCATACTGTCTTTTGGTGAATATTTTTTAATCTTTTTTAAAGGGGGAAAATTTAAAAACCCACTTCCCCTTAAATGGGTGTTAAACCCCTTTACAAATTACAATTTTAGTACAGATTTCCCAATTGCCTTTAATATAAAAACCCTTTTTAAGATATTGTTTAGGGTCCGGGGGAGCAGGCCCCTTTTGTGGGGCCCAAAGGGCTCTGCCTTGCCCCCCCTAAATTGAAATTTTTCCCGCCCTCCTTTTTTGTTACAATGAACTTTTTGACTTTTGAAAAATTTTAAATTTTCCCAACCCTTTTGCACACCAAAACCTGCGGGGTCAAGAGTCGGGGGCCCCCTCCTTTTTTTTCCCCGTTGTCAAGGGCCCAAATTTGTTGCCCGGGATCACCAGTAGTAAATTTTGTTGAGGGAAAAAGGATTGGGGAGTCGCCTCACTGCATTTGTGTTTTTGGGGCTACTGCGTGTGGCCCGGGGGGTTGGTACTACGGGACAATCGCTCCGCATCTGGGGGAAAAATCTAGCGTTTAGATTGCGTGCCTTTTAACTTCGATTTTTGGAAAATGGAACCTCCCCCCCAGTTTAAAAAGACACGGGGGGACTGGGGGTTTATAGATCCAGGAGCTTCGGGGGGGCCCCCGTGTTTTAAAAAAAATTTTTCCCCTTGTAAGTTTTGGGTAAGCGGGTTTAAATTCCTTTGGGCGTTAAATAACTTTTGGTGTTCCCTTTTTGGGGTTTCCCCCAACTCATTACCCCCCTTTTTGCCCCCCCCTTCTCTTTAGTTACAAGGGGGGACTGACCATGCTCTTCCCCCCCCCCCTATTCGGGCCCTTTCTCGGGGTATACAGGGCTTGGGTTTCCCTTTGGGCGATTGGTAGGTAACCAAAATGGGGGGTTAGGGGGGGGGGTGTTTTAGACCCCCCCTGGGGGTTTTCCCCTTTTCCCCTTTTCCCTGCTTTTGGTTCCCTACCCCTTTCCCCATTTAAAAAATTAGTTTTCCTTTGGGGGTTTGTGAATGAGTGCTTGAAAATGAGCATTTGTTCGGCAGCACCCAAAAGCGAGCGCTGTCTTTAAAAAAAAATCAATTTTGGGGGGTTTAAAAAATTTGAAGACAAAAGGGTTTTTTAAACCGGGGGCCACCCCAAAGATTTGCCCTGGGGCCCCCTTTTGGGTTTACTTTTTTTAAAAAAAAGTTTTTTTTTTTAATAAAGGAGGGAAATTGTTCAAGGGATGGCTTTTTTTAAAGGGGCCCAAATCTCCCCTTAATGTAAAGTGTTTTTAAAATTTTAGCTTTGCTTAAAGGGGGGTTGGGGGGCAAATTCTGCAAAGTGTCATTTTTTTTTAGGGGTTTTTTCCTTTTTGTAAAAATTCCCCCCGCTTCAAAAAAATTTTGGGGGCACCAGATCCACATTACCCTGTTCAAAAAAAATTTGGGGGGAGGTAAAAACAGCCCCCCAAAAAAAGGGGGGGTGACAGGGGCCAAAATTTTCCCCTTTTTTTTTTTTAAAAGGGATTATTTCTTTTGGGGTTTTTTTTTTGGGGTTCCTTTTTTCCGGGGTTTAAATTTAAAGTGCATAAATTGTCTATGATTCAAAGCCCCTTTAATTTTAAAAAAAATTGCATTAAAACTTGGGTAGGGGGCAAAAAAACGACTCCCAAAATTTTTTTCAAAAAATTTTTTGATCACAAATAAGGTAATTCATGCTTTCAATGCCATAGTTTTATTTTTTTAGCAAACCTTTTTTTTTAAATTTAAATGACCCCTTTTTATTATTTAAACATTATGGGGATTTTTCTCCTTTTTAAATTTAAAATTTGCAGAAATTCTTTCATTGTTCGGTAGGGCCCCCCAACCCCACCCCCAACTTACCCAAAGGGCAAAAAAGGGGGGAAAATCAAACAATTGGTTTGGGGGCCCTTAAAAAAAACCGCCTTCTTTGGAAATCAAGTCAGCCCTTTCCCCTTTTTTTTTAAAAATAAAAAGGTTTTTTGACGGAATTGGGGCAGTAACCCCCACTGCTCTTGGGCCCGACCCCAAAGTTTGCAATCATTTGCCCATTTCTTGTTATTTGTGCGAAATTGTACAGCACTTTTAGGAATCAATATGACTTTTCTTAACAAGTGACAACTTTAGCTTTTCATGGTCCCATTTGGTTGTCGGTTCAAAACCTTTTTTTCTTTCGTTTTTTCTGATTTGTCTGAAGCAATTGAATTCCATAGTTTTTGGTTTTGGGGACAAGGAGACGAACTAAGTAGAACGGGAAAAAAAAATTTTTAAAAATTTTTAAAAGGAGAAATATAAAATACACAAACTTTTATGCCAATTCGATGCATGGGGTGCGCAAAAAGATTAAGTGGCCCCAGATTGCATTAAGGACAAAAAAATTCTTAATTAATAAACAACTGTCCGAATAATCAAAAAATTTATCCAAGATCAAACAGAGATCATACCATTAATGTGCCTGTTTTTGTTACCCCCCCAATACAGGATACAATGCATGGTATCCCGGGGCATAAAAGGGGGGATTTTTTATAGACCTTGTTTTGTCTGAAATTAAAGGTTGAAATGTCCACCCAAAACCTTGCGTGGGCCCTTCCCACCGCGTTTGGGGGGTGCCTTTACGGGGGGATGGATCTCTGGGGTGCCACTTAATCTTTTTTTGGTCCCCCCCTGCACAAATTGGAATTTTTTTTGCATTTTTGTTTTTTCTTTTTTAAAACTTATTAAAAATTGTTTTCCTTACTTATCTCCTTTTTTTCCCTTTTTTGGTAGAAAAAATGTCTAAAAACCCATCTTTAATTGCCTTACCTTGTATTATTTTTCTGATCATTATTGCATTATTGGGGAGGTTTCTTAGGTTTTTCTTTCTTTTTGGCTTTTGCCGATACGCTTCAAAAAAAACTTCCGATTTGGTGATAAAATTTTTTTCCCCTTTTTAACTAAAAACACAACAAAAAAAAAAAAAAAATTAGGCAAAATTAACCACCCTGCAAAATATCAAAAATTTGCCAGAAATTTTAAAACAAACCATAAAGGGAAAAAAACAAGCAAAAACCCTTTTCTCCTTTAAATTTAAAAACTTTGTTTTCCCTTTTTTTTAAAAACTAAGGGGAAAAGGGGGCCAAAAAACAACAAATAATCACCTTTTAAAAAAAAAAAAATTTTAGTCGCTACTGTAAAAGCACTGAACTCTACTGGCAGATTACGAATTTTGGGTACTTTTCTGTTCCTTTAAAAAAACCTGCATGTTTAAATGATTTTTTCCAAAAATTTATGTAGGTGAAAAAAAAGGCTTCGGGGTTTTTTTTACCCTTAAAAATTGTTTTTTTTTAAAACCTTTATGATCAATTTTCTTTTTTGCCTTTTTTTAAAATGGAATATTTTTTTTACCCCTGTTTTTTTTGAAATGCAGTACATTTCTTATTCTTTGGTACTGTTTCAAATTTAGTGCTATACAAAAATATTCTGGAAAAGGACACAAAGAACATCACTTAATTTTTCAACGAAAAAAAGCTTGGAATACTTTTAACAAATTTTACCAATTGGTCGAAATTTAAAGGGGCCCCTTAAAAAAGTTTTCGAAATCTAAACCCCATTATGCGCTTTGGGTTCAAATATTAGTAAACTGCAATATCAAACATGTTTCAAAGAATAGAATCTCATCCTGACGGGATCCCCCAAAGGGGTTTTATAGAGTTTGTAGTTCTTCCCCTTTTTTGCGTGGGTTTCCCTTGTTCTCCCATTCCTCCAAACACCCAAAGAAAAACTGTGGGAATCTAATTTGACCCCCAAAGGGGGGCAGCGAGATAATGTATGTAAGCGTGTGGGAAATTTGGGTGCTATATAAACAAAAACTTGGGAATCTTCTTCGCAAAACTTTGACAAAGTACTCACAAACCCTTTTGAAAAAAAATGACTAGTATGGAAAGGACAAGGAACTGTTGGTGGATTCATAAATGGGTTTGTGAGGGGGCCCCAAAAGTGGTGTAAATGGCTGAATCCAGTTGGAAGACTGTCCAATGGGGTACCCAAGGCTCTGTTTTTTTGGGCCCCGTAGTTCAAAATCTTTATCAAAGATTTTAAAGAAGAATTGAGGAAACTGATCAATTTGCTGGACACAAAAACTAGGGGGGGTACTAATACTAGGGAAAAAAGGAGAGGATTCAAAAAAATATCATAAATGGAGCAGTGGGACAACTAACAGAATGGTTTTTTTAAAGGGGAAAAATGCAATACTACATCTGGGGAATAAAAAAGAAAAAAGCATAACAAAAGGGGGGGAATAGGGCTAAGAACAGCAAGTGAAAAAGACTTGGTATATAATTGATCACAGATGAACATGGTCAAAAAGTGGGCGCAGCAAAAAAGGCAAAACAATTTTAGGGTGTTCAACAAAGCTACATCTAATCACGGAGGGATTTTCCCCTTACTCCCCTTTGGTCAGACCTATTTGGTACTGTGTCCAGTTTTTTGGGGACCCCTTTTTAAAAAAAGACATCAAAAAAACTGGAGCAAGTCAAAAAAGAGCCCCAGAAGGGGGCCGGTCTTTTCAACCTGTCCTTGAGGAAAAGGTTTTGCGGATTGGGGAATGTTTACTTGCAAAAAAAGAAAACTGGGGAGACTTAAAACTTTTGTGATGAACGGGCAAACCCGTCCCCACACGGTACCGGGGGGACGGGTTGTGTCCACCCTGCCCCAAAAACCCACATGAGGATGGGGAAATTTTGCTACCCCCACACACGACGGGTCTGCCTCGACCCAGTAAATGCAGGGATTTATAACTACCCCTTCCCCTTAGGAACTTTCGCTTGGCGCCCCCCTTACCTCAGGTCATCGGGAATGCACCCAGGAAAATTTGCGCCAACGGGGTCATTGGATTGGCTGGCTTTTGGGGGCCGCTGCAGTGAGGGAATTAAAATTTACCCCTGGCTGCAGCCAGGCAGTACCTTATAAACCCCGCTCTCCTGCCAGCGTCCCCCAATAGATAAACTTTACACCCCTTCCTTTAGCTCCCACCAGCTAGGCTTTTGATGAACAATTTTTCAAGATGGTCCGTAGCCCCCCCTTTAACGTAGGTAGTGTTAGGAGTGGCAAATTCTTTTTAAGAGCGGGAGAAACAAATAATAAATTTTAGGTTATTCTTAAAAACAGCAATGCTTAAAATATAAAAAATGTAACAAGCGAACAATATGTTTATAAAGATGCGTTATAAATAAAATGGGTTTAAGAATGAAAGAAAACTCCGATGTTAGTATATACGGCAAGCCGGGTGGGGGAAAGGAGCCACAGCTATTTCATTGGGAGATCTCTTATCAGAATCCCAGCAAAGGATACAAAAGGGAAATTATGTAAGATTTTGCATGTCAGTTTGATCACAAAAAGGGCTGGTCCTCTGGCCCCACCTCCCGGCGCAAGCTATGGTTTGAGCTCTGCGATTTTTAAAGGGTTCTTAACGGGGGGGAAACTCTAAAAAAGGCAGCCTATCAATGATCTTGCTTTGAAATAAGGTTCAAATGAACCCAAATTGGGTGAAACTCAGGGGGCCCCGAGAACCATTTCTTTGGGGGTCTGTTGGAGTTACGGGGTTTACCGGTACCACGGGGCGATGCCGTCGGCGCATGGTTAACACAGTGCGTTTGTGTTTCTAGCGAAGCTCCCACCGTGTTATTAACCAAAAAAGAAGATACCCAAAGGCGCTTAGGGGAAAAAAGCACGTGTTGGGGAATTTCAGGACCCCTGCGGTAAGCGGGAAAACTTCCCGCATGGCAGCTCCTTACACTGCCGGTGGGCTGCGGGGGGGGAAAGGGGGAAGTATAAGCTGCAGAGGAAGGAGGGCTTTCAGCATACAAAAAAAAAAAAAGATGAGGGGCACAATTCCAGCCCGCATCATCCCAACCCCCCCCCTTTGGGGGCTAGGGGGATGACCTGTCGGTAAACCGACTGCGCACCCCCGGGTTCGCCCGTCGTGTAACCCCTCACATTCCATGATCACGCCCCTTTTTTGTGTTTTACGGCAAAAATCTCGCTGCAGGGGAAAGGCCCAGGTAGGAAACCCCCCAAAACCCTTGGTTCCGGGGCCTTTTGTGCAGCCATCAGAGGGTTGTGGTCTGAACATTAAAGGTGCGCCCGTACAGGTAGGGCTGCAAAAGTTGCAGTGCCCAAACCCATGGCCAACCCTTTCTCGTTGGGGAGTAGCACCCCCTTTGGGGGCAAAGTTTCGGCTCGGGTTCAACACGGGGGCCCCGGTTCCCGAATAACCTGGCGGGAGTACACACCGGGCCAATTCGCTGGCTCAGTTTACAGGAAGGCCCGACTGCGTCGAGGGCTTTAAACAGGGAGAGCTGCCGGGGCGTTTTCAAGATGGGAAATCCGCCCACACCATCTGTCCAGTTGATGTTTGGGGTAAAACCCCCCCTTTGGGGAGGGCCCTCAAAGGGTTTTGCAATGGGCTATAGTTCGTACAAAAGCCTATAGTACCCTGCAGGCCCCCGGGAAAGGGCTTTACCTGCTTTTTGGTCCGGGGGGGGGCCGGGCCATCCTCCATTTTTTGGGGGCTGGGTCATGGACCCCCGCCACCCCGGGCCCCGGGATGGACCTCCCTATGCCATCTGGATTTTCCCCCTTGTGGCAGCCTGCTGTGAAACCTTGGCACCTCGGAGATGTGAAGGGTTCCCCCCAGGTGGAAATGAAACGGGGAATGTCGTCCAGGGGACGCCCCAGCGACCCTCCCCTCCCCAAACGGTGGTTTCATCCCCTGGAAAATGGGGAGGGGCATTCTTCATGCCGAAAGGGAGGGGCCGTGGGTCTACAGCCAAAAGGGGGGATAAAAGGAGATTTCTCCCGCCCGCCGGGTCAGGGGAATTGCCTATCCCCCCTCGATCATGATGGTATTACTTATTTTTCCCCAACCCCCCCAGATCCCCATGGGGCATTGGTGGCCAAGGGATGTGCTTGAGCCCCCTGTATCCACGCAGAACCGGGGGTCCGTCTTTTTTGGGGCACGGAACTACGGTGGGGCCCAGCGTTTTTGGACCCCGGGACCCCCCAAGCGCAATCTATATCCCCTGGGATAATCTGTGCATTTCCCTCAGAGACGAAAAGGTGCCCGCCGTAACGGGGCGGGGTTTCCCGGGTCCACCTGGATCCAACTGGGTCCTTGGGGGTCTTCGGAACTGGGCCCGGAAGGGTTCCAGATGGTCAGCAACTGAAACCCGGGGAGACGGTTAGCGAGGCATTTCCTCTTTCCCTCAATCCCCTTTGGCATTACTGGGCCAGATGTCTAGGGGGGATCCCTTTCCCCTCCTCGGGGGGATTGCAACCGGTAGGACGCAGTTCACGTTCGTGATGGGCCTTCTCATGTTGAGTGAAAGGGGGTTGCGCCACCCCATGTGGGCAAGCGTGCCAATTGGCTGGGGTTGGGTGTTGGGTGCACAGTAGGGCCTTCCGGCTGCCCGAAGTTACCCCTTGGTACGGGGGCCACACCCACACCTTTTGACCCATGGTAGGTCCGCTCCCCGGGGTTTTGGTCGTACCCGTGCTTCTGGGCACCTGAGCCCGCGTATGTTGTCTGCACCAACTGGTAAAGGGCTGCATTTGGCGGAAGCGCATGACATAATCCCATGGAACTTCCCGGGGGGTTTGGTCATCTTCCCAGATTCTTTTCAAAACCCAGGGGGCCCCGGGGTCGCCTACCCTACAGGGGGCTCGAAAGGGGGAAACCCCGTCGAGGCCCCGGATTTTTGTAGGCAAAAAGCGGTGTGGGGGGTACCGCTCCCAATGCGTCCCTGGGTCTCAACCCCATCGGGGCATCTTTTTTGAGGGTACCGTTAAACGCTCACACCAAAACCATTGGGTTTTGGGTGAAACGCACTCGATCCTACGCGCCTCATTTTTCGCAGAGAGCCTTCATTAGGGGAGACATAAAATTTGGCCCTTTATGGGTAGCATCCCCGGGGAAATCCTACCGTGAAAAGATGGTCCCAGTGCTCCGCCCCTATCTCCCCTATTTGGGGGACAAGATGCCCCCGGGGGGGTAGCGTAGTCCCCCAAAAGTAAGGGTTTTTGTATTGTTTTCCCAGAGTGCTGGGGGGGCCCAGCGGCCCCACAAGTCCACCGCGACCCTTGGGGGAAAGGCTCCTCTTCACGGGAAAAGGGACAGGGGAACCCTTAAGGCGGGCCCCCCCCCCCACTCTTTGACGGTGATACAGGAGCGGCGTAGTTGTCAATCTGCCCCCAATTTTGGGCCAATAGAATGTTGAACAGCCGTGCCTTAGTTTTTGCAACCCCCAAGTGTCCCAATGGAATTCAGGGGAAAAAACCCAAAAAACTACCTCGGAAGGGTGGGGACACCAGTTTTTTTCCCCCAACAATCTTTTGGGACCTCCGGGACTTTTCCCCCCGGTACACTTCCTGTTCCCAGAACACCCTCCTTATCAGTCCGGGGGTGGGGTCTCGGGGGTGCCAATTTTCTCCGGCTGCACTGAGTCAGGGGCCCTGGAAAACTCCGGCTGGAGCACCGAATGACTCGGGGTTCCCCCCTCACTGGGACCCTCGGGGAGGCTGGGGTCCCCCCCTTGGTTCATTTTCTTTTTAGGGGGGATCCAGGGGGCGGGGCCTATTTGCGTCGGGCACTTGATGGGGGTGACAGACACATATGCGTCCCCCGGGGGATTTTATAGACCCATCCCTCGGTTTATGGGTTTACCTCCCATCCCCCCCAAACACTTCAGGAGCATGCTATTAGGGGCCCTTTTCCTTTCTCGGGGGCATTTTTCATGTAGGCGTCCCCTTCCCTCCCGGTTCCCTTGCACCCCCCCTTTTCCCTGGCCTGTGCTCCTCTGGGGTTCCTCAGCCTCTCACTCCGCAGAGGAGGGGGACTAAAACGTCCTTACCTGTGGACAATCTACCATTTCAAAAAAGGGGTTTAACGATTCAGAGGGCACAGATACATCCTTAAATCATCCTGGGGAAAAAAAGGTTATCTTTGCTCACACTTCGAAAAAGGGTTGATAACAAAATCTTTTCCCCATCATCATAACATAACTAGGTTACGTTAACCTTTATAAATTGGGAAGGGGGTGTCAGGGACATAGTAGCCCCCATCCTCCCGATCAGCCCCCAATAAAACATCAGGGGCGGTTTTCGGACACCCCATTCCCTTACCCTTTTTTCCCTCCCCCAGTCATGAAAACCGGGATGGGAAAGGGGTATGGACGCCCAACCCCCGGGGTTTAAAGGGTTTTCCCCCGGAATCAATCTTCGGGGGCCGCCATTGGGTCGGTGGGGTTCGTTCGCCCCTGTCCTTGAGGCCTGTACAAGACGGGCCCCCACGGGAGGGGTGCACTTGTCTCAACCTCCCCCCCCCAACCCAAAAAAGAACAGAGGCGGGGGCCCGGGGGGCCTTCGGGGGGGTTCTTCCCTCTCCGGAAGGGGGCGCTGTGTGTCACCCTTTTACGGGAAAACATGGGGGGGGTCTGATTGGCCTCCTGGAAAGGGGGGGATAGTGCCCCCAAAGGGGGCGACTGGCGGGGCACGGGGTTTGGTTGCAGGCCCCCCCTCCCCGGGGGGTGGTCGGCTTCCCCCCTGGGGGGGGGGGGGGGGGGTTTTTTGGGGGGGGGGGGGGTGGGGGAAAGGTGGGGAAAGGGGGGGGGGGTGTGGGGGGGGGTGGGGGGGGGGGGGGGTGGGGGGGGGGGGGGGGGGGGGGGAGGGGGGGGGGGGGGGGGGGGGGTGTGGGGGGGGGGGGGGGGGGGGGGGGGGGAGGGGGGGGGGGGGGGGGGGGTTGGGGGGGGGGGGGGGGGGGGGGGGGGGGGGGGGGGGGGGGGGGGGGGGGGGGGGGGGGGGGTGGGGGTGGGGGGGGGGGGGGGGGGTGGGGGGGGGGGGGGGGGGGGGGGGGGGGGGTGGGGGGGGGGGGGGGGGGGGGGGGGTGGGGGGGGGGGGGGGGGGGGGGGGGGGGGGGGGGGGGGGGGGGGGGGGAAGGGGGGGGGGGGGGGGGGGGTTTTGGGGGGGGGGGGGGGGGGGGGGGGGGGGGGGGGGGGGGGGGGGGGGTGGGGGGGGGGGGGGGGGGGGGGGGGGGGGGGGGGGGGGGGGGGGGGGTGGGGGGGGGGGGGGGGGGGGGGGGGGGGGGGGGGGGGGGGGGGGTGGGGGGGGGGGGGGGGGGGGGGGGGGGGGGGGGGGGGGGGGGGGGGGGTGGAAACTATCCCACTTCCACTTAGGACTGCAGCTCTCTGGCGCCCCCCCTTACCCTCAGGTCAGTCGGAACTGCACCTAGGATAATTAGTCGCCAGACGGGTCACTTGGATGTTGCTGGCTATTGGGCAGCTGCAGTGAGGGAATTTATAATTACTTCTGGCTGCAGCCAGCAGTACCCTTATAAAACCCCGCTGCGTCACGCCACGTCACCAATAGATTAACACTTTACACCCCTTCCTTTTACTGCCACCAGCTACGGCTTTGATGAACAATTTTTCAAGAGGGTCCGTAGCAACCCTAAACATTAGCGTTAGTGCTTCAGGCACGGCAAATTCGTTTATAGAGCAGGAGAAACAAACTAATAAATTTATAGGTTTATTCCTTAAAAAACAGGCAATGCTTATATAATATAAAAAAGTGTAACAAGCTGAGACAATATCGTTATATACAGATGCAGTTATAAAATAAAATAGGATTAAAAATGAAAGATAACTCACCTGATAGTTAGATCATATACAGGCAAGCCAGGCTGGGGAAGGAGCCACACGTCATAGTTCATTGGGAGATCTCTTACTCAGCACATCCCAGCAGAAGGACTACCACTAAGGAACTTCACTGTAAGACTTATACATGTCAGCTTCTGACCTCACAAAAAGGGCTGGTCCTCTGGCCACCCCCTGGCTGCAAGCTATGGTTTGAGCTCTGCGATATCATAAGGTTCATAACTCAGCGGGGAACTCTAGCAGAATAATGGCAGACCTATCAATGATCTTGCTTTGAAATAATGGTTCAAATGAAACCGAAACTTGGGTGACATAGCTCATGGGGCACCCGAGAATTCCATTTCTCGGGCTCTGTTGGAGTTACGGGTTTCACCGGTACCACGGGAGCGATGCCCGTCGGCGCATGGTTCAACACAGTGACGTTCGTGTTTCTAGCGAATGCTCCCACGTGTTATTAACCAAAAAGAATGAGTACTCCAACATGGCTGCTATAGGAAGAAAGCACGTGTTCGGACAATGCAGGACCCCTGCGGTGAAGCGGGAAAACTTCCAGCACTGGCAGCTCACATTACACTGCCTGAGTGCAGGCTGACAGGGGGGAAGGGAGAAGTATGAGAGCTGCAGAGAGAAGGAGGGCTTTCAGCAGTACAAAAAAAAAAGAGATGAGGACAGCAATTCCAGCACAGCACTCATCACACTGTCTACAAATATCTCAAGGGCTGTCACATTGTAGAAGGATCATCTTTATTCTCATTTGCACAAGGAAAGACTAGAAGCAATGGGATGAAACTGAAGGGGAGGAGACACAGATTAGATATTAGAAAAAACTTTTTGACAGTTAGGGTGATCAAGGAGTGGAACAGGCTGCCACGAGAGGTGGTAAGTTCTCCTTCAATGGAAGTCTTCAACAGAGGCTGGACAGACATCTGTCTGAGATGATTTAGAGAATCCTGTTTTGAGCAGGGGGTTGGACCAGATGGCCCAGGAGGTCCCTTCCAACTCTACCATTCAATGATTCATTCTATGATTCTAATAATAAGTTTTCTATGGAAATGGGTACATTAAGCAGTAACATTGAGGTCCACGTCTGGATGAAGGGCATCAGGATCAGTTCTTATGACCAGTAATGCCATGTATTGCTCTATTGATTAAGTACCTCCACTTGGTGTACACTCACAAAGTTAGCAAAATCTTCATAATACCAAGAAGTGTTTAAAATGTTTAAGTTACAAGAGTGTAAGCTGTTTCAATTGCCACAACAATGCCTCTTCAATGGGCAGCAGAAAAAAAGGGAGAAAACAGTTTCTCTTATGCTAGAGTTCACATTTGGCAGTAATGTACACCAGCAAGCCGTAATGTCACGATCACAAACTAATACTTTGAAGGTTGCCGCTTTGACCCCAAAAAAGCTTTAATCTGTTAAGGCATGTCCTTCACAAGACCTGTAGATGTGTCTTTATCAGGCACCAAAACATTAGCAGCAGTGCCTTGAAGTCCTTAAAATTGTTAGGTGTTTTTTCCATGGACGAGAGCATAAACTGTATCAGACTGGGGATACTGACTTACAGTACCATAGTTGCGGGTTTACGCTATGTCCTTCTTTTTGGACCACTGCATACTGCTACATCCCACAAGACATGTCGTTTGAGAGATGATCTAACACTTTCCTCTCCTACACAATTTGATATTTATCAAAGACATTCAGATCTGTACATTTGCCCTTTTTTTTTTTCATTTCAACACAAAATTACTTGTTGCCTAATATATCCCACCTTATAGTGGGTGCCTTTGTTAAGAGATAATCATTGTTACTCACTTGACTGTTAGATATTTGTCACTAGTGATCAATGAAACTACTATTTTCTAAAATAATCTAGCCCTCCATGTGACTAGCTGGACATTATTGAAGAAAATCTGTCAATTGCCATAAATATTGTAGGGATTCACACTTTCTAGCAGCAGTAAGGGGTACACTCAGGACTTTGGTGTTGGTGCAAACAATCTGGGGCCTGTTGTCTCTGATAAACTCCAAAAATTTTAACGAAGCAGATTATCTTCAGCCAAAAAAAAGATTCAGTATCAAAACAGTCCTTTCTCATGATAGGCACTGTACAATTACACGTTCTTACTTTCAAGGTAAGTCAGGCACTGCTACAGCTTCAGGCACCATCTGGTCACCATTAGAACTTTCACTTCAGCTCCACTTCCTTAGACCCACCTGTGCCAACTCACCTGCAAGGCCCTGACAGGAGTGTATGGGAGAGACCATTCCCACTTGGGTCTAAATCCAGGACCCAAATCTGGTCCATTAAAACACAAGCCTCTCGGTAATCTAACCTTTACTGGAACCTTCAATTCCGGGATTTGCGTCGCCAAGGCCCGCCACTTTGGTGACCCATACCTGCCATCCAGGCTTTTACCTCTTGCTCCTTTACAATATGTATTTACCTGGTGTGAATTCTGGACTCCTGAATCTGGGGTGGTTGTTTTTTTTTTTTTTTCCCTTTTTCTGCTCTTCAGCATTCCTAAAATATGGTTTTTCCTTGCATGTCTTTCTAGCCAAGGGGTCCTGGTAGTCACCTATTCGTCTTCCTGAGTGCCATCTCCCTTGGCTGTGAAGTCTATTTTTATTTTTCAGGAAGAGGAGGACATAATTCAGGAACGGAGGGTGCACACAAAAAAAAAAAAAATACCAGATTAAATATTTGACAGATCCACTTTAACTTTACTAAAAAATGTACTTTACTCATACTGTAAAAATGGCGATCAGTCAGTATCTTCCTGGAAGATCAGTCATTTTCAGGGAAAGAAGGCTTTTTGAATGTATTGTCAGCTGTCCTAGGTTTATGCATGTAACACGGTAAAATTATTCTCATTAAAATCAATTTGGTTTGCGTCGAACTCTGTAAAGTATATATGCCTTGAGCTGCATCTGAATATTATCTGTGGAATAAAAACGGCTTTTCTGTGGGGGAGAAGTCTGAGATTTCTAAGGCACGCTTTGGGATCAGACAGGAGAATTGTGTGCATGTCAGCTGTTCTGTGTTGGAAAAGCTTTGCCATTTAATATGCACTTAAGGCAACATTGTTGCACAAAATAATCATCCTGACAAGTGACTGCCTCTGGAAGGTTGATGTTTATTTAAGCGCTGTGTGGGTGTTGTGTTGAAATGCATATTGGTAATCTACATAATATTAACATTTGATGCTCTCTTCTATGCAAAGTTCTGGCATTCTCTATCTGGTATAATGGAGTAACACTGCAAAGCTGTGGTACACATGAAATTTACCTGAATGCAAAGGGTGAAACACTCCTGCAAATGTTTATAGCGCATGTAGATTTTATCCTGAATGCACAGAAATATTGGCACCTTAAATTTTCTGCCAAATGTTAACTCTGGCTTTTCGGTGAAGTTGGGTGTGATAGGGAGAAGCCAGCCTCTTATATGTGGAAGGCGTAATAGATGCAGTCAAAATGGAGTTGTCTTTCACTTCATGCAGCAACTTCTTTCAATCTGTAGGCTAAAATTGTTAAAGGGAATCTGTTAGCAGATTTTGTTTATGTAATCTACCAGCACCATGAGGTAGGGACTAAGATCCTGATTCTAGCGATGTGTCATCCAAAAGTTAATTTTTTCAGTTCAACTTATTTTTCTATGCAAAAAGTAAAACTCATATATTATATAGTCATTACAAACAGATCGATGTATTTCAAGTGTTTATTTCTGTTAATGTTGATTATGGCTTATAGCCAATGAAAACCAAAAGTCATTATATCAGTAAGTAGAATACTTATAACATCTGCTGAAGAATGATTTTAATATCCCAAACGTTGGCGTACTGAAATGTATGTTCAGTAAATGCTCTCAATACTTGGTCGGGGCTCCTTTTGCAACAATTACTGCATCAATGCGGCGTGGCATGGAGGCGATCAGCCTGTGGCACTGCTGAGGTGTTATGGAAGACCAGGTTGCTTTGATAGCAGCCTTCAGCTCGTCTGCATTGTTGGGTCTGGTGTCTCATCTTCCTCTTGACAATACCCCATAGATTCCCTAAGAATTAAGGTCAGGTGAGTTGGCTGGCCAATCAAGCACAATGATAATGTTGTACTTAACCCCAAGGATGGTTTGCACGTTAATGACCGGGCCGATATTTACAATTCTGACCACTGTCTCTTTATGAGGTTATAACTCTGGAACGCTTCAACGGATCTTCACGATTCTGAGACTGTTTTCTCGTGACATTTTATACTTCATGCTAGTGGTAAAATTTCTTAGCTATAGCTTGCGTTTATGATAAAAATGGAAATATGGCAAATTTTGCAAATTTCAATCTTTGAATTTTTTGTTCCCTTAAAACAGAGAAATATGTCACACAAAATAGTTACTAAATAACATTTCCCACATGTCTACTTTACATCAGCACAATTTTGGAAACAAAGTTTTTTTTTTTGTTAGGAAGTTATAAGGGTTTAAAAGTTGCGTTTGAAGTCACTTTGGGGTCTATATGGCAGAAAATACCCAAAAGTGACACCATTCTAAAAACTACGCCCTCAAGGTACTCAAACCACATTCAAGAAGTTTATTAACCTTCAGGTGCTTCACAGGAGCTGAAACAACGTGGAAGGAAAAAATGAACATTTAACTTTTTAGTCACAAAAATGATCTTTTGCAAACAAATTTTTTTTTTTTAACACGGGTAAAAGGAGAAAATGGACTGATAAAGTTGTTGTGCAATTTCTCCTGAGTACACCGATACCCCATATGTGGGGGAAAACCATTGTTGGGCACACAGTATGGCTCAGAAGGGAAGGAGCGCCGTTGACTTTATCAAACCAAAATTGTATGGAATTGAGAATGAACGCCATGTCGCATTTGGAGAGCCCCTGATGTGCCTAAACAGTGGAAACCCCCCACAAGTGACCCCATTTTAGAAACTAGACCCCCTAAGGAACTTATCTAGATCCGTGGTGAGCACTTTGAACCCCCAAGTGTTTCACTAAAGTTGTGTGTGGGAAAAAATCCACAAAAAATGTTTTTTAGCCCCCAATTTTTGATTTTTCCCCAAGGAAATTGGACCCCAAAAGTTGTTGTCCAATTTGCCCTGAGTGCGCTGATACCCCATATGTGGGGGGGAAACGGCGCACGGCAGGCCTTGGAAAGGAAGTAACAGGAGTGACACCATTTGGAAACTAGACCCCCTAAGGAACTTATCTAGATCTGTGGTGAGCACTTTGAACCCCCAAGTGCTTCACACAAGTTTATAATGCCCGGGCATGAAAATAAAATATCCAATTTTTTCCACAAAAATGATCTTTAAGGCTACTTTCACACTTGCGTTTTTTTGCGCAGCGCATCTTGCGCTATTGGACGCATGCGCAATGTTCCCCTATCTTTAACATGGCGGGCAGCAGGGTCTAGCGCTTGCACGCGTTCATGTGCGTTTGTCGTGCGCTGCGCATTTTCACGGTGTGCGCCCATACGCGCCAGACGCTACATGTTGCATTTTTTTTTCCGCCAACCGCTTTAAAAACCGCGTGCGCAGTGTGCGCATGCTATGCCAAAAAATAACATTGCAGTCTATGGGGGCACTGGCGTGCGCATGGCTTTGCGCTCGTCAGCGCTTTGCACGCACGCGATTTTTCTGTAAATAATGGAGCCAGAGAGATGATGGAGGCAGAGATGATGGAGGCAGAGATGATGGAGGCAGAGATGATGGAGGCCCGAGATGATGAGCAAGCAGAGATGATGGAGGCAGAGATGATGGAGTCCAGAGATGATGGAGGCCAGAGATGATGGAGGCAGAGATGATGGAGGCAGAGATGATGGAGGCAGAGATGATGGAGGCAGAGATGATGGAGGCAGAGATGATGGAGCCAGAGATGATGGAGGCAGAACGATGATGGAGGCAGAGATGAGGAGGCAGAGATGATGAGGCAGAGATGATGGAGCAGAGATGATGGAGCCAGAGATGATGGAGCCAGAGATGATGGAAGCCAGAGATTGATGGAGCCAGAGATGATAGGAGGCAGAGATGATGGAGCGAGATGAATGGAGGCAGAGATGATGGAGCCAGAGATGATGGAGGCAGAGATGATGGAGGCATGAGATGATGGAGACAGATGATGGAGACAGAGATGATTTTTTATTTTCCCAAGGGTAACAGGAGAAATTGGACCACAAAAGTGGTCCAATTTGCCCTGAGTATGCTGATACCCCATATTTGGTGGGAAACCACTGTTTGGGTGCACGGCAGAGCTCGGAAGGGAAGGAGCGCCATTTGACTTTTTCAAACCAAAATTGGCTGGAATCGAGATTAGACGCCATATCGCGTTTGGATAGCCCCTGATGTGCCTAAACAGTGGAAACCTCCCACAAGTGACCCCATTTTAGACACCCCTAAGGAACTTATCTAGATCTGTGGTGAGCATTTTGAACCCCCAAGTGCTTCATACAAGTTTTATAACGTAAAGTCGTAAAATTAAAAATCATATTTTTTCCACAAAAGTGATCTTTTCACCCCAATGTTTATTTTCCCAAGGGTAACAAGACCTCGAAAGTTATTGTGCAATTTGTCCTGAGTACGCTGATACCCAATATGTGGGGGTAAACCACTGTTTGGGTGCATGGCAGTGCTCGGAAGGGAAGGAGCGCCTTTTGACTTTTTCAACGTTGAATTTGCTGGAAGCCATGTCGCGTTTGGACAGCCCTGATGTGCCTAAACAGTGGAAACTCCCCACAAGTGACCTCATTTTGGAAACTAGACCCAGTGCTTCACAGAAGTTTATAACGTAGAGCCATAAAAATAAAAAATCATTTTTTTCCACAAACATGATCTTTTAGTCCCTAGTTTTTTTTTAAATTTTCCCAAGGGTAACAGGAGAAATTGGACACCAAAAGTTGTTGTTCAATTTGTCCTGAGTACGCTGATACCCTATATGTGGGAGAAAACTACTGTATGGCACACGTCGGGGCTCGGAAGGGAAGTAGTGACGTTTTGCATTGCAGACTTTGATGGAATAGTCTGCGGGCGTCATGTCGCGTTTGGAGAGCCCTTGATGTGCCTAAACAGTGGAAACTACACAAGTGACCCCATTTTGGAAACTAGACCCCCCCAAGGAACTTATCTAGCTGTGTGGTGAGAACTTTGAACCCCCAAGTGCTTCACAGAAGTTTGTAACGTAGAGCCATAAAAATAAAAAATCATTTTTTTCCACAAAAATCATATTTTCGCCCCCAATTTTTTATTTTCCCAAGTGTAACAGAAGAAATTGGACCCCAAGAGTTATTGTGCAATTTGTCCTAAGTACGCTGATACCCCATATGTGGGGGTAAACTACTGTTTGGGCGCATGGCAGAGCTCAGAAGGGAAGGAGCGCCGTTTGACTTTTTCAACGCAGAATTCTGGAATTGAGATCAGTCGCCATGTCAAGTTTGGAGAGCCCCTGATGTGCCTAAACAGTGGAAACCCCCCAATTCTAACTCCAACCCTAACCACAAACCTTACCCTAATGGGAAAATGGAAATAAATACATTTTTTTAATTTTATTATTTTTCCCTAACTAAAGGGGGGGGGGGGGGGTTTGATTTACTATTTATAGCTGGTTTTTATGTTTGGCAGCTGTCACACGCTAAAAGACGCTTTTTATTGCAAAAAATAGTTTTTTTGCATCAACACATTTTGAGAGCTATAATTTTTCCAAATTTAGGCCCACAGAGTCATGTAAGTTCTTATTTTTTGCGGAACGAGTTGACGTTTTTATTGGTACCATTTTTGGGCACATGACATTTTTTGATCGCTTTTTATCACGATTTTTGGGAGGCAGAATGAACAAAAACCAGCAATTCATGAATTTCTTTTGGGGGTGTTTATACCTTTCCGGTGGTGGTAAAATTGATAAAGCAGTTTTATTCTTCGGTTAATACGATTACAGCGATACCTCACTTGTATCATTTTTTTATGTTTTGGCGCTTTTATACAATAAAAACAATTTTAGATAAGAAAAATTATTATTTTTGCATCGCTTTATTCTGCGAGCTATAACTTTTTATTTTTTCGCTGATGAAGCTGTATGGCAGCTCGTTTTTTGCGGGACAAGATGACGTTTTCAGCGGTACCATGTTTATGTCTGTCTTTATGATCGTGTGTTATTCCATTTTTTGTTCAGCGGTATGATGATAAAGCATTGTTTTTTTTGTTTTTTTAAGGGGTTCACTAAAGGAGTTAACTAGTGGGACAGTTTAGAGGGTGGGTCGTTACTGATGCGGCGATACTAAATGTGTACTTTTATTTTTTTTCTTTTTGTTATTTACATAGAAATGAATTTATTGGGGAATATTTTTTTTATTGTATTTTCTTACATGGTATAATATTTTATTTTATATATACTATATGTTATATATTTATATATATATATACATTATATATTTATATATTATATATATATTATATATATAATTATATATATATAGTATATAATATATATTATATATATATATATATATATTTTTTTTTTACTTTATCCCAGGGTGGGACATCACTATAAAGTGTCAGATCGCTGCTCTGACAGTTTGCACAGCACTCTGTCATACCAGCGATCTGACAGACACTGCTGGAAGCTTTCTCAGCGCCTGCTCTCAACAGGCACTAAGAAGCCGCCTCCCTGCAGAACCTGGAAGGACCCCGCGGCCATCTTGGAACCGGGGTCCTGCAGGGAGGAGGCCTTCGGAACAGCGCAATCGCATCGCGCTGTTCTGAGGGTCTCAGGGAAGCACACAGGGAGCCCCCTCCCTGCACAATGCTTCCCTATACCGCCCTAACACTCCGATCATGTTTGATCGCAGTGTGCCGGGGGTGGTCCGTGACCGCTCCTGGCACATAGTGCCGGGTGTCAGCTGTGATAATCAGCTGACACCCGGCCGCGATCTACTGCGATCCCCCGTGAGCGCAACTGATCGTGTATGATGTACTGTCCCGTCCTTGGGAATTAAGTCCCAGGGCACATGGACGGGATAGTACGTCCAATGGCAGAAAGGGGTTTAAACCAGAAATTGGTACTTTTGGCAGTGTGGACAGGTACAAAGTCCTGCGGGAGAATGAAATTTGCATCTCCAAAAAGCTTGTCGGCAGAGGGAAACATAAATTTCTCTAAAATTTCCTGGTAGACTGCTGCGCTGACTTTAGTCTTGATAAAACACAGTGGACCTACACCAGCAGATGACACGGCTCCCAAACCATCACTGATTGTGGAAACTTCAGACTAAACCTCAAGCAGCTCGGATTGTGGGCTCTCCACTCTTCCTCCAGACTCTGGGACCTTGATTTCCAAATGAAATGCAAAATTTACTTTCATCTGAAACCATCACCCTGGACCACTGAGCAACAGTCCAGTTCTTTTTCTCCTTGGCCCAGGTAAGATGCTTCTGGCATTGTCTATTGATCATGAGTGGCTTGACACAAGGAGTGTGACACTTGTAGGCCATGTCCTGGATACGTCTGTGTGTGTTGACACTTGAAGCAATGACTCCAGCAGCAGTTTACTCCTTGTGAGTGTCCCCCAAATTTTTGAATGGCCTTTTCCTAACAATCCTTTCAAGCCTGCAGGTATCCTGGTTGCTTGTGCACCTTTTTCTACCGCACTTTTTTCTTCCTCTCAACCTACCATTAATATGCTTGGATACAGCACTCTGAAAAGTCAGCTTCTTTAGCAATGACCTTTGTGGCTTACCCTCCTTGTGGAGTGTCAGTGACTGCCTTCTGGACATCTGTCAAGTCAGCAGCCTGCTGAAACAGACTAAGGGACCTTTTTAACCGCTTAGGAACCTTTGTAGATGTTTTTTGTTAATTATAATTTGCTGAGATAATGACTTTTGGGTTTTCATTGGCTGTAAGCCATAATCATCAACATTAACAGAAATAAACACTTAAGATACATCACTATGTTTGTAATGATGCTATGTCATATAGGAGTTTCACTTTTTGTATTGAAGAACAGAAATAAATTAACTATTCGATATTCTAATATAATGAGAAGCACGTGTGTGTGTATTTAATATATTCGATCCAATTTCTAACCCCTATTTGTGACCACGGTTTGTGATTATTATTTGTTAGGGTTATACTTGTGGACACCTTTAGGAACAGCCGATGTTGAGTGGGGCACCATATTGCATTCTAGGGTGCCAACCTCCATGACAGGCACGAATCGGGCCTTTTCAGCGTCTAAAAGTAATAATTTACAATTCCATATCTGTCCCTATTTTAACCTGGGGAACATTGGAACACCTGTCATTGAGTGAATTTTCTACAGTGTGGCAAGTATTGGAGATATACTTACTGAGCACGTGCTTTTATTAGTAGTACCATTGCATTATTTGAAGTCAATAAGATGTTAATATATAATTATTAACCTAATAAAGATTTACGATTTTAATATAGTTTTTTTTCTGGCACCAAAAGTCACGGTATTCTCTGCTGCAGGTCTAGCAGAGCTCAGTTGTTGATCTGTATATCACCACCCCTATACCACATCTGTGTACATAGTGTAATGACTGAGAGCTGCCAACACTACGCAACAAAATTTAAAAAGTTGTCTGGTTCAGAAATCAAATTAGCCATTTCTTAATGATTTTGTTGTGCTGAATTCAAATATGACAAGAAAAACTGTTAGGCCTGTTTCACACTTCCGTTTTCTGGCGTCAGTCAAATCCGTCATTAGCAGGATAAAAACTGATCCGACGGATTTGCCTGGCGGATCCGTCTTTTTCCCCATACACTTCTATTAGCGACGGATAACGATGGAGAGCCTTCCGTTGTGCGACGGATCCGTCATAAAATTGCTGTCCGTCGGCCGGAATAAACGTCCATAGGAACGTTTTTGTCTGCGTCAAAAAGACGGATGGTGACGGAACCGCCGCCGTCCGTCGTCTGCTAGAATGGACGCCTATGGGCGACGGATGCGTCACCGTCCGTCACATGACGGAATCCAGTGACGGATTCCGTTTTTTTTAAACTGAGCATGCCCAGAAGAATTTCCATTCCTTAAATTTAACCCCAAAATCCGTTCTGGCACAGAAAATTTTCTCTCTCTCTCTCTCTCTCTCTCATACACTGGCAGCTGCGACACATCCGTCAAAAAACGGATCCAGTGCATCATTTTTTTTAAATCTGCAACGGATCCGTTTTTTTCACACTTTGCCAGATTGTGACTGAAGCAAAAGACTGAAGTGTGAAACAAGCCTTATTTGACTCTAGCTTCCATGAAATCGAAGAGATTGCGTGTTACTGTTATGTAAATTAATAAATAATTATAACCATAGTTATTACTTCTACAAATATAAAACTGCCTTGTATTGTCAAACAAATTTTATTAGATGTATTCAGAGGAAACTCAAGTGTATTTAAATCTACTATATAATTCACATGTCTAAGCACTTTGAACAATTTTAATTTTAACTATTAATATACATAATTGCACAGTATAAAGTATGTCCTTAGTCACTGGATACTCGGCTCGTTTTTACTTGTCTCTTGTATTCAAGCATTGAATTATCTCTGGTGATTGTCCAACAGTAGCCTGAAAGCATCGAAGGGTTCCAATTACCTTATATCTTTTTTCCATAGTTGCAATTTCCTGGTGAAATCGCTCACCGTGCTAGATGCGAATGCAAGAGATGAATCTTTAATGACATGTTGCAGCCAATATTGATACGCCTGAAGAAGATTTTCCACCAGCTCTTTATAGTTGTCTGACTTGGTGTTTCCAAGGAAATTTGTTACCACCAACTGGAATGCTACCCATGCAGCCTTTTCCTTGCCACGCAGTAAACGGTGAAACTCCTCATGTTGCAGAAGCACACGAACCTGAGGTCCAATGAAGACTCCTTCCTTTATCTTTGCTTCACTCAACCTTGGAAACTTACAAATGAGATACTTGAATGCTTCTGCATTTTTGTCCATTGCCTTTATGAAGTTCTTCATGAGACCCAACTTGATATGCAATGGATGTAACAGAATTTTCTGTGGTTCGACAAGTGCTGGATGTATAGTCCACTTCTTGTTCTTAGATATTCCTTTCCCAATTGGAGGCACCATGCAAAAGTTACAATTGGTAGTATGGTCAGTTGGCTCTCTCCATACTATTGGCACTGCAAAAGGCATTGATTGTATTTTTCCCATTCAACCACTGTTCTGTGTGAGGTGCGATGAACATCGATTACAGCATGTATGTGGAGCCCAACTCTTGTCCTGATCTCCTATTTTGCAGCCAAAATACAGGTTGTAGGCTTTCTTAACCATATGAGTCAAGTTTCGCTTTTGTGACTCAAAAGTCACCTCACCACAGATATAGCAGAAATTATCTGCTTTATTAATGCAAGCCTGAAGCATCACTGAATAGCTGAACGATGATATCAGTCGACCTCTGAAATTGCTGTGTGACTAATAGAGGGAGAACATGCGCCTTTTATAGAGTTGTGTGACGCAAGTTTAATTAGGATTGCATCCTCTTTTTTTTTCTTTGGCGTCTATCATTGGTCATTTAGAGATGATGAAATACTGATGACTCAATTCATTAGTCATTTGGAGATGATGCAGTATTGATGAAGCAATTCATTAGTCAGTTGGCTGGTGCAAAACTGATGACGCAAGGCTGATGATATATTCCATGACTAGCGTTGTATCAAAGGTTGTGAAAAATATTGACGCACCCCTGTATCATAAAAATTAGAGCCAATTTCAAAATTTAGGCATTTTCGTTTTCCGCACTCGAAAATTAGTTAAGTTGAACTGTTTTCATGTCTGAACCAATTTTGCTGGGCTCTTTGCTGGATTAGGATACCCAAGACAATTGTCCTGTAATGATCTCCTGCAGCTAAAACACGGTTTATATTGAAACAACAAAACGCATCTGCGTACGTGACACATCACGATAATCAAGATGTCTGCTCCTACGTCATAGTGCGTCCAGGTTTTTTTTTCGTTACCAGATTCTAGGGGTGCTATTAAAAGAATTAGACAAGCCATAATACCCTCCCCTCCCCGAAATATGTTGACGCTCTGATGGGCCAGAATTGATGACGTCCTAACCATCAGTCACCACATTATGCAGGCAATCAGTGGCCTTAGGAGGCAGGTCACTGATCTGTAAATGAAACCAGGTGCTCCTGAAGGATTGGTGCTCATAAAGTTGGGTCCTATTCCTTAAAATTATTGTGAGAACTCGACACTTAAAGACGCAAATAGAATTCTTTATTGGTAAACGTAGTCCATGTCTGAGTATGACGTATTGGTCAAAACTGTGAAAGTCATCAGATACATGGATTGCAAAGGAGCTTGGTGAATATTCTAGCAAGAAAGCACTGAATATAAGGCGGACAACCCCCTGTGGGAATGGCGCTAATGAAAGGTTCTAATCTGGGGATCTTGATGTCCTCTTTTGTGGTCCAGCAGATTCCGGCAGTAAACATGACTTGTTTTTTTTAAAAGCAGCCTTATAATGTGATAACTTCACAATAAAAGCAGCTTTTAAAGCTTTCTTCCAAGAAAGTAATCAGCTAGAATTCATCTCTTTGACTACGGGCTATCACAAACAGAAATCGTGGCAGCCTTTGAATCCTAGAACATGCCTTAAAGTGGAATTTCACTTTAATTAAAAATCTTGAAGACATCTAGTGTTATCGCTTAGCTAGTTTGTCTTGACATTAATACTATGTGTTTTTTTTGTAGATTCTATAAAGCTTCAGCTGGTGGAAGCTGGTCTGGTGGAGTGTTTACTTGATATAGTCCATCAAACTGTGAATAGTGAAAAGGATGACGATATGGCGGAACTGAAAACTGCCTCTGATCTAATGGTCCTTCTGCTGTTAGGGGTAAGTACACGTAGAATTTGAGTGACATGTCAGGAGTGTGGAAAGATAGATGCTGAATGCGAGATGACCTACAGTGAGGTCCAGAAATATTTGGACAATGATAGAATCTTCAGGATTTGGACTCCGCATGCCACTATTTGTGATATAAAATGATATAACTGACATGTAACTGAAGTGTAGACTTTCAGGTTTAAGTAAAGGGGTTGAACAGAAATATCCTGTGAAACATTTAGGAATTGCAACCACTTTTCTACAAAGCCTAATTTTTTTAGGGGCTCAAAAGTAATTGGACAAATAAACTTTACCATAAATAAAATATTCATTTTTAATACTTTTGTAGGGAATCCTTTGCAGGCAATGACTCCCTGAAGTCTGGAAACCATGGACGTCACCAAATGCTGGGTTTCCTCTTTGTGATGTTTTGCCAGGCCTTTACTGCAGCTGACTTCAGTTGTTGGTTGTCTGTGGGTCTTTCAAATTTTGTCTTAAGCATGTAAATTGCATTCTCGATGGGGTTGAGATCTGATGATTGACTCGGCCATTGCAAAACATTCCACTTCTTTGTAAAACCTAAGAAATTGAAAGAATTGGAGCACTCGCTCAGATCCTTGTTGATGTGCAATTTTATTCCATGGTGAAACGTGACATCAAATGGACCATCAGGCTCTCTTATCTGCATTGCTCCCCTGCTACCTGTACTCCGCACTTTAATATGGTTTGTCACGTTTAAACATGAAATAAAATTGCACATCAAGAAGGATCTGTGTGGGTGCTCCAATTCTTTAAATTTCGTATGTTTTACCTTGGTTATACTTATGTGAGTGCACCACTCTGCAGAGATCCTAAGGAGGCGTATTGAAGTGTGAACCAGTGAACATTGCTTGATTCCAGCACCTTGTGCTTAATTCTTTCTCCATTCCACTTCTTTGCCTTAAAAAAAAAAAAATCCTGGGTTACTTTCGCAGTATGTTTTACGTCATTGGACGTTATCGCACAGTATAGTTAGACAATCAACCTTGCTGCTTTTCCTTATATTTCACCAGAAAGTATAGCACTGTACACTTCAGAATCTCCGGCTGCTTCTGTTTTCAGTCACATCATCAATAAACACTAGTGACCTAGTGCCATTTGTAAGCCGTGCATACCCATTCCACCACACTGCCTCCACCATGTTTTACAGAACATGTGGTGTGCTTTTGGATCTTGAGCCGTTCCAAGCCTTCTCCATTTCTTTCCATCATTCTGGTACAGATTGATCTTGGTTTCATCTGTCCAAAGAATGCTTTTCCAAAACTGGGCTGGCTTCTTTAGCTGGTTTTTGTCAAAGTCTAATCTGACCCTTCTATTTTTAAGACTGATTAATTGTTTGCACATTGTTTGCTCTTATGATGTCTTTATGGTAGACTTGGATACTGAAAAACGTTCCTGAAGAGTGTTCTTCACTTAAGTGGATAACGTGAAGGGGTTTTTCTTCACCATGGAAAGCATTCTGTGGTCATCCACCAGTGTTGTCTTCCATGGATGTCCAGGCATTTTTGAGTTCCCAAGCTCATAATTGCGTTCTTTTTTTGCAGCGTGTACCAAACTGTTGATTTGGCCAATCCTAACATTTCTGCTATCCCTCTGATGGATTTGTTCTTTTTTCAGCTTAATGAAGGTCTGTTTCTCTTCTATTGAAAGCTCCTTTGACCGCATGTTGCGGATTCACAGCAACAGTTTCAAATGCAAATGCCACCCCTGGAATCAGCTCCAGACCTTTTTACCCGCTTAATGGATTAACAAAGAAATAACTTATGCAGCCCAATAGAGTTTTTGAGAATTTGAAAGGCAGCTACATATCAGAGATATAAATCGTAAACCCTTACTCCAATTAGGGTGTAAATGCCCTCAAATTAAAGCTGCGAGTCTGCACTTTAATCCCACATTGCTTATATAATTGTATCTTGAATATGTTTCGGTAAACAGCTAAAATGCCAAAACTTGTGTCACTGTTCAAATATTTCTGGCCCTAACTGTATGTACATGATGAGAACAGATCCTTCTGTCCATTTATTTATTTCCTTGGCTCTATGCTCTAGTGGAAACCTGGCAAATACATAAAAATACAGTTGCAAAATATAAATTAATAGCACGCAGTAATTTCCCTTTATAATGACAGACTGTGTTAAAGGGGTTGTCAAGTGAAAACATGTTAACTACTATCCACTATATAGGTGATATTTTGCTGATCAATGGGAGTCCCAGTGCTTGAACCTGGACTGATCAAAAAATCGGGGAGCTAACCTCTGGTAGGGAGAAAACAACTGTAGTAAAGGCTTTCAGAAATTAGTTGTGAAGGCAAATCTTTGCACTACCAAGACAGTATCTGATCAAATGATGTTATATAGTGTTGGGGAGTATGTGTGCATTTGTGCAAAATTTTGGGGGTAAATGGGGGTGCGTCTTAGTCGGAATATGCTTACAAATACTGTTGCGGCAGGAGGAGTCGGGTGATTCTGTGGCGGTCCCGGTCCGACACTGCCGAGTGATGATCACACCCCCATTCCCAGGCTGGTGCAGCAGGTTCGGCTGTGGTGCGGGGGGGCTCCACCGGCTTCTTGTGAAAGCCCGGAGGCCCGGCATATCCATTGCTGTGATGTGGTGGCTTCTGGGAAAATGGCTGCCGGGGGCGGCGCATGCTCAGATTGAGATCTCGGGAGACGAGATCTCGGAACGAAATCTCATTCTCGAGATCTTAATCTGAGCATGCGCCACCCCCGCAGCCATTTTCCCGGAGGCCACCACATCACAGCAATGGATGTGCGGGGGCCTCCGCGCTTTCACAAAATGCTGGCGGAGTCCCCCCCATGCACCACAGACGCAGCCCATTTTCCCCAAAAAATTTTTGGGGAAAAAGCGCCTCTGATAGTCCGAAAAATACGGTATATTTTAAAAGGGGGTCTTAATTTAAAAATGGGTAGTTCATGTAGTAGGCAACCCATTTGACATAAAAACCTGATTAAAATAGTTATTTTCTGATGACATTCCCTTTTAAGAAGTGGTTGATAGCATGTAAAATAAATTGTCTCTAAAGAAAAGGTACTTAACTGTACGTTTAGTTTGTGTGACGTCCTGAAAGCGTGAAAAGCCTCCAATACAGTTTAAATTACATGCATAATTGGCTACAATCGCCATAAGAACGTGTGTTTTGATTCTCTCTAGATAAGTTGGCCTATGGAAAGTTATTCTGAATAAATAGTAATTCAGTTTATTTTATTTTTTTAAGTTTTGTCTATGAATAGCTGTTTGTGTTGAAAGTTTGATTTGTTTTTGTTTTTTGTACAGATGAGTCCATGCAGAAGCTTTTTGAAGGTGGAAAAGGCAGCGTCTTTCAGAGGGTTCTATCCTGGCTTCCATCACACAATCATCAGCTACAGTTAGCTGGTGCCCTAGCAATAGCCAATTTTGCTAGAAATGGTAATTACCTTTTAGTTTTGTAAGGCTGAGTTCACATCTGCGGTATGTATTCCCTTGTTCTGTTTCATCACCGAAGCAAAAAAATAAATTTCAAGTTGTGATGGGTCGTCAAATGGCAGATTCTAATAAGGACCTTTTACACCCCCGACTGACCTTTTAAGGGGACTCTGTCAGAATGACTGTTCAGACCAAGTACAGGCACTTGGTGCTTCATGGTGGGTCAGTCATTTAAATATACCTTCCCACCTGCTTGGTTTCCTTCCATCAACACCCTTCTGTGGCCCTATGAAGCCAGAGATGTCAATCAAAGAAAAGGGGGGTGGAGATTGAGGGGAAATAAGCAGTGGGAAGCTGTATTTAAAATATTGGCCCCACTGTGAAGCACCAAGTGGTGGACTTTTCTTTTGAACAGTCATTCTGTGCTGACAGAGTCCCTTTAAAGGGAATCTTTAACCAGGGTTTTGCTTCCCCATCTGAGACATCATAATGTAAGGACAGAGACCCTGATGTATCACTTACTTGGTTGCTTGCTGCTGTTTTGATCAAATCAGTGTTTTATTTGCTGTAGATCTACCAGTTCTGAATATTGAGCTCGGTATAAGTCCGATCACACCACTGATTAACTGCTTTCTGTGTACACTGTACATAGGCAGAAAGCTACTAATCAGTGGTGTAGGGCGGGGTTATACATCCGGTGATTGTGGTGTGAATTGCAGACTGTTCTTGGGTTTGCTTGCGCGTCATAATGTTGTACTGCATTTGTTTTGTGAGATAAGGATAAGATAAGGCTAGGATGTGTTATCTGCTGTAAAGTCATGCCAGCGCTGGTATGTTACTGTCCACAAGGAGAAACCTTACCCGTTAGATCTCAGTCTTAGCTTCTCGCCTAGCCAAATTAGTTCTCATACTTTGCACTGACGAGGGGGCGACACCGTGTTTGCAAATTGAGATTCTGATTTGGCTTTTAACCGAAGTCAAATTTTAAGGCTCGTTAAAGGGTCGATAGTGACTTGTAGGAGCGCTACTACCAACAGGTGGCGCTATAGAGTTCAAGTCCTCTTCCTCTCTGAAGAGGCAATTTGCATACTTACTAGTACTACTTTAAACCAATCCTGTATATGTTGCCTGCCAGGGTTGACATTAATCTGTTTAATTTAGATGGGAATTGCATTCATATGGTGGACAACGGCATTGTTCAGAAGCTCATAGATCTTTTGGACAGGCATGTGGAAGAAGGCAATGTAACTGTACAGCATGCTGCTCTTAGTGCTCTAAGAAACTTGGCCATTCCTGGTAAGTAATACAAATGCTGATGTAAATTAGTATTTGCATTGAACAACATTTCTGTTGCAAGTCTCTCTGCGTAAGAAAAAAAATGCTATTTTTTTTATCCATTTATGTTCTTATAAACAAGATGTGTAAATTGTCCATTGTTGAAAACTAGTCCTCAAGTAGGTGTATTCTGATTATCCTGTTGACATTCAATCTGCGTAATAGAAGTGATTTTTCTTTTATTTATCATCCAAACATTGTAAAAAATTTTTAAAAAAACTAACTTCTTTCTGCCCAAAATACCATGCTATAGTGCTGTTTCAGTGATCAGTCCATGTTCCTTTAGAAGCTTAATTCTCCTGCTGCTCCGCAAAGAACCAAACCCTATATTCTGAAAATCCGTTTTCTGTAAGTTCCCATGTCTGAGTGCTGGGGCAGGGAGCAAAGAGGCTAAATTAGAGAAAGTCCTATATACAGGCTGTTTGAGTATGGTGTGAGGATCTTGCTGAGCAGCAGTTGAAAGTAGCTTTAAAGGAACATAAACGGCATTGAAACAGCATTGGGTTTGGGAGAGACAGAAGCAAGATAAGTAAGTGAAGTATATCACAAAACTCATAACTTTGTAAGGATAAATAATTAAAAAAATCAGTTGTGACCCAATTTTCCCATATCTGTAAATGGTATACCATTGTACGTTTTGTTGATGTACTGAGATTTCCCATCAATCAAGTTCAGGGTTTTTTCCATTGCTTCACAAAGCCACAAAATCTGTGTCAGGGCCACATGTCAAAGATTTCTAATGGGCCCCTGTCATTATGACCCCAGGAAGCACTTACTGACCTAGCTGTGTGAACATTAAAATCAAATTGCTTTTGTTCGGTGTTACGAACAGCAATTTTCTTCTGTGCTCGAGCCTTTGTTGAGCAAGAGAATTTATTAAAAGATGTAGCACAAAGTGAAACTAAAGCAGAAAATGACATGTACAACTAAAGGTAAATTAGACTATTATTCTGACACATAATTACAAGCCAACGTGAACCTGCCTGTGCCCTTTTACATATCTATATGTAGACCACATGACCGGGCCCACATAAGAATAGCTTGTGTTACGGCATTTTCTTTTTATCTTTCATAGTTGTGAATAAAGCAAAAATGTTGTCCGCTGGAGTAGCGGAAGAAGTGCTGAAGTTTCTGAAGTCGGAAATGCCTCCAGTACAGTTTAAATTACTGGGAACCCTACGGATGTTAATAGACGCTCAAGGTAAGAACGAGCTGTAGAGGGTGCCGAGATTTATTTAATTAAATAATGCTTTCTTCTGTATGGTGTATGGTCATGAGCACAAATTTGTGTAATATGATTCTAATATCTGTTAAAGGGAACCTGTCGCCAGGTTTTCCCAATATAAAGTACAGCCACCACCTTTTGAGGCCATTTTTAAATCCCCTCTCCCCTCTCGTCCAAGTTGTCGTCCTCCTGCTATCCCCAGTCGCGCTCCTGTGGAAAACACTGTACTACACATGCGCCAATTTTACTTCTGGATCATGTGCGCTCTTTGGCTTTCCCAGTACAGTCATGGCCAAAAGTTTTGAGAATGACACAAATATTATATTTTCACATGATCTGCTGCCCTCTGGTTTTTATGTGTATTTGACAGATGTTTTTATCACAGACAGAAATATAATAATTGCAAACATATGAGTAACAAAAGCTTATATTGACAGTTAGAATGAGTTAATGCAGCAAGCCAATATTTGCAGTGTTGACCCTTCTTCTTCAGGACCTCTGCAATTCTCCCTGGCATGCTCTCAATCAACTTCTGGACCAAATCCTGACTGATAGCAGTCCATTCTTGCACAATCAATGCTTTCATTTTGTCAGAATTTTTAGGTTTTTGTTTGTCCACCCGTCTCTTGATGATTGACCACAAGTTCTCAATGGGATTAAGATCTGGGGAGTTTCCTGGCCATGGACCCAAAATCTCTATGTTTTGTTCCCTGAGCCATTTAGTTATCACCTTTGCTTTATGGCAAGGTGCTCCATTATGCTGGAAAAGGCATTGTTGATCGCCAAACTGCTCTTGGAGGGTTGGGAGAAGTTGCTCTTGGAGGACATTCTGGTACCATTCTTTATTCATGGCTGTGTTTTTAGGCAAGACTGTGAGAGAGCCGATTCCCTTGGCTGAGAAGCAACCCCACACATGAATGGTTTCAGGATGCTTAACAGTTGGCATGAGACAAGACTGGTGGTAGCGCTCACCTTGTCTTCTCCGAATGAGGCGTTTTCCTGATGTCCCAAACAATCGAAAAGGGGATTCATCAGAGAAAATAACTTTACCCCAGTCCTCAGCAGTCCACTGCCTGTACCTTTTGCAGAATATCAGTCTGTCCATGATGTTTTTTCTGGAGAGAAGTGGCTTCTTTGCTGCCCTCCTTGAGACCAGGCCTTGCTCCAAGAGTCTCCGCCTCACAGTGCGTGCAGATGCACTCACACCTGCCTGCTGCCATTCCTGAGCAAGCTCTGCACTGTTGGTAGCCCGATCCCGCAGCTGAAACACTTTTAAGAGACGGTCCTGGCGCTTGCTGGTCTTTCTTGGGCGCCCTGGAGCCTTTTTGGCAACAATGGAACCTCTCTCCTTGAAGTTCTTGATGATGCGGTAGATTGTTGACTGAGGTGCAATCTTTCTAGCTGCGATACTCTTCCCTGTTAGGCCATTTTTGTGCATTGCAATGATGACTGCACATGTTTCTTTAGAGATAACCATGGTTAACAGAAGAGAAACAATGATGCCAAGCACCAGCCTCCTTTTAAAGTGTCCAGTGGTGTCATTCTTACTTAATCATGACAGATTGATCTCCAGCCATGTCCTCATCAACACCCACACCTGTGTTAATGGAGCAATCACTAAAAAGAGGTTAGCTGGTCCTTTTAAGGCAGGGCTGCAATGATGTTGAAATGTGTTTTGGGGGATAAAGTTCATTTTCTAGCCAAATATTGACTTTGCAAGTAATTGCTGTTAAAGCTGATCACTCTTTATAACATTCTGGAGTATATGCAAATTGCCATTAGAAAAAGTGAAGCAGTAGACTTTGTAAAAATTAATATTTGTGTCATTCTCAAAACTTTTGGCCATGACTGTATATGTGCATTGTTCTGCCCTCGTCATGTCAGACACAAGTGCACAGTAGCACGATTGTAGCACACTGTGTGGATGACGTAGGACGCGTCATCCACCTGAAGCAAGCAGGAGGATGGCAGTTGTGGGAAGTGAGGAGGCACTGGATCAAGAGCAGTGATGCCCATCGAATCAGACAGCACTGTGTGTGGGTATAATTAAAGGTCTTTTTTGTGCTATGCATAGGGGATTGAGGGCACACTGTACATACAGGTTACTAAAATACTGTAAAAGAGGCCTTAAAGATGGTGGCTATACTGTTTGTTGGGAAGAGGTCCAAAAAGCCATGTAAATATATCAGTAATTAAAAAGCAGTCCTGCAGCTTAGCAAAAATTAATATCGGCTAGTTCAACTAATGGCCTATAAAAAGGTGTCTCATTACCAGGGTGCCAACAATAAACATCTCATGATGGGTAAAACCAGTGAGCCGCCTCAAGACCTTCGCAACCTTATTGTTACAAAACATGTTGATGATATTGGGTACAGAAGAATTTCTGAACTATTGAAGGTTCCAGTGAGCATTGTTGAGGCCATAATCTGGAAGTAGAAAGAACATAATTTCACCATAAACCGGCCACAACCAGGTTCTCCCACCAAGATTTCAGATAGAGTGAAAAGCATTATCAGAAGAGTTGTCCAAAAGCCAAAGACCACCTGTGGAGAGCTACAGAAAGACCTGGAATTAGCATGTACAATTATTTCAAAGAAAACTAAAAGTAATGTATTCAACCTTCATGGCCTGTATGTATGCTCACCTAGCAAAATTACATTGCTGAAGAAAAAGTATGTTCAAGTTCGTTTAAACATTGCTCAACAACATTTAGTCAAGCCTGTGCTGTGACATACTGGCAGAATGTAATCTGGTCAGATGAGACCAAAATTTAACTCTTTTGGATGCCATAATACGCAGCACGTTTTGGAGGCCTAAAGCTTCTACATATCACCCCCAAAACACCATACCAACAGTGAAGTTTGGATGTGGTAACATTATAGTGAGGGGCAGATTATCAGCCTAACGGAACTGACAAACTTCATATAATTTAAGGATGGATGAATGGACAAATGTACCAAAACTTTCTTGATGAAAATCTGCGGTCATCTACAAGGATGATGAATATGAAATGAGGGCATTTCAGTAAGATAATTATCCCAAACACACAGCCAAGGAAACAATCAATTGGATTCAGAGAAAAAATAAAGCTGGTTGAATGGCCCATCCAATCACCTGACCTGAATCCAGTAGAAGATTTATGGAAGGAACTAATGCTCAGAGTTCATAGAAGGAGCCCATGGAGCACTCAGGATTTGTTGAGTACTTGTGTGGAAGAATGGGCCAAAATAACACCTGAGCAATGCATGTGACTAGTTTCTCCATACAGGAGGCGTATTGTAGCTATCATTACCAACAAAGTCTTTTGTTTTTTTTGTTTTACAAAAAGCAGGTTTTGCTGTGTTTGCTGCGTTTTTATTGTCTCTTGTGCATGCTGAAAGTTTAGTGCCCCACCAAAAACGCAGCAAAACCCGATGATTGCGTTTTTTGCTGCATTTTTGCACTTACTCATTGCTTTTTACCAGTGAAAAACCGCTGAAAGAAGGGACATGCTGCAGTTTTCCAATTCAGTCAGGAATAAAATAAAAAAAAAAACAGTGTGCGCGTGAGATTTGTAATCTCATAGCTTTTGCTGGTGCTGTAAAACACCACTTAAAATTTGCATAAAAAAGCCAGCAAAAAAAGTAGCAAAAACGCAACGTGTGAACATAGCTTTATAGTCATTTGATGTATCACTATTTTTTTTTTTTTTTTTTTTTAATCCTAAAGGTAATTCAGCATTGGCATTCGATGTAGTTACTCATAGTCAGGGACATAACATCAGCCCCAGTTCATCATTACTGTTTCTGTTTCTCCGCTTTTCTGGAGTAATTTGCTCCTTTTTAATATTTGTGCTTCATTCTCTATATGCTTTGCAACACTCTTTAAGTTGTTTTTCTTTTTTTCAAGGTTTTTTTTCTTTCTCAACCACTTTGCTTATCAAGATGTTGTGGACAGTCATGAAATGTGACTTTTACCAAATATTGCAATTTTTTTGCACATCTCACTTCAGTCCTTGCACGGATTAAGGTTTTTGGAGGTTTCAGTTTGACACATTTTTGTGACTTTAAAGGATGTGTGACTTTTGGTATTGGAAACTTGGAAAAAAAAGTTTGAGGATAAAAATAAGTAGCATTTTGATTTTGTGCCAAATTAATGAAAAAAAAAATCAATATCATTTTCGAATGCCACGAGATATACAAAGAAAAGTGACTCTAATAAATTGCAAATGATGAATTGGGCCCTATATCTTTCCTTTAGCTGAAGCTGCTGACCAACTGGGGAAGAACACCAAACTTGTTCAGCGTCTTGTAGAGTGGTGTGAAGCCAAAGACCATGCTGGGGTTATGGGGGAATCGAACCGGCTGCTCTCAGCTCTCATACGGCACAGCAAATCAAAGGTTGGTGAACACTTCAACTGCGGGAAAAGCTAAAAACACTAAAGAAATAACTTGTAAATGCTGTCGGATTTGCGTTACACAGAAAACAAAGAGGAATGCTAATTGTGAAAAAAACGGGAAATCATGAATTTTCTGACATTCGTAGAGAAATATTTCAGTTAGCAACTTGAGAAACTAGTATTTTACCATCCAAAAATGGCCCAGACTTTTGGTTAACATGTATTTGCAATATTACCAACATAATGTAGTGGGTACGAAAAGTATTCAGACCCCTTTAAATTTTTCACTCTTTGTTTCATTGCAGCCATTTGGTAAATTCAAAAAAGTTCATTTTTTTCTCATTAATGTACACTCTGCACCCCATCTTGACTGAAAAAAAACAGAAATGTAGAAATTTTTGCAAATTTATTAAAAAAGAAAAATTGAAATATCACATGGTCATAAGTATTCAGACCCTTTGCTCAGACACTCATATTTAAGTCACATGCTGTCCATTTTCTTGTGATCCTCCTTGAGATGGTTCTGCTCCTTCATTGGAGTCCAGCTGTGTTTAATTAAACTCATAGGACTTGATTTGTAAAGGCACACACCTGTCTATATAAGACCTCACAGCTCACAGTGCATGTTAGACCAAATGAGAATCATGAGGTCAAAAGGAACTGGCCAAGGAGCTCAGAGACAGAATTGTGGCAAGCCACAGATCTGGCCAAGGTTACAAAAGAATTTCTGCAGTTCTCAAGGTTCCTAAGAGCAGAGTAGCCTCCATAATCATTAACTAGAAGAAGTTTGGGACCACCAGAAGTCTTCCTAGACCTGGCCATCCAGCCAAACTGAGCAATCGTGGGAGAAGAGCCTTGGTGAGAGAGGTAAAAAAGGACCACAAGATCACTGTGGCTGACTCCACAGATGCAGTAGGGAGATGGGAGAAAGTTCCACAACGTCAACTATCACTGCAGCCCTCCACCATTCAGGCCTTTATGGCAGAGTGGCCCGACTGAAGCCTCTCCTCAGTGCAACATATGAAAGCCCACATAGAGTTTGCTGAAAAAAACACATAAAGGACTCCCAGACTATGAGAAATAAAATTCTCTGGTCTGATGAGACGAAGATAGAATTATCACAAAAAGTATGTGTGGAGAAAACCAGGCACTGCTCATCACCTGCCCAATACAATCCCAACAGTGAAACATGGTGGTGGAAGCATCATCATGCTATGGGGGTGTTTTTCAGCTGCAGGGACAGAATAACTGATTGCAATTGAAGGAAACCTGAATGTGGCCAAGTACAGAGATATCCTTGATGAAAACCTCTTCCAGAGTGCTCTGGACCTCACACTTGGCCGATGGTTTACCCTAAGCATACAGCTAAAATAACAAAGGAGTGGCTTCAGAACAACTGTGACCATTCTTGACTGGCCCAGCCAGAGCCCTGACCTAAACCCAGTTAAGCATCTCTGGAGAGTCCTGAAAATGGCTGTCCACCAACGTTCACCATCCAACCTGACGGAACTGGAGAAGATTTCCAAGGAAGAATGGCAGAGGATCCCCAAATCCAGGTGTGAAAAACTTGTTTCATTATTCCCAAGAAGACTCATGGCAGTACTAGCTCAAAAGGGTGCTTCTACTCAATACTGAGCAAAGGGTCTGATTACTTACGACCATGTGATATTTCAGTTTTTCTTTTTTAATAAATTTGCAAAAATTTCTACATTTTTGGTTTTTGGAAGTCAAGATGGGGTGCAGAGTGTACATTAATGAGAAAAAAGTGAACTTTTTTGAATTTACCAAATGGCTGCAATGAATCAAAGAGTGAAACATTTAAAGGGGTCTGAATAGTTTCCGTACCCACTGTAGATATATAGGTGTACCAGCAGTCCCGAATTAGGCCTCCCGCAAAAGGGTTCCTTGATGGGAACTTGTCATATGAGCCAGACCGCCCTAACCTCGGGCAGCATGAATCAGCCTGGATACACCATTGCAGCACGGCATATTTTTCTATTAAACGCAATGGCGTTTCAGTGAAAATTTACTTTAAAGATCCGGCTAAGGACTATTGCCAAAGATGAGACTACTTCAGCACCGCCTGCGGCCCCGCTCTTCCCATTGCTGCTGCCGGTGATTGGCAGGTCTCTCCATTGTGTGTACATAGTGAGAAATCTTTCACCTGCAGCGGTACTGGAAGAGTCGGCCAGGGTTGAAGACAGTCTAGTCTGGTTTCCAGCTGTGGTCTCCAGCCAGATCTTTTAAATATATTTTGCCTGAAAAGTCACAGCATTTCACAGAAAAATATACCAGGCTCTGATTCATGTTGCCCGTGGTTTGGGCAGCAAGCATCAGATGTCACGTTACCTATAATTGTTCTTTAATTGTTCTCCCCAAACATCTGGGACGTAATGAGAAAGTGTTCCCCTGCATTGCTGTTCTTCTAGGGTGCACTGTTGATAGCAGGCAGGGTTCGGGAGCCCATAGTTATCATTTGTGTTCTTTTCCATCTGTAATAAGGTAATGCTCTGATGGTGCTGAAGTGTGACACTTCTGGCGGACGGCTATACCCGGCTACAACTTTCTTATTAGTTTGCATTTGACCATTAAAGACTTTATAAGGATAAAAATTTCATGCAAATGGGTTTTTCTTTTATTGCCTGATTTCTCTTTGCCATAGGATGTAATTAGAACCATTGTCGAAAGTGGTGGCATCAAGCACTTAGTCACCATGGCAACCAGCGAACATGTAATAATGCAGAATGAAGCACTTGTTGCCCTGGGATTAATAGCAGCGTTAGAATTACGTGAGTATTTGAAAGGATATGTTCCTTCCTGTTATAAATGTACTGATGTAGTCTGGATCCTCACACAGTTAGCTGTACATTATCAGGCTCTTACCCTGTGATCATGTACATTATCAGGCTCTCTTACCCAGCGATCATGTGTTTTATCAGGCTCTCTTACCCTGTGATCATGTGCATTATCAAGCTCTTCACCACACCAGCGATCATGTGCATTATCAGGCTCTTAACAGCGATACTGTGTATTTAAGGCTTCTTCCCCTGTGATAAATGTGATTTCAGCTATCTACCCTGTGATCATGTGTAATTATCAGGCTCTTACCCTGTGATCATGTGCATTATCAGGCTCTCTTACCCAGCGATCATGTGTTTTATCAGGCTCTCTTACCCTGTGATCATGTGCATTATCAAGCTCTCTCACCCAGCGATCATGTGCATTATCAGGCTCTTAACCAGCGATCATGTGTATTATCAGGCTCTCTTACCCTGTGATCATGTACATTATCAGGCTCTCTTACCCTGTGATCATGTGTATTATCAGGCTCTCTTACCCTGTGATCATTTACATTATCAATATAATAATAATAATAATCTTTATTTATATAGCGCCATCATATTCCGCAGCGCTTTACAGTTTAACAGTTTCAAAACACAAGTCATAAGTAACAATGTTAACAATACAGTAATTAAAGCAAAATAAGACGGCCCTGCTCGTGAGAGCTTACAATCTACAATGAGGTGGGGGAGATACAAAGTACAGGTGGTATATACAATGGTGCATTTACAATGATGGTCCAGCCATCTTGAGGGAGTGAGGGATGGAGATAGTGAATGGGCTACACATACACACTTACACATAGAATGACTTTGATTAGTGAATGTGATAAGCCGCTCTGAACAGATGTGTTTTGAGGGAGCGCCTGAAACCATGCAAATTGTGGATAGTCCTAATTTCTTGGGGTAGAGCATTCCAGAGGATTGGCGCAGCGCGGGAGAAGTCTTGGAGTCGGGAGTGGGAGGTACGGATTAGTGCAGAGGTTAGTCGAAAGTCGTTTGCAGAGCGCAGCAGTCGGTTAGGCGATAGATAGAAATGAGGGAGGAGATGTAGGGGGTGCTGCAGTGTGGGGAGCTTTGTGGGTGAGAACCAGTACTTTGAATCGGATCCTATAATGAATGGGCAGCCAGTGTAAGGACTGGCGAAGAGCGACACGTCCGAGTACTGATTAGCCAGATGGATGACCCTGGTTGCTGCATTAAGGATGGACTGGAGAGGGGATAGTCGAGTAATGGGGAGGCCAAGTAATAGAGCGTTGCAGTAGTCCAGGCGGGAGTGGATCAATGCTACAGTGAGTGTTTTTGTTGTTTCCATGGTGAGAAAAGGGCGGATTCTAGAGATGTTCTTTAGGTGTAGGCGGCAAGAGCGGGCAAGAGATTGTATATGGGAGGTGAAGGAGAGATTGGTGTCAAACATAACACCCAGACAGCGAGCCTGCTGCCGGGGTGTTATTATGGTGCCGCCCACAGCGAGGGAAATGTCAGATTTAGGGAGGTTATAGACGGCGGGAGCAGAAGAAGTTCAGTCAGGCTCTCTTACCCTGTGATCATGTGTATTATCAGGCTCTCTTACCCTGTGATCATGTGTATTATCAGGCTCTCTTACCCTGTAATCATGTACATTATCAGGCTCTCTTACCCTGTAATCATGTACATTATCAGGCTCTCTTACCCTGTGATCATGTACATTATCAGGAGTTTGTATGTTCTCCCGTGTTTGCGTGGGTTTCCTCCGGGTTCTCCGGTTTCCTCCCACATTCCAAAAACATACAGATAGGGAATCTAGATTGTGAGCCCCTTCGGGGACAGCGACGATAATGTGTGCACTGCAAAGCGCTGCGGAATATGTTAGCGCTATATAAAAATAAAGATTATTATATAAAAAATAAAGATTATTATTATTATTACCCTGTGTTATCATAGTGCATTATCAGGCTCTTACCCATCGATCATGTGCATTATCAGGCTCTTACCCATCGATCATGTGTATTATCAGGCTCTCTTACCCTGTGATCATGTTATTATCAGGCTCTTACCCAGCGATCATGTGCATTATCAGGCTCTCTTACCCATCGATCATGTG
>JARQOD010000001.1:258366027-258405332 GCA_033576555.1 Oophaga sylvatica
ACAGCAGAAAAATTCTACTCTTAAGTACAGCCGATCCAACTTGGAAAATGACCAAAAGACGGATGTCTCCAGTACAACAAAAAAAAGGCGAACAACCAGCAGAAGCGGATGTATGATTGTTAAGAGCAAACTCAGCAAGTGGCAGAAAACTCAGACCACCCCTCTTGATTATCAGTCACAAAACAACGCAAGAACTGCTCAACATCCTGGTTTTTCCTTTCTGTTGGCCATTAGACTCAGGATGATATCCGGAAGAAAACGACAAATGAACTCCCAACCTGTCACAAAAAGCGCACCAAAAACGAGCCACAAACTGAGGTCCCCTATCGGAAACAATATCAGTAGGAACGCCATGTAGTTTGACTATTTCCTTGACAAAGGCCTTAGCGAGAGTCTTAGCGCAGGGCAGTTTGATGAAAGAAACCAAGTGACACACCTTGCTAAAACGGTCCACGACCCCCCAGATGACAGTGAAACCCTCAGAGGGGGGAAGGTCAGTAATAAAGTCCATAGCCAATGTGTCCAAGGTGCACTAGGGAACTCCAGAGGGCAAAGCAACCCCGCAGCAGGAGTATGAGAAGACTTAGATCTAGCACACACAGTGCATTGACGCACCCACTTAATGACTTCCTTCTGCCATCCTGGCCACCAAAAACTGCGACCCACAAGTCTCTTGGTCTCAGAGATTCCAGGATGACCTGCCAACCGAGAGTCATGACATTCAACAAACAAATCTCTCCTCAGGGTACCAGGCACAAACAACCTCCCATGTGGCGTGTTAGATGGGGCATTCTCCTGTGCTTTAAGAATCTCATCTTCCAACACGGAGTCCAAAACAGCAATAACAACCCCCTCTTGCAAGATGTTCTCCTCCTCCTCCTCAGTACCCACCATAGGAGAAAAGCTGCGAGACAAAGCATCAGCTTTAACATTTTTAGTACCTGGGATGTAAGTAACGGTAAAATTAAACGTGAGAAAAACAGTGCCCACCTAGCCTGACGGGCATTCAAGCGTTTGGCAGCATAAAGGTAGATCAGATTTTTATGATCGGTGAAGACTTGAATAGGAAATTCCGCTCCCCCAAAAAATGACGCCAGTGTTCAAATGCGAGTTTAATTGCCAACAATTCCCGATTACCGATATCATAATTTAGTTCAGACTCAGAAAATTTCTTTGAAAAAAAAGCACAGGGATGTACTCCATCCGTCTTTGCCTGAGACAACACCGCGCCGACCCACACAGAAGAAGCATCAACCTCAACCAAAAGGTTTAGTCACATCAGGCTGCGTAAGGATGGGAGCAGAGCTGAACCTCTCCTTTAGCAACACAAAAGCCTCAATGGCCTCAGTAGTCCACTGAACCGCATCAGCACCTTTCCTGGTGAGATCGGTCAGAAGTTTGGCAATCACAGAAATTTTTTTTAGAATTTTCTATAATAATTGGCGAACCCCAAAAACCTCTGTATTGATTTCACACCAATAGGTCTAGGCCAATCCTGCACAGCTTGCACTTTCATGGGTCCATCTCAAAACCTTCACTGGAGACAATGTAGCCCAAAAAACTAAGTCTCTGTACAGCGAACTCACAATTTTCTAGTTTGGCAAAAAGTGAATTATCACTCAGTAACTGTAATACTTCACGCACACTCCTCCAATGAGACTCCAAATCTGATGAATAAATCAAAATGTCATCCAAATACACAACCACATTTCTGCCGATCAAGGTCTAAGGATGTCATTAATAAGATTCTGAAAAAATGCCGGAGCACTGGAAAGTCCAAAGGGCATGACCAGATTCTCTAAATGACCAGTGGAGTGTTAAACGCAGTCTTCCATTCATCCCCTCCCTTTATGCGCAACAAATTGTATGCCCCTCGAAGATCAATTTTCGAGAACCACTTGGCCCCACTAACTGATTAAACAAATCAGGAATCAATGGCAGTGGGTAAGGATTGCGTACAGTAATCTTATTAATCTCACGAAAGTCTAGACAAGGCCGTAAACCGCCGTCCTTTTTTTTAACAAAAAAAATCCAACCGCCACAGGAGATTTGGAAGGCCTAATGTGACCGGCGGCCAAGCTTGTCTGTATGTATACCTCCAAAGCCTTTCTCTCAGGAATAGTCAAATTAAATAAACGACTTTTAGGAAGAGTCGCTCCAGGGACAAATTCAATTGCACAATCATAATCTCTATGAGGAGGCAATACCTGCGATTCCTTATCAGAAAAAACTTTCCAAAAATCCTGAATAGGTACAGGTAACTCCCCCTTAACTACAGCAGCAATACGCCCGTTACAACACTTGTCATAACAATTGGGACTCCAGGACTTAATTTCATTGGTAGACCAATCCAGTACTGGATTGTGCAATTTTAACCAGGGTAACCCCAAAATCACCGGTGAGGGCAAATTATTCAAAACTACAAAATCCAAATTCTCTTGATGAACACCATTAATAGTAAGAGGAAATTCACAGATATGGTGAGTAACATTTTTCAAGGGAGAACCATCCACAGACACCACATTAATAGGGAAGACAGAAGTTTGGGTTTTAATTTTAGTTTTTCCAAAAATTTCCCATCAATCACATTGAGAGTTGAACCACAATCCACAAATACCCGAAACTCCATTAATTCCTCCTCAACAGCAGTGGTAGCAGAAAGAAAGACACCTTAATTGTTTAAACAAGCTATGCGGGCGAAACTGACCTCATTTTTTTTTTCTCTTTATTCATTCGAAGCGCACAGTTCTTAATGAAATGCTCAGATTTACCACAATAGAAACACAAACCTTGAGCAAATCTGCGTTCTTTTTCTCGAGAGTGAGGTGCCATTGCTCCAATTTCCATCGGCTCTGCAATGTCAGTACATTCCTTCTCCAAACTTGGAGCTGACAAGGCAGATTTACTCTCATTAACCCTTGCACGCAGTCTCCTATCCACCCGTATGGCTAATTGCATAGCCTCTTGCAAGTTACCAGGTATAGGATAAGCAATCAGCAAATCTTTAACCCTTTCACTTAACCCTGCAAGAAATAAACTTTTCAAAGCTGAATCGTTCCAGCCCACCTGAGTGGACCACCTTCGGAAGCGAGTACAATATTTTTCCACATTACCTGATCCCTGTCTCAAACGTCTCAATTCTGTCTCAGCTGATGAAACACGATCAGGATCGTCATACAATAACCCCAAAGCAGAAAAAAAACTATCCACTGATCTAAAGCATGGACCACTAGACTGCAGAGAAAAGGCCCAGTCCTGAGGTTCTTTGCGCAAAAGTGACATTATGAACCCTATGCGCTGTGATTCATCACCAGAGGATCTGGGTCTCAAACGGAAATACAACAAGCAAGCATTTTTAAAAGAAAAAAATCTTGTTCACCAAAAAATAAATCAGGCAAACGTACCTTTGGCTCCACGAAATGTGCTCCAGAACAACTACTCACGTGTTGCTTTATCTCAGCCACCTCCAGAGAAAGTCCCTGCAGGCGTTGAACCAAATCCTGAACCGAAACCATGATGAAACAGAAAATCTTTCCTTAGAGATTTTTTTTTTTTTTTTTTTTGGGCTGGACTTACTGTTATGATCTGCTACAAGCACTAAGGAAAGATGGGAATTCTGTCCCTACAATAGGACTGAGCTGGATCCCTACGATGTAACGGGGAACCTGATCCTGCGACCAGACCCGCTAAAGTCCTCAGCTAGTCTGAACGAAGACCTATAGTTGCGAGGGAGGAATCCCTACAAGATCTAGGGACTGGGTGAAAAGGTGGACACCTCCTAACAGAAAGTGTAGCAGGGAATATAAAACAGAAAACAAATACTAAGAGATCCTAAGATAAAGCAAAACTGACAGAGTAAGGCACCTAAGCACCCGGCTAGCTTAAGAGTAGATAATACAATGAAGTCCAGCAAAGCCAGAAGGGCGGAGCCAGACTAAATAGGGCAAAAAGGTCATGTGACCAGCAAACAAACAAAATCTAACAAGAGGGTTCTAACAGTTTGAGTGGTCTATATGTCTGAAAATACCCAAAAGTGACACCATTCTAAAAACTGCACCCCTCAAGCTGATCAAAACCACATTCAAGAAGTTTATTAATAACCCTTCAGGTGCTTCACAGGAGCTGAAGCAACGTGGAAGTAAAAATTGAACATTTAACTTTTTAGTCACAAAAATTATCTTTTACAAACATTTTTTTTTATCTTTACAAGGGTAAAAGGAGAAAAAGGACAGATAAAGTTGTTGTGCAATTTCTCCTGAGTACACCGATACCCCATATGTGGGGGAAAACCACTGTCTGGGTGCACGGCAGGGCTCGGAAGGGAAGGAGCGCCGTTAGACTTTTTCAAACCAAAATTGGCTGGAATTGAGATTGTACGCCAGGTCGCATTTGGAAAGCCCCTGATGTGCCTAAACAGTGGAAACTGATAAAAACCACATTCAAGAAGTTTATTAACCCTTCAGGTGCTTCACAGGAGCTGAAGCAACGTGGAAGGAAAAATTTAACATTTAACTTTTTAGTCACAAAAATGATCTTTTACAAACAATTTTTTTTATTTTTACAAGGGTAAAAGGAGAAAATGGACAGATAAAGTTGTTGTGCAATTTCTCCTGAAGTACACCGATACCCCATATGTGGGGGAAAACCACTGTCTGGGTGCATGGCAGGGCTCGGAAGGGAAGGAGCGCCGTTAGACTTTTTCAAACCAAAATTGGCTGGAATTGAGATTGGATGCCATGTCGCGGTTGGAGAGCCCCTGATGCGCCTAAACAGTGGAAACCCCCCACAAATGACCCCATTTTGGAAACTAGACCCCCTAAGGAACTTATCTAGATCTGTTGTGAGCACTTTGAACCCCAAGTGTTTCACTAATGTTTTTAATGCCTGGGTGTGGAAAAAAAAATTCCACAAAAATGATTTTTTAGTCCCCAATTTTTGATTTTTCCCGAGGAAATTGGACCCCAAAAGTTGCTGTGCAATTTGTCCTGAGTACGCGGATACCCCATATGTGGGGGAAAACCACTGTCTGGGTGCACAGCAGGGCTCGGAAGGGAAGGAGCGCCGTTAGACTTTTTCAAACCAAAATTGGCTGGAATTGAGATTGGACGCCAGGTCGCATTTGGATAGCCCCTGATGTGCCTAAACAGTGGAAACCCCACAAGTGACCCCATTTTGGAAACTAGACCCCTAAGGAATTTATCTAGATCTGTGGTGAGCACTTTGAACCCCCAAGTGCTTCACACAAATTTATAACGTAGAGGCGTAAAATTAAAAAATCATTTTTTCCACAAAAATGATCTTTTCACACCAATTTTTATTTTCCCAAGTGTAACAAGACCCCAAAAGTTATTGTGCAATTTGTCCTGAGTACGCTGATACCCCATATGTGGGGGTAAACCACTGTTTAGGTGCATGGCAGAGCTTGGAAGGGAAGGAACGCCGTTTGACTTTTTCAACGCAGAATTGCCTGGATGCCATGTCGCGTTTGGAGAGCCCCTGATGTGCCTAAACAGTGGAAACCCCCAACAAATTACACCATTTTGGAAACTAGACCCCTCAAGGAACTTATCTAGATGTGTGGTGAGAACTTTGAACCCCCAGGTGTTTCACTAAAGTTTATAATGCCCGAGCGTGAAAATAAAAAAAATCATATTTTTGCCACAAACATGATATTTTAGTCCCCAATTTTTTATTTTTCCAAGGGTAACAGGAGAAATTGAACCCCAAAAGTTGTTGTACAATTTGTCCTGAGTACGCTGATAACCCCATATGTGGGAGAAAACTACTGTGTGAGCACATGTCGGGGCTCGGAAGAGAAGTAGTGACGTTTTGTAATGCAGACTTTGATGGAATGGTGTTAGGTTTCGGTAGCTGAGGAGTGCAGGTAAAAAAGGCAATACACCAGAGCAGTTGGAATCTATGAGATTGCAGTACCCTGACTAACCACCACAACTAGAGGCAGCCGTGGAGCGTTCCTACGTTGGTCCTAGATGCCTCGTCACAGCCTGAGAAACTAACTACACCTAAAGATAGAAATAGGAAAGCTATCTGCCCCGGAGCAGAACCCCAAAGATAATAGAAAGCCCCCAAACAAGTAATGGCGGTTAGACAAGATGAAATACAGACACAGAAAGAAAATAGTATGAGCAAACGCTGGGGCCCAAACTAACTAAATAGAAAAGGATAGGAAGGGTACTTACTGCAATCCCAGAAAACCCTGAAAAGCACCAACTCTACTAATTTCAAAAACGCCTGAGATCACACGACCTCTTCCACCTAAATTAGTTCTCTGGTGTAACAAAATCAAAACAGCAGCCACTGAAAAAACTGGAAAAAGCAAAAGTACAAACATAAGTGGCTGAACTAAACTGAGAGGGCAAAAGCCCCCGGAGGGGACCCTGAAGGCCCCCACAGAAGTGCAGGACAAAATGCAAAAATATAGCACAAAAACAAAAAGAAGAAAATGTCTTATCTGTAGCAGGAGATGCAGACACGACACAGCAGGCTACAAGGGAAACAGGAATGAAGGATTCAGACCAGAACAATTGATCACCGGCAACCCTGATGGGAAGGTGACTCCCTTATATAAGACCAGTCAGTAACACCTGATTCCCAGTCCTCACAATCTTCACTGGACAGACCAGCACCGCTTGTAACCACCAGAGGAAGCCTCTGCTCAGAACTCATCTCAAACCCATTCACAACAGAATGGTCTGCGGGTGTCATGTCGCATTTGGAGAGCCCCTGATGCCTAAACAGTGGAAACCCCCCACAAGTGACCCCATTTTGGAAACTAGACCCCTCAAGGAACTTATCTAGATGTGTGGTGAGCACTTTGAACCCCCAAGTGCTTCACAAAAGTTTATAACGCAGAGCCATGAAAATAAAAAATCATTTTTTTTCCTCAAAAAATGATTTTTTAGCCCGCATTTTTTTTATTTTCACAAGGGTAAGAGGAGAACATGGACCCCAAAAGTTGTTGTCCAGTTTGTCCTGAGTACGTTGGTACCCCATATGTGGGGGGGAACCATTGTTTGGGCACACGTCGTGGCTCGGAAGGGAAGTAGTGACGTTTTGAAATACAGACTTTGATGGAATGGTCAGCGGCGTCATGTTACGTTTGCAGAGCCCTGATGTGCCTAAACAGTGGAAACCCCCCACAAGTGACCCCATTTTGGAAACTAGACCCCCAAAGGCACTTATCTAGATGTGTGCTGAGCACTTTGAACCCCAAGTGCTTCACAGAAGTTTTTAACGTAGAGCCGTGAAAATAAAAAATCTTTTTTTTCCTCAAAAAATGATTTTTTAGCCCGCATTTTTTTATTTTCCCAAGGGTAAGAGGAGAAATGGGATCCCAAAAGTTGTTGTAAAGTTTGTCCTGAGTACGTTGGTACCCCATATGTGGGGGGGAACCACTGTCTGGGCACATGTCAGGGCTCGGAAGGGAAGTAGTGATGTTTTGAAATGCAGACTTTGATGGAATGGTCTGCGGGTGTCATGTCGCGTTTGGAGAGCCCCTAATGTGCCTAAACAGTACAAACCCCCCACAAGTGACCCCATTTTTGAAACTAGACCCCCTAAGGAGCTTATCTATCCTAACAAAAAAAGAAAGTAGACAGTAGTGGAGTTGTCTGAGAATACTCTGACGTGTTGGTCTTTGAGAAGTGTTTGGCATCTCTGTAAAGCTTCCCACACTGCACAAAGTTCCCTGTATTTTGAGGATCTGTTGCGCATTTAATGTGGGCCATGTACCTTGAAGATATTGACCATCTACGTGGGCCCCCCAACCAGTGTGACTCGCGTCTGTAGTGACGTTCACGCAGGGCAAGTTAATCCAAGTTTTTCTTTTTGAAGGTTTTGTGGAGCGGTTCCCCAGCTTAGAGATTCTTTCACCTTTGATTATTTCATCTTGCTGTCTAGAATGGCTGATTGGCCATCCCAAGTAGATAGGAATTGGCTCCACTGAATGCTGGATATACAAAAGGTCATTGCCTTCCTGATTGAAATCTGATTTTTCTTCTGGATGGACTGAATCTCCCTCCTATTTCCTGTTTTGCACTGGAAGGAAGGCGTATTGCTGTTCTGAGTCCAGAAGTATCTCTAGGAAGATCTTCCTCTTTTACAGCTTGGAGTCAGATTTTTCTTTGTTTGTTTATTAGCCATCCTAATCTCAATACTGAGATGGTTGTGGCTAGATGTGAGGTCATCTGATTTGGTGAAGCCGCCACAAAAAATAGATTGTCTAGGTATGGGACGATTAGGATTTCATCTCTTCTTAAAAATTATTGCCCTTATGAAGGTCATGAATGTTGTGGATTGCTCATCTTTAATTAACTTAGCTATGCATTTTGCTCAAAGATTCTTGCTGTATGCTTATGATAGCTTAATATTACACACATCTATAAACCCTCTTCTTATTAGTTGTGTTAGACCTTTTGAGTGTTTCCATGTTCTAAGAATAAACAATGTAATACTTATAGAATATATTCGGACAAGTAAGGTGACAATCTGTCCAAAACCTTACATGTCCCAGGGAAAGGTTCTATGAATTGAATGTCTAAACAGTTAGTGATTTGCCCCTCTATAGTAAGACAGGCTACCGGTAAAAGCTGGCAATTTAAATAGTATAGCTCACCTGGCTTCTATTCATCTGATTCATCAGACTCTAGTAGCTCCAGCTGCGGCCAATCACGCCATCCAATAGGGTCCTGCAGTTCATGCTGAAATGCACACTGCTTCGATGACACATCATATCCCTGCACTGTGTGCGTTCCCGCTGGTATGCACGCTGGGACGCAACAGGTTGCTGGCACTTCTGGACCAGAAGTGCACGTCATGGTGGCCTACATTCCGGCCAGAAGCTTTCAATCAGCTCCCTGCGTGCTTCTGGAACCGGCAGAAGAAAGCGCCCTAGAAAAGGATGTGGCTACCCCAGGAGCACCCAGCTCCACTGGACACTGAGGGTTCCCTTCTTAGAGCTATAAGCATTTGCTTCTGTCATGAGAGGAGGAAAGATATGGAACCACTGATCCTCCAGAACCCTCCAGAGTAAATTTCTTCGAGTTGCGCGCCCCTCCTGTGTCTGCCCCTTATAGGCATAGGAAAAACACTGGTGGATAGTTGTGGGCTATATACGGTAACCTCTTCTGTGTTCCTGTCCCTATCAAGGATAAGAAGGATTGTCTCCTGGTTGTGCTGTAAGAAGGGACGTCCTGGAAATAAATAATTCTATTTTTTTCACCTTTGTCTCTTTTTCATGCGTTCTTTTTGAAGAAGCACTCCCATCAAAATGTGTATGTAGTTTTTAGACTTTGATACAGCTACATGCACATATCAATACTTTGGTGGGTGAAATCCTGCTGACAGATTCCCTTTAAAGGAGTTAACAAGCATTTCCACGACCTGCTAAATGATCACACGTTCTTAGATGACAATTTTTACCAGATTTCTGTTTAGCGCAAGATGTTTTTACCCAACTATCCGACAAACCAATTAAAATTATTTATTACAGCCAACTTTTCTGTCCTAAATATGGACACCTCTTCTGTCTTATTATTGAGAGAACAGTAAAGATTTCACAGCAACTGTAAAATGAAATGTTTCTTGTGTGCAAGGATGTATATGGGGCCCACAGATGTATAAAGACGGCAATACTTGATTATATACAAGTATAATTTAAAGTGAGTTACAATAGGATTCTATTCTGATGACGAGATCCCTGTAAAGCAACACTTTAAAATGCAAGTCTGCCTCTCAGACTTGCACTGAGCGCTTGTGACGTAGTTTCTGACATCCAGCCAGTCGGAAGATGGCACCGCGTGATCGGAGAACGGAACAGTGTCGCTAAACAGGTAAGAAGAAGTCGGAGGGGGGAGTATATGACCGGGGTAAGAGGACTTGCATTTATAGCGCCACTCCAAAGCTGGAGTGATGCTTTAGTCACATCGTTCACAGACAAAAATGTGTTTAAAGCAAGACATAATATTGTTGTAGACATGTCATGCTCAAAACTAGTCTTAATTATTATTCTTATACCTGAATATATATTACTTTTAGACTTCGTCATTTCTTCCATAAAAAAGCACAAAACCACAGACATTCCAAACTCGCTTACTAACATAAAAGTACCATGGTCTGCCATAGAATAAAGGAGCATAACTAAAGTCAGCAGTTTATAAAAGTGCAGCTGCACGGAAGAGCTACAAAAAATTACCACATATGGAAAACAATATCTGAGCGGTCACAGAATTGGAGATACGCCGGATACAGTAGTGATCACAGCCATTTTCCTCCTGAACAGTAGTTCTTCATTCTCTAACCAGCCCTAGTCTTTGGGTCAACACCAAAAAAGTTTCAATTTCAGCAATGGTAGACTTTACATTTCATATGATAGAACCAATTTTGGTCTCAGAAGAATATTGCTCAGTTTGGCCAACAGTATCACAGGGGTATGGCAGGTCTAGAATTAATCTCTAACTTCACTGTTAGTGAAGCCCTGGGCTCCTAGACTCTAACAAGGAAAATGGAAATGGAAAATAATGCAGACTTGGTGAGCGCTGCCAGGAGGACGAGGACCACGGGTGAGGTAAAATACTTTTATTGGGACTATGTGTTTCGGGCCCGATCTGGCTCCTTCATTAGGTACATGGTAAAAGGATATTGATCATGATCTTTTTAAAGAGGTCAATGAGGGCGATAGAAAGATGGTGAAACAAGTAGTGAGATAGTAGAACAATTAAAAATTACATACATGAAACAAAATATATAGACTAATTGTAAAACATACAGTGATATGAAACTTATTTTATGTCCACACTAGTGTGTGGAGAAACCAAGAGACATACACACACCTCTCAAATAAGAACATATCCATGTTTGACTGGACAACAGAAAAAGAACAATTATATAAAAAGAAAAAACAAAAAACAAAACAGCAATCCTCGATGTTTAACCCCTTTTGCAATTTTTCAACTTTGAATTTTCATGCCCTTAAATCACAGAGATATGTCACACAAAATAATTAATAAAGTAACATTTACCACATGTCTACTTTACATCAGTACAATTTTGGAACTCATTTTTTTTTTCGTTAGGAAGTTATTAGGGTTAAAATTTGACCAGCAATTTTTCATTTTTCCAAAAAAATTTACAAAATTATTTATTTTAGGGACCACATTACAATTGAAGACACTTTGAGGGGTCTATATGATAAAAGATACTCAAAAGTGACACCATTCTAAAAACTGCACCTCTCAAGGTGCTCAAAACCACATTCAAAAGTTTATTAACCCTTCAGGTGCTTCACAGGAATTTTTGGAATGTGTGAAAAAAAAAAAAAAACACACACACACCAAAAACGAACATTTAACTTTTTTCACAAAAAAAATTACTTCAGATATATATATATATTTTTTGACAAGGGTCAAAAGGGAAAAATGGACCCCAAAATTTGTTGTGTAAATTCTCCTGAGTAGAACAATACCCAATATGAGGGAGAAAACTAATGTTTGGGCGCACGGCATGGCTCGCAAGGGAAGGAGCATCATTTGACTTTTTGAATGTAAAATTTCCTGGAATCATTAGCGGACGTCATGTCCAATTTGGAAAGCCCATGATGTGCCTTAACACTGCAAACCCCCCTACAAGTGACTCAATTTTGGAAATTAGACCCCTTAAAGAATGTATTTAGATGTGTGGTAAGCACCTTGAACCCCCAGGTGCATCACAGAAGTTTAAAACATTGAGTACGCCAATACCTCATATTTGGGGAATACTATTTTGAGGCACAATGCAAAGCTCAGAAGGGAAGAGGCGCCATATTGGAGTTCAGATTTTGCTGGAATGGTTTGAGTGTGCCATGTCACATTGGCAGAGCCTCTGAGGTGCCAGAACAACAGAAACACCCTATATGTGAACTCATTTTACAAACTACACTCCCCAATGAACTCCTCTAGGGATGCAGTGATCTTATTGACATCACATGTGCCTCACAGAATTTTATACCACTGAGCGATGAAGAAAGAATAAATTAAAGTTGCACCACTAAAATGTTTTAGCCTCAAGTTTTTAATTTTTCAAAGTGCTAATAGGAAAAAATGGACCTCCGTTTGTTGTAAAAAAAAATTCTGAGTGCGCCAATACCCTACATGTAAATCAAGAAATATTTTTCAGGCACAGTGCAAAGCTCAGAAGGCAAGGAGAACCAGATTTTAGGGTATGTTTCCAAGTGGCATAATACATCAGCATTTGCTGCGGATTGGATGCTGTGTACAGCGTAATACCGCTCATTAAGGCGTGGCGTCCATATTCATGGCCTTAATGAGCTGTATTACGTCACCGCTCAGCACAGGAGAACTGCAGGAAGCCGGGTACAACGGAGGATTGCCAGGACGTTCAGCGATGGCACGGGGAGGGTGAGTATGATGGAGAAGGATGGGGGAGCATGGAGGAGGACAAGGAGCACGTAGCAGGACGGGGGGAGGATGGAGAGAACGGAGCAGGACGAGGGGTAGGATGGAAAGCACGGAGCAGAACGAGGGGGAGGATGGAAAGCACGGAGCAGGACGAGGGGGAGGATGGAAAGCACAGAGGAGCACGGAGTAGGACGGGGGGAGGATGGAGAGCACGGAGCAGGACGAGGGGGAGGATGGAAAGCACAGGAGGACGGAGCAGGAGGGGGGAGCAAGACGAGAAAAGGGGGGACGGGAGAGAGCAGAGGGGGGAGCACAGAGGAGGACGGAGCAGGAAGGGGGGAGCACAGCGGAGGACGGAGCAGGAGGGAGGAGCACAGAGGAGAATGGGGGAGCACAGCTGGATGGGGGAGCACGGAGCAGGACGGGGGGAGCACAGCAGGACGGCGTTTATACACCCGGCTTATACTCGAGTCAATAAGCTAACCCAGTTTTCCGTGGCAAAATTAGGGGCCTCGGCTTATACTCTGGTCGGCTTATACTCGAGTATTACGGTATTTTTGCATCGTTTCATTCTGAGAGCTATAACTTTTATTTTTCCGTTGATGGAGCTGTATGGTGGCTTATTTTTTGCGGGACAAGATGACGTTTTCAGTGATACCATGTTCATCTATATCCGTCTTTGTTCGCGTTTTATTCCACTTTTTGTTCAGCGATGATAAAGCATTGTTTTTTATCTTTTATATTTTTTTTTTAACCCCTTTATTCCATTGGACGTAATATTCCGTCCATGTGACCCTGGACCTCATTCCCATGGACGGAATAGTACGTCCAGGGGGAGCGCAGCTAATCGCCGCCGGGTGTCAGCTGATTATCACAGCTGACACCCGGGACTGTGTGTCAGGAGCGGTCACGGACCGCTGCACGCTCCCGAGACCCTCAGAACAGCGCGATGTGATCGCGCTGTTCTGAGGCCTTCCTCCCTCCAAGGACCCGGATCCAAGATGGCCGCCGGGTCCTGCAGGGAGGCGGCTTACTCAGTGCCTGCTGAGAGCAGGCACTGAGAAGCCTGCAGCACTGCCAGAGCGATCGCTGGTGTGACAGAGTGCTGTGCACACTGTCACACCAGCGATCTCACCCTACATAGTGATGTCCCACCCTGGGACAAAGTATAAAAGTTAAAAAAATAAAAACAAAAAGTGTAAAAAAAAAATTCCAAAAAAAAAAATATATATTCCCCAATAAATTCATTTATTCCTGTAAATAAAAAAACCAAAACAATAAAAGTACACATATTTGGTATCGCCGCGTCCGTAACAACCCCCCCTATTAAACTGTCCCACTAGTTAACCCCTTTAGTGAACCCCTTAAAAAAAAAAAAAAAAAAAAAAAGCAAAAAAATCAATGATTTATCATCATACCGCCGAACAAAAAGTGGAATAACACGCGATCAAAAAGACCGATCAAAAAATGTCACGTGCTTAAAAATGGTACCAATAAAAATGTCAACTCGTACCGCAAAAAATAAGACCTCAAATGAGTCTGTGTGCTAAAATATGCAAAAATTATTGCTCCCAAAATGTGGTGATGCAAAAACTATTTTTTGCAATGAAAAGCGTCTTTTAGCGTGACAGCTGCCAATCATAAAAACCCCCTATAAATAGTAAATCAAACCCCACTTTATCACCCCCTTAGTTAGGGAAAATTAATAAAATTAAAAAAATGTATTTATTTCCATTTTCCCATTAGGGTTAGGGTTGCGGCTAAAGTTAGGGTTTAGGGTTGGCACTAAAGTTAGGATTAGGGTTAGGATTAGGGGTGTGTTAGGGTTAGGTTTGTGGTTAGGGTTGGGACTACGGTTAGGGGTGTGTTGGGGTTAGGGTTGGAGTTAGAATTGGGGGGTTTCCGCTGTTTAGGCACATCAGGGGCTCTCCAAATGTGACATGGCGTCTGATCTCAATTCCAGCCAATTCTGCGTTGAAAAAGTCAAACGGTGCTCCTTCACTTCTGAGCTCTGCCATGCGCCCAAACAGTAGTTTACCCCCACATATGGGGTATCAGCGTACTCTGGACCCCAAGAGTTATTGTGCAATTTGTCCTATTTCTTCTGTTACCCTTGGGAAAATAAAAAACTGGGTGCGAAAATATCATTTTTGTAAAAAAAAAAATGATTTTTTTTTGTTTTTACGGCTGTACGTTATAAACTTCTTTGAAGCACTTGGGGCTTCATAGTGCTCACCACACATCTAGATAAGTTCCTTGTGGGGTCTATTTTCCAAAATGGGGTCACTTGTGGGGGTTTCCACTGTTTAGGCGCATCAGGGCTCTCCAAATGCGACATGACGCCCCCAGAGCATTCCATCAAAGTCTGCAATCCAAAACGTCACTACTTCCCTTCCGAGCCTCAACGTGTACCCATACAGTAGTTTTCTCCCACATATTGGGTATCAGCGTACTCAGGACAAATTGGACAACAACTTTTGGGGTCCAATTTCTCCTGTTATCCTTGTGAAAATAAAATATTGGGGGCGAAAAAAATCATTTTAGTAAAAAAAAAAAAAAAATTTTTTATTTTACGGCTGTACATTATAAACTTCTGTGAAGCACTTCGGGGTTCAAAGTGCTCACCACACATCTAGATAAGTTCCTTAGGGGGTCTAGTTTCCAAAATGGTGTCATTTGTCGGGGGTTTCCACTGTTTAGGCAGATCAGGAGCTCTCCAAACACATGGCATCCAGCCAATTCTGCGTTGAAAAAGTCAATCGGCGCTCCTTCCCTTCCAAACTCTGCCATGCACCCAAACAGTGGTTTACCCCCACATATGGGGTATCAGCGTACTCAGGACAAATTGCACAATAACTTTTGGGGTCTTGTTACCCTTGGGAAAATAAAAATTGGGATGAAAAGATAATATGATTTTTTAATTTTACGGCTCTACGTTATAAACTTGTGTGAAGCACTTGAGGGTTCAAATTGCTCACCAAAGATCTAGATAAGTTCCTTAGGGGTCTAGTTTCCCAAATGGGGTCACTTGTGGAAGGTTTCCACTGTTTAGGCACATCAGTGGCTCTCCAAATGCAACATGGCGTCCAATCTCAATTCCAGCCAATTTTGGTTGGAAAAAGTCAAATGGTGCTCCTTCCATACCGAGCTCTGCCGTGCGCAAAAACTGTGGTTCCCCCCCACATATGGGGTATCAGCGTACTCAGGACAAATTGTACAACAACTTTTGTGGTCCAATTTCTCCTGTTACCCTTGGGAAAATAAAAAAATAGTGACTAAAAGATAATTTTTGTGGGAAAAAAATAGGATTTTTTATTTTCATGCCCGGGCATTATAAACTTGTGTGAAGCACTTGGGGGTTCAAAGTGCTCACCAAAGATCTAGATAAGTTCCTTAGGGGGTCTAGCTTCCAAAATGGAGTCACTTGTGGGGGGGTTTCCACTGTTTAGGCTCATCTGGGGCACTGCAAACGGAACATGACCCCCATCAATGTCTGCATTCCAAAACGTTACTACTTTCTTTCCAAGCCCTGCCGTGCGCCCAAACAGTTCCCCCCCCCACATATGGGGTATCAGCGTACTCAGGACAAATTGGACAACAACTTTTGGGGTCCAATTTCCTTGGGAAAAATCAAAAATTTAGGACTAAAAAATAATTTTTGTGGAAAATTGTTTGTTTTTTTTTCACACCCAGGCATTATAAACTTTTGTGAAACACTTTGGGGTTCAAAGTGCTCACAACAGATCTAGATAAGTTCCTTAGGGGGTCTAGTTTCCAAAATGGTGTCACTTGTGGGGGGTTTCCACTGTTTAGGCGCATCAGGGGCTCTCCAAACGCGACATGGCATCCAATCTCAATACCAGCCAATTTTAGTTTGAAAAAGTCAAACGGCGCTCCTTCCCTTACGAGCTCTGCCGTGCGCCCAAACAGTGGTTTTCCCCCACATATGGGGTATTGGCGTACTCAGGAGAAATTGCACAACAACTTTATCTGTCCATTTTCTCCTTTTACCCTTGTGAACATAAAAAAAAATAGTTTGTAAATATAATTTTTGTGGCTAAAAAGTTGAATATTCATTTTTTCCTTCCACGCTGCTTCAGCTCCTGTGAAGCACCTGAAGGGTTAATAAAATTCTTGAATGTGGTTTTGAGTACCTTGAGGGGTGCAGTTTTTAGAATGGTGTCACTTTTGGGTATTTTCTGCTATATAGACCCCTCAAAGTGACTTCAAATATGAGGTGGTCACTAAAAAAAATGGCTTTGTAAATTTTGTTGTAAAAATTAGAAATCGCTGGTCAACTTTTAACCCTTATAATTTCCTAACAAAAAAAAATTTTGGTTACAAAATTGTGCTGATGTAAAGTAGACATGTGGGAAATGTTATTTATTAACTATTTTGTGTGACAAATTTCTCTGTTTTAAGAGAATAAAAATTCAAAGTTTGAAAATTGCAAAATTTTCAAAATTTTCGCCATATTTGCGTTTTTTTAAAAAATAAACGCAAGTTATATCAAAGAAATTTTACCACTATCATGAAGTACAATATGTCACGAGAAAACAATCTCAGAATCGCGAAGATCCGTTGAAGCGTTCCAGAGTTATAACCTCATAAAGAGACAGTGGTCAGAATTGTAAAAATTGGCCCGGTCATTAACGTGCAAACCACCCTTGGGGGTGAAGGGGTTAAGGTGTTCACTATAGTGGTTAATGAGTGGGACAGCTTTATAGGTCGGGACATTGTGGATGCGGCAATACCAATTAGGTGTATTTTTAGTCTTTATATATATTTTTTTCATACAAATATTTTATATATACAATATCTTAATTTTTTTATTATTTTGTTTTTTGTTTTTTTTATATTTTACAATCATTTAAAAACAGGATTTTGGTAAAGACTTACCTGTAAAATCCTTTTCAGCGAAGGAAGGAAGAGAGACACAGTATTCATTACTGATGGGTAGGCGGAGCCCCAGATCAGGATGTTACCTCAGATCAAAAGAGTGATGACTGGCTGGCCCCTCCAGCTCGGGCTCCTCCTACTCAGCTCCAGTCGTACCAAAGCTTTTAGGAAAAGAGCCAAGATCACCAGCGGAGCAACATAACTCCTTCTGAAGGAACTTCAGAGAAAAAACACAAGGATACAGGTTATGCATGCAAAGAAAGCCAAAAACCACAGAGTTCCAGGTACTACTCACGGAACCTGACTACTGCGATGAGCTGGTGATGCTGGAACAGAGCCTTAGCGCGCTGACCTCAGCCCAGATAATCGCTATCAGATAAGGGTCGCGCTGCATCTGAAAACATCAACACACTTCTGCCGTGGGAGGGTGCTGTGTCTCTCTTCCTTCCTTCGCTGAAAAGGATTTTACAGGTAAGTCTTTACCAAAATCCGTGTTTCAGCTGCAGATGAAGGAAGAGAGCCACAGTATTCATTACTGATGGGACGTCCCAAAGCAGTTCAAAAATAAGGGTGGGAAAAAACCAACAAAAGGCAGAAACCCAACAACCTTAACAACAAAGCGCAACCAGCGCTAAACACAAGTTCATCCAGAACTTTAAACTACAGCTGCCTGCAGGACCCTACGTCCGAGGGCTGCATCAGCGGAAGCACTGACGTCCACTTTATAAAACCTTGTAAACGTGTGGACAGAGCGCCAAGTCGCCGCTCGGCAAAGCTGCACTGCCGAAGCACCTTGATGAAAAGCCCACGATGAAGCCACAGCTCTCGTGGAATGGGCTCGAATCTTAATCGGGCAAGATTCACCCCGAAGACGGTAAGCTTCCAAAATAGCTGACCGGATCCAACGAGCTATAGAACCCTTGGAAGCTCGTTGACCACGCCGACGACCTGCCGGAACCACAAACAGGGAGTCCGTCTTACGAAAACCTTGAGTAATAGATAGATAAAACTTCAAGGCCCGCACTAAATCCAATGTGTGTAAATCTCGCTCTTTCGTATTCTTCGGATCCGGACAGAGTGAAGGCAACACAATATCATGGTTAACATGAAATTGTGACACCACTTTAGGCAAAAAATCACCCCGAGTGCGAAGCACTACACGATCCGGAAAAAACTCCAGAAAAGGAGGCGAACAAGAAAGAGCTGCCAATTCAGAAACTCTCCTCAAGGAAGTGACTGCAACAAGGAAAGCCACCTTCCAAGAAAGTAAAGAAAGGCTAGCAGAAACCATAGGTTCAAAAGGTTTATGCTGAAGAGCCTCCAAAACAAGGTTGAGCCGCCAAGGAGACACGGGTGCCTTCCGCGGCGGAAACTTACGAGAGATACCTCGGAAAAAGGAGAGCACGTCTCTATTCGAAGCAATGGTTCTCCGGAACAATAAGGACAGAGCAGAAATCTGACCTTTCAGAGTGCTAACTGCCAAACCCTTGTCTAGCCCATGCTGCAGAAAAGCCAACAGGTTGGGAATGGAAAATTTTCTCGGGTTCCGAGAAGACCCCAAACACCACGAAAAGAAGGTTTCCCAAATTTTGTGGTAAATCCTAGAAGTAGCCGGACATCTTGCAGCACGAAGGGTAGCAATGACCTCGGCTGAAAAACCTCTACGGGTCAAGATTTCGGTCTCAAGAGCCACGCCGTCAAACGCAGGGACATCAAGTCCGGATGACAAACGGGCCCCTGAGTCAAAAGTCCGGTTGAAGAGGGAGTGGAAACGGAGGTGCCGCCAACAGCAACATTATTGTCGAGAACCACACCCTTCTTGGCCAGTCTGGAGCTATCAGAATAGCTGGAATTCTCTCTAGTCTGATCCGACGCAGCACTAGAGGAAGTAAGGATATCGGCGGGAATACATAGATCAGCTCGAACTGATCCCACTGAGCCACTAGAGCATCCACCGCCACCGCCTTCGGGTCCTTGTACCTGGACATGAATGTCGGTAACTTGGCATTGGACCTGGATGCCATCAAATCCACTTGGGGGGTTCCCCAGCGAGAGCACAGTAGTGCAAAGACTTCCGGGTGGAGGCTCCATTCCCGGGATCCATCCTTCTGCGACTGAGAAAGTCCGCTGTAATATTCTGAACCCCTGGAATGTGAATCGCCGAAATGGCTGGTACATTGGCCTCTGCCCAAATCAGAATTCGGGACACCTCTACCATGAGTCTGGAACTCCTTGTCCCACCTTGGTGATTGATATACGCGACAGCCGTCGCATTGTCTGTCTGCACACGGACTGGCAGACCGCTCAAAGGGACCGTCCAATGTTGGAGGCAAAGGAAAATCGCCCTCAATTCCAGGATGTTGATCGGAAGCACAGACTCTTCCGGTGACCATACCCCTGAATCCAGAGATTGTTCCAAACACCCCCCAGCCCGTCAGGCTGGCATCGGTGGTTATGACTGACCACTTCAGAGGGAGGAAAGACTTCCCCAGGGAGAATGCCCCTGGACGTAACCACCATTCTAGAGAATCCCGCACCGCGCGAGAAATGGTGACACTGCAATCCAGCGATTGCGACTGATTCCATCGACTCAAGATGAACCTTTGAAGAGTCCTGGAGTGGAACTGGGCAAAAGGAATTGCCTCCATGGACACCACCATCAGTCCAGAAGACGCATACACTTCCGTAGGGACATTGCCGTTGAGGATGTCATAATCTGTACATGTCGAAGAAGACATGACTGTTTGTCTGGTGGTAGGGAAACTACCGACCGAAACGTGTCGAGATGCATTCCCAAAAAGAGAATTGTCCTCGATGGTTCCAGGGACGACTTCTCCCAATTGACCAGCCAACCGAAGTCTTTCAGAAACTGAAGAGACAAATCCCGAGCCGTCAACGCCTCCTCCTCCGAGGAAGCCACGATCAAAAGATCGTCCAGATAAGGGAGAATCGTAATCCCCTGTCTTCGAAGGAGTGCCATGAGGGGCGCCAGAATTTTTGTAAAGACCCTTGGCGCTGAGGCTAAGCCGAACGGCAGAGCCACGAACTGGTAATGATTCTGACCTATGGCAAATCGAAGAAAGCGCTGATGAGCCTTTCCGATGGGAATATGCAAATAGGCGTCGCGAATGTCGATTGACACCAGAAAATCGTTCTGTGACAGAGCTGCCACAACGGAACGAAGCGACTCCATGCGAAATTTCCGGGCATGGACATGCCGGTTTAATCGCTTGAGATCCAGAATCGGGCGAAATTTGTTCTCCTTTTTGGGAACTATAAAAAGGTTGGAATAAAAACCTTTCCCTCGGTCCTCTGACGGAACCGGTATCACTACACCCTTTTGTAGTAGCGATTCGACCTCTCGCTGTAGAGCGACAACAAGCTCGGGTTCCGACGGAACGCGAGATTGACAAAAAAACATTTGGGGGTTGAGAAGCAAACTCTATGAAATAGCCTGCCGACACTATCCGCGTTACCCAGGAATCTGGAACGCGAGCCATCCAAGTCTCCTTGAAAAGAAGCAGGCGACCCCCCACTCGAGAATCCTCGAGTGGACCCCTGGCGTCAATCCGACTTTGCGGGTTTCTTGTCAAGTTCCCGCTTGTTCTGGCGGAAACTCTGCTTCCAGGGAGTACGAGTTTTCTGAGAGGATTTCTTTCCTGAGAAAGAAGGACGACCCGATCCCCACGAGGAGTGACTAGATCGTCCTCGGCCCCGAAAGGACGCCGACCACTATAAACACCAGGCTTACTGGACACCGAGGCCATGGCCCTTCGCTGTGGTAATGCTGATTCCTTCGCCTTAGCCTTGGAAATCAGCTCTGTGAGGTCGGATCCAAAAAGATGGCCACCCTTGTAAGGTAAGGCCAACAACCCTTGTTTGGAAACTGCGTCCCGGCCCACTGTCTGAGCCATAAAGCTCTTCTGACTGTGACCGCTGAAGCTTGCGCTTTGGCCAGCAGAGATGCCGTATCCAGACCGGCATCAAAGATATAACAGGCTGCCGTTTCTAACCATTCACAAGTTTCCCGTATCTCAGATAACGGAGATTCATTTTGCAACTCCGTCTTCAGACGTGCCAACCAGCTTAGAGAAGCTCTAGCAGCACACATGGATCCTAGCACTGCTCGAAATCCATGACCCGCAGCCTCATAGCTTGCTTTTGCCGCCAATTCTGCCTTTCTATCCAAAGGCTCCTGTAAGCTCGCTTTTCCCTTAATAGGGAGTAGAGAGGATTTACTAAGCTGAGACAAAGACACATCCACTTCAGGAGCAGAAGTCCAATTAGCCTTTAACTCCGTAGAGCAAGGATAAAGTGTATCAAAGAAATGCGTTCCATGAAAACGCTTATCTGGACATAGACGTTCCTCCTCTATTACACCATTAAGCTCATCCAGAGCTGGCAATGTTGTGCGCGAAGCACGGGACTCCTGGAAAATGCGTGCTGATTTACCAGGACGACTAGTTACCTCCTCCGGTAACTGTAGTATATCTCTCATGGCTTCAATTAATGCCTCCGTACGCTTCGTCATAGAGGAACGCCCCTGCGGCTCGTCCGCATCTGAATCGGATATTTCTCCATCCGAATTTAAAGGGGAACTCTGCCCAATATCAGATACATCTGACTCGCTCCGTGTAGAGGCCGGTAACGGCCTGCGTCGCTTCCTCTGAGAGGAATTAGCAGACACATATTGACCTAAAAGGTCAGATAAGTTATTAATCGATCGAGCGATATCATCCAATTTTCCACCGCTGTCGACCGCAGCGCTAGACGCTGTGGAGGTCTGCGTATCTGATTGCCGCAATGGCACTGGGACGTGATCCGCGGCATCTGAACTCTGTTCAGACATGTCTCACCTGTATGAGCAGGTCAAAGCGGTAATACCAGCAAAAAAACTATGCGGTTTTTTTTTTTTTTTTTTCCAAACGCTGAAGGGTTAACGCTCCACCAAGCAGAGTTACCCCAGCGGTATTCAGTCAGCAAATTTAGCTGGTAGAAATAACCCTCAAAGGGGTTAATATTGCAAACTCACCAAAATATATATATATATTTGTGAGCCCCAGCCAATTTTTATGTCTCTGATGAGACTGCAGCTGCAGGATAGCGATCGCTGCGCTGCGGGGTGAGGAATCCGCACTCACCCAGCTGGCCGTGGTGTCTATATGAGGAGAGGAGCGGTCCGAGGAGCCCAGGAGCCTGAGTAATGGCCGCCACAGTGAGGGGGTCGCAGGAGAAAAGCCAGAGCGCGCGTCTTCCTGCTCAAAAGACCGGGATAGATAGGCCACGCCCCCTGCTAGCTCAAATAATGAGCGCGAACTCTCCCCGCTCCTGCTCCCTCTCTGTCCTGCAGCTATCTGCCTGCGGACAAAAAATCACCACATCTTCTTGTAACAGCGCTGTCACAGCAGCGCTGAAGCATACTGACATTACATGTAGTAGCGCTGTCACAGCAGCGCTGAAGCATACTGACATTACATGTAGTAGCGCTGTCACAGCAGCGCTGAAGCATACTGACATTACATGTAGTAGCGCTGTCACAGCAGCGCTGAAGCATACTGACATTACATGTAGTAACGCTGTCACAGCAGCGCTGAAGCATACTGACATTACATGTAGTAGCGCTGTCACAGCAGCGCTGAAGCATACTGACATTACATGTAGTAGCGCTGTCACAGCAGCGCTGAAGCATACTGACATACATGTAGTAACGCTGTCACAGCAGCGCTGAAGCATACTGACATTAGTAATAGCGCTGCTCATTCAGACGCTAAAGCACTCACACATAATTATTATTAAAATTTGTGTGGAGTACTCACCAGCCAAGGCGCCACAGGGACCCTCAGGGGTTTCTGGCGCAGTGCCCATGCTTCCCCCCAGGGCGAAGAACGCAGTGACCGCACGTGTGGTTTGCGTTCCCGCCAGAGAAGCTCTCCTCATCCCCCAGGGCCGGCAAGGATTCTGCAGGGACTTTGAGTAAATACAGATCCGCCAAGGGAGAGGTTGGGGTACAGCAGCGCTGATACCCCTGAGACCTCTAGACCAACTAGTGATCCAAGTCTCCTGTCCGAATATTAAAATAATAAAATCTTCTGAGGAGCTGCATTAGCAGCGACCATCCTCTGGACCTCAAATCTTAGACTGGAGCTGAGTAGGAGGAGCCCGAGCTGGAGGGGCCAGCCAGTCATCACTCTTTTGATCTGAGGTAACATCCTGATCTGGGGCTCCGCCTACCCATCAGTAATGAATACTGTGGCTCTCTTCCTTCATCTGCAGCTGAAAAAGTATTTTACTTTTTTACTTTGTCCCACTATGGGACTATCATTTTTTGCAGGCTGATCGCTTGTATAGCATTGGGATGCAGCAGCATCCCAATACTATGCAAACTGTCAGCTCTGCACAGAGAGAAAGTTGCTTATCATGCACTGAGCATGACCAAGCATCTATCCTACCTCAGGTGAAGCGGGGTCTCTGATCCAAAGGTAGAGTGGTTATCACCACTCTGCCGGCTCCTGGAATGCTGCGATTGAGTTCGATCGCAGCATTCAAAGGCTTCAAGTGACAGGAGCCGTGTGTGACTGCACCTGGCACTTAGTGCCGGGTATCAGCCGTCAGAATCAGCTGACACCCGACGGCGATCGCCCGCACATCACCAGTGTGCGTGGGCGATGACGTAATAATCCGTCCCTGGTCAAATAAGCCCAGGGCACAGGGAGGTATTACATCAGATGTTAAAAAGGGGTTAAAATTAACCTTAACAGAACAGATACCAGAAAACACCTGTAATCGATATCAAAAACTCATTAAACATGGAATCATATTGGATTTTCAAATTATTCATACTAACTCCTGATAGACTAAGAGAATGTATTGAAAACACAAACTGATGAACAGATTATCCAAAGGACTTTTCCAAAACGATTTCTGTGTTGCTTTTTCTCTTTTTATACAGTCATTAACAAAAGTGTTTCATCCTTGTAACTGTTCAAAAAAAAAAAAAAGGATTTCTCCAGAAAAAAGTATTGCAATTACACGTTATACAGTTTTATTTCCTTTGTATGTATTAAAACACAAAAAACGGGGGGGAAAAAAAAAGAAAAAAAAAAGGCAAGTTGGACATAATTTCACAAGAAAACAAAAAAAAACAACACAAAAATGGTCCAGACAAAGTTATTGGCATCTTTTACTTATTAGGTTGCACGCCGTCTCTTCTCTTTCTGCTCTCCAAGCTTAGTGTGCCACACACAGACACACAATGCAAAGAGTGAGTCAACGTCTCCCCTTTTTATCTGGTTCAGGTGTGATATTCATATTGCCCACATCTGTTACTTGCCACAGGGGAGTTTGAACTAGCATCACATGCTTAGAAAAAATAAAGTCGTTTACCCACAATTTTAGAAAGGTGCCAACAATTTTGACAGGCCCATTTTTGGGGTATTGTTGAAATTACGTCTAATTTGCCTATTTTTCCCTCTGTTTTTTTTTTGTGTTGTTCCAATATACAGAAATGAAATGAAAAAGTGTATAAGAAAATACAGTATGTGTAACTGCAATAATTTTATGGGTGAAATTCTTCATTTTCTGAAACAGAAAGATCTGCTCTTATTTCAACGATATTTGACAAGTGTTTATAGGTCTCTTGCTTTCGCCACATACCAGCGTGGACATAAAATAGCCTTTATATTATAGTATGTTTTACATTTGCAGTGTACATTTTTTATATATGTTTCATGTATGAAATTTTTTATTCTTCTACTATCTCACTACTTGTTTCACAATCTAAGTCTTCTTTAAAAAGGTCATGATCAATATCCTGTTACTATGTACCTAATGAAGGAGCCAGATTGGCCTCGAAACGCGTTATCTGAATAAACGTACTTTATCTCACCTGCGTTCCTCGTCCTCCTGGCAGCGCTCACCAAGTCTGCGTTATTTTTCATTTCCCACATCTTTATAGATTAGTCATTTACACACACCAAATTTAATTAGTTTTGGTCTCATTGCATAGAAATTGGTCAGAACTCAATACTAGCAGGATTACAATGGTATATTTCTATCTAAAATGACTGCTGATATAAACAAATCAGTCAATGCTCTTTTAAGGCCTTTTCACAAGAGCTGGTACAAATGGTATTGGGTAAACAATGGTGATCACTGAAATGACAATATAAATCAAGGCTTGAGAACAAGCAAATAAGGAAAAGAAGGTCCAGGAATGGTAGGCTTCAAAGGGATCTGTCATCGGGTTTTTTCTACCCGAGATATTAAGAGATATTTTTTTCAGACTTTTGAACAGACCTTAAACAAAGTTTGGTCAGAGTGTCAAAAAAACAAAAAAAAAAACAGCACACAACAGGAAGTTTCTTTGTCTACCCCTGACAGTATGTGAAAATCGGACCGCACTCAACTGTCATCCAAGCGCTGATTTTTTTTTTTTTTTTATCTACCCATAAACTTAAACTGTTGATTTTAACCCAACCCTAGGATCAAAAGTCAGACAGGGCTCCGTGATTTCCCAAGAAAAACCATAGACATGTGAATGGCCTCAAAGACTATCACATGTACAAGTGCTACCTGTAAATCACAGACAGCACTTGTACAAGAATATTGACTGTTTTTTGCATAACCTTTGACAGTCTATGGGACCATTCACATGCACAACTTTTTCCCCAGACCGAGTGGTCCGTGGAAAATATCGGCGACATGTCAGATTTTGATCTCCAGGCTTGGATCAAAAATCGGAATGCAAGTATATGGGTCCGTTGAAAAAAAAAAAAAATCGGACTGCACTCTGATTACATTCGATCCCATTTTCATGGACTGTCAGAATAGAGAAGGAGGAGAAATAGTTGTTCTTTTTTTTCTCTGCGTACAAAAATAAATAAATGAAGACAAAAAAAAAAAATTCGAATGACACTCAGACCACACTGATCAGAATAATTGATCCGATTTTCTTGTACGTAAAAAGAAAAAAAAAAAGAGGTCTGAATGAGCCCTTGCTGTTATTTCGCACACTGCCAGCTTTTACATCCAAAGTTTAAACGAGTCAGGTTTACATAGTGAAGAGTTGCACTAGTGGATCATAGTAAATACATTATTTTTACACAATAATTAAAATAAAAAATACATCCCAAGACACTATACTTTGTTATACTGTTACAACTGAGACCAGTCTGCAAAGAAAGTGATTTACACTCCTTACTATTCACAAACTACCGTATATACTCGAGTATAAGCTGAGATTTTCAGCCCATTTTTTAGACTTTCTGCTTATACTCGAGTCATATACTGGGGGGGGTTGGCGGGGGAGGGGGAGCGCAGCTGTACTATATACTCACCCTCTCCTGGAGCGTCTCTGCAGCCCCTGCTCTTCTCCCACGGTCTCCGGCGCCTGTGTTCAGCCACCAGTGGTACCGCTCATTAAAGTCATGAATATGCACATATTCATAACTTTAATGAGCGGTACCACGTGACTGCTGAAGTTAGGCATAGCGCTGGAGACCGTGGGAGAAGAGCAGGAGCTGCAGAGACGCTCCAGGAGAGGGTAAGTATATTCCATATTCACCTGTCCCCGTTCCACCGCTGCTCGCCGCTGTGTCCTCGCATCCTCTAGCTGTGAATGTTCAGGTCAGAGGGCGCGATGACGTGTTTAGTGCGCGCTGCGCCCTCTGCCTGAGCATTCACTGCTGGAGGACCCGGAAGACAGCGGCGCTCAGCGGTGGTTCGGGGACAGGTAAATATCGCAGGTGCAGGGCCCTGAGCCAGCGGTGACACCGGCACCTGTCCCCCATAGCGCACTGGTGTCCCCGCCTGCTCAGGACACCGGCACCTGGCCCCCAGCGACGAGAGGTGAGTATGTCATTTTTGGTTTTTTTTGTTGCAGCAGCAGCGGCAGCATAAGGGACCTATACTATGGGGCATAATCTATGAAGCATATGGGGCATAATCTGTGGAACATATGGGGCATAATCTATGGAGCATAATCTGTGGAACATATGGAGCATAATCTGTGTAGCATATGGGCATAATCTGTGGAGCATATGGGGCATAATTTGTGGAGCATATGGGGCATAATTTGTGGAGCATATGGGGCATAATCTGTGGAACATATGGGGCATACTATGTGGAGCATATGGGGCATAATCTGTGGAACATATGGGGCATAATCTGTGGAACATATGGGGCATAATCTGTGGAACAGATGGGGCATAATCTGTGGAACATATGGGGCATAATCTGTGGAGCATATGGGCATAATCTGTGGATCATATGGGCATAATCTGTGGAGAATATGGGGGCATAATCTGTGGAGCATATGGGGCATAATCTGTGGAGCATATGGGGCATAATCTATGGAGCATATGGGGCATAATCTATGGAGCATATGGGGCATAATCTATGGAGCATATGGGGCATAATCTGTGGAACATATGGGGCATAATCTGTGGAACATATGGGGCATAATCTGTGGAGCATATGGGGCATAATCTGTGGCGCATATGGGGCACAATACATGGGGTAGAATATGGGGCATAATCTATGGAGCATCATATGGGGGCATAATACATGGGGCAGCATATGGGGAACAATACATGGGCAGCATATGGGGCATAATACATGGGGCAGAATATGGGGCATAATACATGGGCAGCATATGGGGCATAATATATGGGGTACCATATGGGGCATAATATATGGGGCATAATCTATGGAGCATTATATGGGGCTCCTGATTCAATATGGCTATTCCAAAACATTTAACCTACTTTAATTTTACTTTTATTGGTATCTATTTTTAATTTCGAAATTTACCAGTAGCTGCCTCATTTTCCACCCTAGGCTTATACTCGAGTCGATAAGTTTTCCCAGAGTTTTTTTGTGGCAAAATTAGGGGGTCGACTTATACTCGGGTCGGCTTATACTCGAGTATATACGGTAGTTTGTGCCTGAAGATTTCCATCTCTCCTACAATACACACATACCCGTTCTATAGGTATATACGTAGAGCATAAACGGCAAAATCAATTTAATCACATTTGAAACCATGTAATTATAAAAAAGATGATTTGGGAACTTACTGTTATGACCAAGTGCCTGGAGCAGACAATCCAGACATCCATCTAGCTTGTCAGCTGCACAGTCAGACCCAGATAGCTTCAACTTCTCCAAGGTGTCAGTTAAATTATCTGCAATATAAGCAATAACCTGAGGTTACATATGTGCAGGTCATATGATCAGAACTGGTGAAGAACACCCATGAAGAGACAATCCTCTCATTGGCAGCGGTCGGGATATCCCTAAGAAATAGTAAATGAACTGCGCTGCCCCATACAGAGACACTGCTGGACTAAACATAATACCAATGGAGACAGCAGCTCTGAACACTGGGGATTTACATTGCCTTCGCATTAGAAACGTGACAAAAATGAGTATTAAGTATATGGAAATCTACCCAAGAATTAGAAGTAATCTAGGTCATGATGTTAGTAGGCAATCTGCAATTGCACCTTGGAAAGGTTTTGCATTTGCTGCTTCTTTACAATTCCTTCCTACACTGTAGGAGCTTCTCACTGGCACGGCTGTATGTTAATTATAAGAGATAGTTGTCAGACAAATGTTTGACGAGCAGACAGCCATTCTTCCGGATTCTCCCACAGGCTAGCACGCTCCATTCGAACAAGCTCATCTCCTGTGACAGCAAAGGATCAGACATGTTAAATAAAGTGAACCCTTGCACTTTTTTTTTTTTTAATTGAAAATGAAAGCCTCCTAGAACTGGCGCTGTTCCACTGATTCAGAAAGTTTTTCTTATTCTTCTGTGGCCCTCTATTCCAAAATTATGGCACCTGCTTATAAAAATGCAAACTTTCCATTCAACCAACTGTGCGTATACCACAAAACTTCTCTATGGGTGTTTGTTTTCTCTCATCTGTGGCTGTGTTTTGTTTGGCTCGCACCACCCACAAAGAAGTTCTGTGGTATATGCCTTCTCCTCCCTGTCTGTGATTCCCTGGTCCCTCCGCCTGCAATTCCCCATCGCCTCCGCCTGCCTCCGGTCTGCGATTCCCCGGCCCCTCCACCTGCCTCCATTCTGTGATTCCCCATCCTCTCTGCCTGCCTCCGTTCTGTGATTCCCCATCCTCTCTGCCTGCCTCCGTTCTGTGATTCCCCATCCTTTCTGCCTGCGTCCGATCTGTGATTCCCCATACCCTCTGCCTAACTCTGGTCTGCGATTCCTCGGCCCCTCCGCCTGCCTCCGGTCTGTGATTCCCCATACCCTCCGCCTAACTGGTCTGGGATTCCCCGGCCCCTCTCCTGCCTCTGGTCTGTGATTCCCTATCTTCTCCACCTGCCTCCGATCTGTGATTCCCCATCCTCTCTGCCTGCCTCCGGTCTGATTCCTCCAGCCCCTATGCCTGCGTCCGATTTGTGATTCCCCATACCCTCCGCCTAACTCTGGTCTGCGATTCCCTATCCTCGCCGCCTGCCTCCGGTCTGTGATTCCCCCGGCCCCTACGCCCGATCTGCGATTCCCCATCCTCTCCGCCTGCCTCCGGTCTGCCATTCCCCACCATCTCCGCCTGCCTCCGGTCTGCGATTCCTCATCCTCTCCGCCTGCCTCCGGTCTGCCATTCCCCACCCTCTCCGCCTGCCTCCAGTCTGCAATTCCCCATCCTCTCCGCCTGCCTCCGGTCTCCAATTCCCCATCCTCTCTGCCTGCTTCCGGTCTGCCATTCCCCTTCCTCTCCGCCTACCTCTGATCTGTGATTCCCGGCCCCTACACCTGTGTACGATCTGTGATTCCCCATACCTTCCGCCTATTTCTGGTCTGTGATTCCCCAGCCCCTACACCTGCCTCCGGTCTGCGATTCCCCGTTGCCTGCCTCCGGTTTGTGAACCTGTGTTACAGCACCATTGCAGCCATGTCTTTAGTTTTCATTACAAAATTGTGCTGACAGGTTGTCCATTACTAGAACAACCCCTTGTCGATCTGAATGTTTGCCCCCGTGAAAATAAAAAAGGCTTAAGTTATTATCTCCTCCCATTACAAGTGCAGTTCCAGCACTCGCGTTCCCTGGACTTACACGCGGTTGTTATGACATGTGAGCCCTGCGCCCAACCACCAATGGAGTCACTGTCCCGTGTTTGGACGTTTACGTAACCAAGAAGAAGTGAGAGCTGTGGTTGCTTTCACACCTCCTCTTGATTACTTATAGGTCCAAAGGCGGCAGTAGTGATTGGGCACATGGCTCCCGTGTCATAACAACCACACGCAAGTCCCAGGAACACGAGTGCAGACACTACTGGAACTTCGCAGGAATGGAAGTATAAGTTTTTTCATTTGAATGGGGGGGGGGCGAACATTCAGATCGACCTACTAGTGGACAACCTCCTTAAGTCAGCAGTAAAGGGTATGCCACACTAAACGAGATCGCAAACGAGATCACTAAAACGTCACTATTTTGCAATCTCGTTAGCGACCTCGTTGTGTGTGGCATGTAGCAACGATGTGGCCCCTGCTGTGATGTCGCTGATCGCTCACTAGCGTTCTGGACCGTTTTTTGATCGTTGGTGTCCCGCTGGTGAGCCTATATCGCTGTGTTTGGCACCTTTTGCGAACGACGAGCGACCTCGTTTGTGACGCATATGGTGTTTAGCGTCACGGAATGGATCGCAATATCTGTAAGTTCTCTTTTGCGTCACAGAGAGGATTGCAGAAGTTGCAAAGCAGGCTAGCAGGACGCAGAGAGCAGGAGCAATGCTGGAAATTCCTATGAATCAGAAGCGCTCAGTACATGCTAATGACAGATCCTAACGACCGCCAAAGTCGTTAAAGAGATCGCTGACCGCTGATGAGTTGTTAATGAGATCTCCTGTTTGGCAGCTACTAGCGACCTAAAAGAGATCACACCAACGATCTCATTAGCTTGCGTCGTTATTGAGATCGCTAACCAGATCGCTAAGTGTGGCAGTACCTTAGGGATTAAGGCTGTCCACGAATTTTGGTCTAGTTGACTCAGATTTATATATTTTGGCCTAATTAATGTTGTTTCCATACGGTGAGCATACTACTTTATGCCTCTGATAGTTTCACTGTGATCATTAATGCACAAGGATATCTAGACTATGCTGCACCCCGTTATCGTTCTTTCTTTAGATATCCAACATACGGCTTTATTTTGGCAGTACTATCCAGCAATGCACCTGGAGTAGATCACCTGCACAACCTGGCACATTTTTAGTTTCATAGTAGACATGTCATAGAAACTGTGAAGAAAGTAGTTTGATGAAATGAGGATTTAGAGGCTCTCAGTAGAAAACTTTATCTGTATACAAAACACATTTAGGAGTGTGAATTGCATTTGTTCACTCAGAACCAGCTCTCCCAACAGTGAGGATTCTGCAGATAAAGGGTATGCCACACTGAACAATATCGCTAACGGGATCGCTAAAAAACGTCACTAAGAGGCGATTGTTCATTTACTGAGAAATCAGAATGCTAAAATGTGGTTGTTAGAAGACCTCAAGGGCTCATGCACTCGGGCGTCAAACTCATCCATCAGATTAATGCACAATAGATTAGATCCGATAAGAGACAATAGGAAATGGCACATCATGTTTTCCTGTTCCATCAGCTTTTGTTGCAGTCGCTCGTGATCTTAATAAATACAGTTTGCATCTATCTCAGCTGTTTTATTAACGCATTACCACTTGAAGTGGGTTATCAAGAACCTCTTGAAGAAGCAGCTTATTTTGGTTTGACAACCCAAACAATTTTTTTTTTTCTGGCATCGGGCGTAGCTATAGGAGCACAGAGCAAACACGCAACTATACCTGGTACCTGAGGGGGTCCTTTATTATGAAAGGCACATTGGGGTTAGGGGGCTCGGTTACAGACTTTACATTGGGGGTGAGGAGCTAAAAGCTTTGTCCAATTCTGGCTGATACATCATTTTATTTTTATATTGGCCTAGCAGTATATATAGCCTACAAGGAGGACACAAAAATATAGAGCATATAACTATGGCCACCAACCATACAGAATTGGGTGGTTATAGGTTCCTGCTTCCTTTGCAGATTTATACACCTCCTTGCTCTATATGACTAGTGAATACACAACTTTTAGGCCTCTTTCACACATCCGGTGTGCGCCTGACGGCGCCCTCCGGCATTCTTTTGTCCAACCGCATCCGGCGAAATGTAATGCCGGATGCGTTTTTTTTTTGCATTGACTTTCATTAGCGCCGGATGGCGCCGCATGTCAGTGCGTTGTATGCGGTTTTGTCCGGATCCGGCGGAAATGTACTAAAATGTACTAAAAGAATGATGGAAATGCACCCAAGTGATAATGTGCCAAATTTATACAATTCTATTAGTCAAATTAATAAATGAAACTAAGGCCTCATTCAGACGTCTGATCATTCTCATACGTAAAACAGTCTGATTTTCATAAATTTTTGGTCAGTGTCAGTTTTTACCCTCATTGGTTTTATCATATGACTAGAGATGGATGAACCTGAAGAGTAAAGTTAGGGGTCCATATCGAACACCTACTGTTTGACCCCAAACACAGATTTTATCAGGAAGTCGTGTTACTCTTCGGGTTCAGCACCCCGAAAACTAGGTGTTTTTCAAATGACAGTTTGAGCCCGCAACTGTGATCAGAGGTAAAAAGTTTACCTCCGGTCACTGGTGTAAACTACTACTCCCATCAGCCTACGTCTGCTGCTGCTAATAACAGCGAGAGCAGGCTGCGGCTGAATGGAGTAGTCAGCCGGCGCTCTAAATAAATAATTTTTTAAAAAGCCGGATTACGTACCGGTAATGCTCTTTTAATGAGTCCACGACAGCACCCACTTAAAGAGAGAGGGATCCGCCCATAGGAACAGGAAACCTAACGGAGTTAAAAGAGGGCGGTCCGCCTCTCCTCCTCAGTTGGATTTCAGAGTACCCGGAGGACTGCCAATATTAGGCAATTATATTTTCCTATGCTCTTCATCACATTCAAGAAGGTGTATATGTAGTCTATTAACTTTCAGGGAGGGAACTGAGTGGGTGCTGTCGTGGACTCATTAAAAGAGCATTACCGGTACGTAATCTGGCTTTTTACCCTTCGCCACGACAGCACCCACTTGGAGAGACTTTCAGAGACCTTCACCTGGGAGGGACCACCGTGCTGAGGACTGCTCTACCAAAGGTTAGGTCAGAGGAGGATGATAGATCGAGTCTGTAGTGATTGTAGAAAGTGGAAGGACATGACCAGGTTGAACCCTTACATATAGACTCGATCGGGACGTCTCCCCTTTCTGCCCTGGAGGATGCCATGGCCCTGGCGGAATGTGCCCAGATGCCTTCTGGAGGATCTTCATCTTTTGCAGTATATGCCAGACAGATCGCCTCTCTGATCCACCGAGATAGGGTGGCTTTCGTGACCCCGTATCCCTTCCTTCAGCCCTGGAAGGATACTAAAAGAGACCTACTCTTCCTCCAGCTAGCCGATCTTTCAATATATTTCAATACTATTCTTTTCACATCTAACATGTGAAATTTTTCTTCTAACGGAGAGGAAGGGTTACTACAAAATGAGGGCAGATGGATTTCTTGCAATCTGTGGAATCTCCCGGCCACTTTTGGTAGATATGAGGGGTCAGGTTTTAAAATTAACTGATCCTGAAATGACAGTAGGAATGGAGGATCTATGGATAATGCCTGCATGTCACTGACCCTTCTAGCTGAGGTTAATGCCACCAAAAGTACCATTTTTAGAGATATGTTTTTAAGGGTTATGGAATCCAAAGGTTCAAAGGGTGGACCTGTTAGGGTGTCCAGAAACAGGTTTAGATCCCAAGGAGGAATTCTAGATATATGAACTGGTGTAATTCGTTCACAGGCCTTGATGAATCTCGATATCCATCTGTTACCTGCTAGATTATAACTATAAAGTGCAGATATTTGGACTCTAAGTGTGTTTACAGATAACCCTAGATCTTTCCCTTTCTGCAGAAATTCTAATATAGATTTTATTGGAATCCCTCTAGAGTTGGGATTTGTATGGAACTCTAAGAACTTACTCCATATCTTGGTGTAGATTTTGGTAGTAGATGGCTTTCTACTCTGCAAGAGGGTGTTGATTAATCCCTCCGAGAACCCCATTGCCCTCAGTACCTCCCCCTCAAATTCCACGCCGTCAAGTGGAGACTGTCCACTTGAGGGTGGAAGAAAGGACCTTGAGAGAGAAGCTTGATAGTTGAGGGAAGTATCCAGGGATCTGTCAAGGACATCATCTGAAGGCATGAGAACCAATGTCTCTTGGGACAGAATGGAGCTATCAATATTACTCGCGCCTTGTCTGTCCTGATTTTCCTGATGACTTGCGGTAACAATATAATCGTGAAAAGGCATATGCTAGCCTGAACTGCCACGGGCTTTGGAGGGCATCTAGGATTTCAGGCTGATCTGCCATGTTCAGGGAGGCGAACCTCTGTAGTTGCCTGTTCTGTCTGGTGGCAAAAAGGTCTATCTGGGGAAGGCCCCATACTGACACAATGTGTCTGAATATAGCTTTGTTTAGGGCCCACTCTCCTTGCCGTAGAGTGTGGCGACTCAGGAAGTCCGCTTCTGAATTGTCTACCCCTCTGATGTGGACAGCTGATAGACAAATTGTTCCTCGGCTAAGGAAAATATTTTTCTTGTGGAAGACATTAATTTGTCCGACCGTGTTCCGCCTTGTCCGTTGAGGTATGCCACTACTGTGGTGTTGTCCGAAAGGATTCTTACATGTTCTCCTTGTAGCTGCGGGAGGAAATTATATAGGGCATGACTCACCGCCTTTAACTCTCTTAAATTTGAAGAGTCGTGTATCTGTTCTCTTCCCCCCGGCCTTGGAAAAGACTTCCCCCATGTGAGCTCCCCATCCTGTAGGGCTAGCATCAGTAGTAATGATACGAGAAGGTGTTATTACCCAGTCTACTCCTTCCGATAATTTAGTATCATCTAACCACGACACTAGGGAACTCATGCCTACCTGGGATAAGGAGATCTTATCTGTTAAATTACCTCTAGCATAGGCCTCTTCTGATAGTATTTGGTGCTGTAGATCTCGGGTGTGAAATTGAGCCCACTTAACTGCCGGAATACACAAAGTGAGGGATCCCAAACAGGGATATTGACTCCCTCATGGTCATGCGTGGTTTCCTTATTGCAGCTCCGACTTTCGTTTTAATTGCTGATATTTTTACCTGTGGCAGTAGACATTTTTGCACTGTCGAATCTAATTGGAGGCCTAAAAAGGACTGGATGGATTGCGGCTCGAGTCTGGATTTCTTGCTGTTTATGAGCCAGCCTAGAGCCTGTAAGGATAAGATTGCGTCATTACCCGTGTGGTACAGTGAATCAGCCGAAGCGTCGGCTATGAAAGCGGCGTACCTTGGATTAAGGGAATGGCAGCTCGCACTTTGTCCTGGAAATTTTCTGTTCTAATTTGCTGGTCGATCTGATCAATCCAAACCAGGCATAGAACGGGCCGTGCAAGTACTGGCTATGCGGCTATCGTGGTTTAAACGCGCCAGTAGTGCTTCTCATGCTCTTTTTAAATGAGGCTTCAGCTTTGCAGTCAAGGGGATCTTTTAATAATCCTGCATCTTCCACTGGTAAAGATGATTGTTTTGAGGAAGAGGCAACTGCCGCGTCAACTTTTGGAACTTTGGACCAATTTGATAGTTCCTCATCGCTGAAGGAGTACCTTCTCTTTGAGGCGAGGGAAGATAACCCCTCTGGTCCTGTTTATCCCACTCCTTAATTAAGGATTTAATGGCCGGAATTACAGGAAATGCTCTTCTTTTCCTGTCCGTTAGACCTGCGAACATAACCTCCTGAGTGGTTTGAGGTCCCTTTACATCTGAACAACCCATCGTATTCCTCACCGATTTTACCAGACTGTCCATATTTTCTAAGGGAAAACATAAGCGTCCATCTATGTCTGAGGAGGATGAGGACGCGGATGAATGTGTAGTATCTGATACTACCCCTTCCTCCAGATCTGAGTCTGAACTGGAAATTTTTACTTTCTTCGTTTTCCCGCGTGTGGGTACCTCAGCGAACTGATTTAGGGCCTGTAGTTCTTCCCTTATTATAGCTCTAATGTCAGAAGTTGAAAAGGATGCCTGCCGCACCGTATCTTTTATGCATTTTGCGCACAATCTTTTTGTATAGGTCTGAGCTAGGGGGCAACTACAGAGGCCACATTCTTTGTTTTTTGTTTTCCCTTTTTTCTTAGCCTGAGATGAATTACCATAAGGATAAGAAGGAAAAGAGAGCAAGAATATCGTCAGTTTTATAGGCAGAGAGTTATAACTCACCCAGTGAAGCTGCCGGTACCGATTGCGAAGGCGGTGGAACAGGTTTCGTGGCGTGGGTTCTGTGGCTTGCGTCCGAGGAACCTCTGTTAGAGTGGTCACTGGACGGAGCTGCAGTATCCTCTGCCGGGGGATGAGTGCCTTGTCCTGGAGACGACATGCTTGCACGCTATTTCCCCTCCTGCAGGACTTTTTATCTGCCACACCTGTATTGCCTCCCAGTACCTCCCTCCCCAGCTCCTCCCCCCTTGGGGTAGATGTGCTCCTATGCATATAAATATGTATGTATATATATATATATATATATATATATATATATATATATATATATATATATCTCCATCAGTGCGACACCTTGTGCCCCATGTTATGTTAAATCCTCACTGTAGCAAGGATTCCTAGCTCAGCGGCTGTCACTTGCATTTGCCGCTTATTATATAGCACTTGTACACATTTTTTTTTGTGGGGGCGGTCACGGAGCGTGCCTCCGGCCTAGCGCAGTCCTCTCTGTCGGACCGCGCGTGCCTCATTGCTGGAGAACTTCCGGTGACCCGGAAGTTCCCCCTTACCACTTCCTGTCGGCGCTCCCGAACGCTGGTGCTGGCCTGCAGGACAGAGTTTTCTCTCTCTTCGTCCCACGCTCCTCCGTGTGCTGGGGCGGCTATACCCGGACCCCCACGCACGGTATACCACCAAAACTGCGGGCGGCCTCCTCCCGGACCCGAAGTTTCAGGAAACGCAGCATACCAGACGAGGGGGGAGCCGGATTGCAGCACTCCCCGACGCTGCTTCCGATCTGGAGCCCCTGCCGTTCCCAAGGAGACTGCACAGGCGGCTCCAAGACCAGGTATTTTTCTGTAGGAATATCCTGCGGTCTCCCATAGGAACAGGAAACAAACTGAGGAGGAGAGGCGGACCGCCCTCTTTTATCTCTGTAGGTTTCCTGTTCCTATGGGCAGATCCCTCTCTTCAAGTGGGTGCTGTCGTGGCGAAGGGTAAAAAAAAGCATTATGGGTTCCCCTGTACACACCGGGAATGAAGTCCTTTTATTTGATATAAAAAAAAACACACATTTTTCCTTTTTTTAATTTAAAAATAACAAACACAGTTATACTCACCTAACACCCATTCCATTGAAGTCCTCGTCTACTGTAATAAAACAAAAATAACAAAAAAAACATATCTCTCACCTGTCCGTCGTTCTGTCCCATGCCATAATCCATGTCTGGGGCTAAACAGTTTTCAACCTGGATGGTGTCAAGATGTGATCGTCCAGCCTGAGAACCATTGAGGAATTAGATGCTGCAAGCGCCATTTCTGTGACGTCATCAAGGTTACCACAGGTCACTGAGGCGGTGTTCCCAGCCGAGCCAAAGAACCGTGGTGAGATCACCGCTAGCACTGTGAGAAAAAAGTATCACGGTGCAGCGCTGAGCTCAGAGTTCAGCGGAGAAATTAAACATTTTCTAAACTGTGCTAGCGGTGATCTCATCAAGGTCCCCGCAGTTCAGGGGCGTGGCTGGGAACACAGCATCAGTGACCTGTGGCAATCTCGATGTCACAGAGGTTGAACTTATAGCAGCTCATTCCCCAGTGGTTCTCAGCCTGGACGGTCGCATCTTGGCACTGTCCAGGTTGAAAACGGTATATCCGCAGATACAGATTATGGAGTGGTACAGGACGGCGGACAGGTGAGAAATATGGCTGTTTTGTTTACAGGAGACAATGGATTCAGTGGAATTGGAAGTTAGGCGAGCATAAAGGTGTTTGTTATTTTTAAATAAAGTAAATGTGTTTTTTTTTTAATTCAAATAAAAGGAATTTATTTTGGCTGTGTTCATTTACAATATAGCCATAGGATTAGTATAGACACCTCTCCATTACTAAAGTCTAGGACTTGATGTCTCCGGACATTACAAAGGTGACATCAACTCCACAAATATGAACCCCATTTGCCACCGCCACAGGGCAAGTGGGATGAGCTGGGCAAAGCACCAGAATATACTAAGTGTGCCTTTTCTTGGCAGCTGGGATTGCTATTTTTTGGCTGGGGTGTGCAATACTTATGGCCCCTAACTAGCCCCCAGCGTCTGGACCCCAGGCCATTTTAAGTTATTTATTTAAATAATTTTTGAAAACGGAGTGGGGACTCCTCTATTCTGGATAACCAACCTTGCTAAAGCAGACAACTGAGGGCTGGTTATCAAAAACACAGGGGAACCACGCCTTTTTTTTTTAAAATTAATGTATTTATTTATTTAGTGAGCAGGCGCCGGCTGATGAATACTCCCATTACTGCTCTTGCCGTTATGAGTGGCAGCAGGCATAGGAATGATGGGAGTAGTAGTCCCATCAGCTGACGCCAGTGACTGGAGGTAAACTTTTTACCTCCGGACGCAGCTGCGGGCTCACGCAGTCAATTGACAGTGTGGGAACCACGGCTGTCTGACCATCAAACACAGTGTTCGGGCCGCCCCATTCAAGTGAATTGGGTCAGGGTTCGGGTACTGTTCTGGTACCCAAATTTTTTTTTTTTGTTTAACTGTTCGGCTGAAGTTGCTGGACCAGAACATCCAGGGGACCACCCTTCTCCACATATGACAAAAAAATAAAATTACATTATACGTATTCTATCCATGAA
>JARQOD010000001.1:258405432-258519371 GCA_033576555.1 Oophaga sylvatica
TTTGACCCCAAACACAGATTTTATCAGGAAGTCGTGTTACTCTTCGGGTTCAGCACCCCGAAAACTAGGTGTTTTTCAAATGACAGTTTGAGCCCGCAACTGTGATCAGAGGTAAAAAGTTTACCTCCGGTCACTGGTGTAAACTACTACTCCCATCAGCCTACGTCTGCTGCTGCTAATAACAGCGAGAGCAGGCTGCGGCTGAATGGAGTAGTCAGCCGGCGCTCTAAATAAATAATTTTTTAAAAAGCCGGATTACGTACCGGTAATGCTCTTTTAATGAGTCCACGACAGCACCCACTTAAAGAGAGAGGGATCCGCCCATAGGAACAGGAAACCTAACGGAGATTAAAAGAGGGCGGTCCGCCTCTCCTCCTCAGTTGGATTTCAGAGTACCCGGAGGACTGCCAATATTAGGCAATTATATTTTCCTATGCTCTTCATCACATTCAAGAAGGTGTAATGTAGTCTATTAACTTTCAGGGAGGGAACTGAGTGGGTGCTGTCTGGACTCATTAAAAGAGCATTACCGGTACGTAATCTGGCTTTTTACCCTTCGCCACGACAGCACCCACTTGGAGAGACTTTCAGAGACCTTCACCTGGGAGGGACCACCGTGCTGAGGACTGCTCTACCAAAGGTTAGGTCAGAGGAGGATGATAGATCGAGTCTGTAGTGATTGTAGAAAGTGGAAGGACATGACCAGGTTGAACCCTTACATATAGACTCGATCGGGACGTCTCCCCTTTCTGCCCTGGAGGATGCCATGGCCCTGGCGGAATGTGCCCAGATGCCTTCTGGAGGATCTTCATCTTTTGCAGTATATGCCAGACAGATCGCCTCTCTGATCCACCGAGATAGGGTGGCTTTCGTGACCCGTATCCCTTCCTTCAGCCCTGGAAGGATACTAAAAGAGACCTACTCTTCCTCCAGCTAGCCGATCTTTCAATATATTTCAATACTATTCTTTTCACATCTAACATGTGAAATTTTTCTTCTAACGGAGAGGAAGGGTTACTACAAAATGAGGGCAGATGGATTTCTTGCAATCTGTGGAATCTCCCGGCCACTTTTGGTAGATATGAGGGGTCAGGTTTTAAAATTAACTGATCCTGAAATGACAGTAGGAATGGAGGATCTATGGATAATGCCTGCATGTCACTGACCCTTCTAGCTGAGGTTAATGCCACCAAAAGTACCATTTTTAGAGATATGTTTTTAAGGGTTATGGAATCCAAAGGTTCAAAGGGTGGACCTGTTAGGGGTCCAGAAACAGGTTTAGATCCCAAGGAGGAATTCTAGATATATGAACTGGTGTAATTCGTTCACAGGCCTTGATGAATCTCGATATCCATCTGTTACCTGCTAGATTATAACTATAAAGTGCAGATATTTGGACTCTAAGGTGTTTACAGATAACCCTAGATCTTTCCCTTTCTGCAGAAATTCTAATATAGATTTTATTGGAATCCCTCTAGAGTTGGGATTTGTATGGAACTCTAAGAACTTACTCCATATCTTGGTGTAGATTTTGGTAGTAGATGGCTTTCTACTCTGCAAGAGGGTGTTGATTAATCCCTCCGAGAACCCCATTGCCCTCAGTACCTCCCCTCAAATTCCACGCCGTCAAGTGGAGACTGTCCACTTGAGGGTGGAAGAAAGGACCTTGAGAGAGAAGCTTGATAGTTGAGGGAAGTATCCAGGGATCTGTCAAGGACATCATCTGAAGGCATGAGAACCAATGTCTCTTGGGACAGAATGGAGCTATCAATATTACTCGCGCCTTGTCTGTCCTGATTTTCCTGATGACTTGCGGTAACAATATAATCGTGAAAAGGCATATGCTAGCCTGAACTGCCACGGGCTTTGGAGGGCATCTAGGATTTCAGGCTGATCTGCCATGTTCAGGGAGGCGAACCTCTGTAGTTGCCTGTTCTGTCTGGTGGCAAAAAGGTCTATCTGGGGAAGGCCCCATACTGACACAATGTGTCTGAATATAGCTTTGTTTAGGGCCCACTCTCCTTGCCGTAGAGTGTGGCGACTCAGGAAGTCCGCTTCTGAATTGTCTACCCCTCTGATGTGGACAGCTGATAGACAAATTGTTCCTCGGCTAAGGAAAATATTTTTCTTGTGGAAGACATTAATTTGTCCGACCGTGTTCCGCCTTGTCCGTTGAGGTATGCCACTACTGTGGTGTTGTCCGAAAGGATTCTTACATGTTCTCCTTGTAGCTGCGGGAGGAAATTATATAGGGCATGACTCACCGCCTTTAACTCTCTTAAATTTGAAGAGTCGTGTATCTGTTCTCTTCCCCACCGGCCTTGGGAAAAGACTTCCCCCATGTGAGCTCCCCATCCTGTAGGGCTAGCATCAGTAGTAATGATACGAGAAGGTGTTATTACCCAGTCTACTCCTTCCGATAATTTAGTATCATCTAACCACGACACTAGGAACTCATGCCTACCTGGGATAAGGAGATCTTATCTGTTAAATTACCTCTAGCATAGGCCTCTTCTGATAGTATTTGGTGCTGTAGATCTCGGGTGTGAAATTGAGCCCACTTAACTGCCGGAATACACAAAGTGAGGGATCCCAAACAGGGATATTGACTCCCTCATGGTCATGCGTGGTTTCCTTATTGCAGCTCCGACTTTCGTTTTAATTGCTGATATTTTTACCTGTGGCAGTAGACATTTTTGCACTGTCGAATCTAATTGGAGGCCTAAAAAGGACTGGATGGATTGCGGCTCGAGTCTGGATTTCTTGCTGTTTATGAGCCAGCCTAGAGCCTGTAAGGATAAGATTGCGTCATTACCCCGTGTGGTACAGTGAATCAGCCGAAGTCCTTGAAGCGCCGCTCTTGATAAGGAAGCAGCTCGCATTTGTCTGGAAATTTTAGTTCTATTTGCTAGGTCGATCTGATCAATCAAACCCTAGTAAGAACGCCGTGCAGATGGCTACGCTGTAACGCGCAGTAGCTGCTTCTCATGCTCTTTTAAATGAGGCTTCAGCTTTGCAGTCAAGGGGATCTTTTAATAATCCTGCATCTTCCACTGGTAAAGATGATTGTTTTGAGGAAGAGGCAACTGCCGCGTCAACTTTTGGAACTTTGGACCAATTTGATAGTTCCTCATCGCTGAAGGGTACCTTCTCTTTGAGGCGGAGGGAAGATAACCCCTCTGGTCCTGTTTATCCCACTCCTTAATTAAGGATTTAATGGCCGGAATTACAGGAAATGCTCTTCTTTTCCTGTCCGTTAGACCTGCGAACATAACCTCCTGAGTGGTTTGAGGTCCCTTTACATCTGAACAACCCATCGTATTCCTCACCGATTTTACCAGACTGTCCATATTTTCTAAGGGAAAACATAAGCGTCCATCTATGTCTGAGGAGGATGAGGACGCGGATGAATGTGTAGTATCTGATACTACCCCTTCCTCCAGATCTGAGTCTGAACTGGAAATTTTTACTTTCTTCGTTTTCCCGCGTGTGGGTACCTCAGCGAACTGATTTAGGGCCTGTAGTTCTTCCCTTATTATAGCTCTAATGTCAGAAGTTGAAAAGGATGCCTGCCGCACCGTATCTTTTATGCATTTTGCGCACAATCTTTTTGTATAGGTCTGAGCTAGGGGGCAACTACAGAGGCCACATTCTTTGTTTTTTGTTTTCCCTTTTTTCTTAGCCTGAGATGAATTACCATAAGGATAAGAAGGAAAAGAGAGCAAGAATATCGTCAGTTTTATAGGCAGAGAGTTATAACTCACCCAGTGAAGCTGCCGGTACCGATTGCGAAGGCGGTGGAACAGGTTTCGTGGCGTGGGTTCTGTGGCTTGCGTCCGAGGAACCTCTGTTAGAGTGGTCACTGGACGGAGCTGCAGTATCCTCTGCCGGGGGATGAGTGCCTTGTCCTGGAGACGACATGCTTGCACGCTATTTCCCCTCCTGCAGGACTTTTTATCTGCCACACCTGTATTGCCTCCCAGTACCTCCCTCCCCAGCTCCTCCCCCCTTGGGGTAGATGTGCTCCTATGCATATAAATATGTATGTATATATATATAATATATATATATATATATATATATATATATATATATATCTCCATCAGTGCGACACCTTGTGCCCCATGTTATGTTAAATCCTCACTGTAGCAAGGATTCCTAGCTCAGCGGCTGTCACTTGCATTTGCCGCTTATTATATAGCACTTGTACACATTTTTTTTTGTGGGGGGCGGTCACGGAGCGTGCCTCCGGCCTAGCGCAGTCCTCTCTGTCGGACCGCGCGTGCCTCATTGCTGGAGAACTTCCGGTGACCCGGAAGTTCCCCCTTACCACTTCCTGTCGGCGCTCCCGAACGCTGGTGCTGGCCTGCAGGACAGAGTTTTCTCTCTCTTCGTCCCACGCTCCTCCGTGTGCTGGGGCGGCTATACCCGGACCCCCACGCACGGTATACCACCAAAACTGCGGGCGGCCTCCTCCCGGACCCGAAGTTTCAGGAAACGCAGCATACCAGACGAGGGGGGAGCCGGATTGCAGCACTCCCCGACGCTGCTTCCGATCTGGAGCCCCTGCCGTTCCCAAGGAGACTGCACAGGCGGCTCCAAGACCAGGTATTTTTCTGTAGGAATATCCTGCGGTCTCCCATAGGAACAGGAAACAAACTGAGGAGGAGAGGCGGACCGCCCTCTTTTATCTCTGTAGGTTTCCTGTTCCTATGGGCAGATCCCTCTCTTCAAGTGGGTGCTGTCGTGGCGAAGGGTAAAAAAAAGCATTATGGGTTCCCCTGTACACACCGGGAATGAAGTCCTTTTATTTGATATAAAAAAAAACACACATTTTTCCTTTTTTTAATTTAAAAATAACAAACACAGTTATACTCACCTAACACCCATTCCATTGAAGTCCTCGTCTACTGTAATAAAACAAAAATAACAAAAAAAACATATCTCTCACCTGTCCGTCGTTCTGTCCCATGCCATAATCCATGTCTGGGGCTAAACAGTTTTCAACCTGGATGGTGTCAAGATGTGATCGTCCAGCCTGAGAACCATTGAGGAATTAGATGCTGCAAGCGCCATTTCTGTGACGTCATCAAGGTTACCACAGGTCACTGAGGCGGTGTTCCCAGCCGAGCCAAAGAACCGTGGTGAGATCACCGCTAGCACTGTGAGAAAAAAGTATCACGGTGCAGCGCTGAGCTCAGAGTTCAGCGGGAGAAATTAAACATTTTCTAAACTGTGCTAGCGGTGATCTCATCAAGGTCCCCGCAGTTCAGGGGCGTGGCTGGGAACACAGCATCAGTGACCTGTGGCAATCTCGATGTCACAGAGGTTGAACTTATAGCAGCTCATTCCCCAGTGGTTCTCAGCCTGGACGGTCGCATCTTGGCACTGTCCAGGTTGAAAACGGTATTATCCGCAGATACAGATTATGGAGTGGTACAGGACGGCGGACAGGTGAGAAATATGGCTGTTTTGTTTACAGGAGACAATGGATTCAGTGGAATTGGAAGTTAGGCGAGCATAAAGGTGTTTGTTATTTTTAAATAAAGTAAATGTGTGTTTTTTTTTAATTCAAATAAAAGGAATTTATTTTGGCTGTGTTCATTTACAATATAGCCATAGGATTAGTATAGACACCTCTCCATTACTAAAGTCTAGGACTTGATGTCTCCGGACATTACAAAGGTGACATCAACTCCACAAATATGAACCCCATTTGCCACCGCCACAGGGCAAGTGGGATGAGCTGGGCAAAGCACCAGAATATACTAAGTGTGCCTTTTCTTGGCAGCTGCGGATTGCTATTTTTTGGCTGGGGTGTGCAATACTTATGGCCCCTAACTAGCCCCCAGCGTCTGGACCCCAGGCCATTTTAAGTTATTTATTTAAATAATTTTTGAAAACGGAGTGGGGACTCCTCTATTCTGGATAACCAACCTTGCTAAAGCAGACAACTGAGGGCTGGTTATCAAAAACACAGGGGAACCACGCCTTTTTTTTTAAAATTAATGTATTTATTTATTTAGTGAGCAGGCGCCGGCTGATGAATACTCCCATTACTGCTCTTGCCGTTATGAGTGGCAGCAGGCATAGGAATGATGGGAGTAGTAGTCCCATCAGCTGACGCCAGTGACTGGAGGTAAACTTTTTACCTCCGGACGCAGCTGCGGGCTCACGCAGTCAATTGACAGTGTGGGAACCACGGCTGTCTGACCATCAAACACAGTGTTCGGGCCGCCCCATTCAAGTGAATTGGGTCAGGGTTCGGGTACTGTTCTGGTACCCAAATTTTTTTTTTTGTTTAACTGTTCGGCTGAAGTTGCTGGACCAGAACATCCAGGGGACCACCCTTCTCCACATATGACAAAAAAATAAAATTACATTATACGTATTCTATCCATGAAAAACAGATGTGTAGAATGGGGCCTAAAAATAAAGAACCAAGTAGGCAAAAAAGCAAACTCAAAGAAAGAAATTGTATTCAAAGGTTTAATCTTGTAATGACCATTTCAAAAATTGGGACAAGTAGATGGCGGAAAATCTCTAAACAATGAGCAACTAAGGCTAGGATCCCAGTGCATATTAGCCTGCGATCAGTAGCTCCGCTGGAGCTTATGTCTGAGGTTCTGAAAAATGGGTTTCAGATGTATGTGTTGACAGGGCCATTGATTAGAATGATTGCAGATAGATGCACACATGTTCTGTCGGACATTTTCGGCTGTATACGCCTATTTGAAGCGAGCTCCAAATCACAGTTGGCTGCATCTTCGCCCTAGCCTCAACTAGGCATTATTTGACTGAAAATGCCGGACAGAGCGTGTGTGACTCCATCTGCATCATTACAGTCAATGGTCCTGTCAACACATATGTCCAAATCCTGTTTTCCAGGGCATCAGGCGTACGTCCCAATGAAGGACAAAACACAATAGGAAGATAGCGTTACACAGTACTGTCTGCCAGGTTTCTGTTGGAATCCCCAACAAGTGGAGTAACCGTCTGGCCTCCATCCTTGCTGTACTCACCTTTCCCTACGTGGACAAAACATGGTCTGCTACTGTGAACCTACTCTAAGTATTTCCACAAATTTTATGTAGGACATAGTTTAGTAATGGTTTGTTTTATTAATTTTTAGTGACAACATATTCCACAATTTACATGTTCAAACAATACATTCACACAATAGGAGTGAGATTTCTGCTTATAAGATTACAATCTACAAGGAAATAGGGAGACATAAAAGGTAAAAATTGCTTGTACTGTATGAGCCAGCTCTCACATATAATAAGAGTATTCATGTGAAGCTGTATAAACCAGTCACCGGCCAGCACCTATGTAAGATACCAAGTGCTATTGAGCTCAAGGGAAAATGTAAGAAAGAAGAAACTGAAAGCATTACATTAGTGATGTGGAGAGATAGGCCTGACTAAAAAGATGTGCTTTATGGCTGGCTTAGAACTGTGGAAATAACCTAATCATTTGTGGTGCTCAGTAGCATGCCACAAACAACTTCTACTGTAGAGAAGAAAAAAAAAATGAATACCACACAGTATACATTTTAATACTGGATGCCCCTGTGCAGTATCAGAAGACCCTAATAGGTGCAAGCAGGTTATTTTTTATTGGGTAATGCATAGTGTTTATTTAATAGATGCATATAAATACAGTACATCAAAGGGAACCTGTCACCACAACAAAAAAAAAAAACGCTATTAATCTGCAGATATGGGGTTAATCTGCAGGTTATTAGCGTTATTATGCTGGCTGGTGCCTGCATGTGATCCAAAGTTGCGGGGAAAAATTGAAATTTATTCCCCCAGCAGTGTTACGGTTTCAGTCCCGCTCTGAGTATACAGAACTGCGGCTGTAACTGACCCCTGGCTCTGCATGAAGGCCGGCTGTCAGTCGGGGTGCGTTTCTAAGAGCGGTGACTGGATCAGCGACAGCGGCACCCCCGTTACTGAAACAGAAATACTGCTGGGGATAAAAAAAGTTAACTTTATTCTCAAAAGCAGCGTCCCCATTTCAGTTACAGGAGCGGCACCGGCGCTGGTTCAGTCACCGCTCCAAGAAGCCGCACCCCGGGCCCTGACTGACAGCCAGCCCCAATGCAGAGCCACAGAGTGAGGGCCGGGGCGCAGTTCCAGCCGTCGCTCTGTACAGTCAGAGTGGTGACTGAAACCGAGCCTGTGATGCCCCCGTGACTGAAGCCGGACTGCTGCATGAGGGAATAAAGTCAATTTTCTCCCCGCGGTGTTCGGCTACCTGCAGGCACCAGCCAGCATAATAAACGCTATTAACCTGCAGATTAACAGCGGTTGTTCTGGTGACCGTTATTTCTGAGAGAGAAATGCCTGTTTTCTACAGATAAACAGCAGACAATTGCTATTGTGCACGTAGGTGAACTCAGCCTTATCCATTAGGACTGCGTAGTGCCAGTTGTTATGCCAACACCCTACCTAAAGCCTGCGGAGACACATATCTACAGGGACATAAAGATGACAATGTGATTGTACTGTAGTTTGCTACAGGTCAGTGGATGAAGGGGACTGAAGCTCCGCCAACTATATTAGAATCTCATCTTAATATCAGAATACGCGTCATGTAGAGATACCATGACCATGTTTATTCAGAAACTCTACGTGTACGTGAAATGTCCTTTTCAGCATAACTCCAATGACAACTTCAAGAGTGAAAGCAGAAACATGGGTGTGTAAATTAAATTTAATTTATACCCCAAGGATTGAACACACAAGAAGGGTCTCTGGCATCTAAGGTTATACACGGTCACATAGGCATTGGTTCAGCATTGGGATAAGGGAATCCATTGGGAGCCTTGCTAGCAACCTCTTTATGAGCCCAAACAATATTGTTGATGGTAAAAATGAGGCTCTGTTCACAACTGCACTGGAGTGGTCACAAGGATGTTCCTGATTCATTATATGAAGGCGCCCAATGTTCAGCTGGATCGTTTATACACATGATCAGACCACCAAAATGCCGACTAAACTGGCAGAAAGGGATGTTTAAAAAAAATAAATTAAAAAACAAAAGTAAAAGGTAAATGATCAGTCATAATCAGACAATCGTGAATTACACACTTTAGTTTCAGTTGCTGAAAAATTCCAAAATGACCAATGATGGTTTTGGAGAAAATCAGCCTACGACTGACCAAAATGATGCCTAGTTTAGACGGTCAGGCCATTTCATCTCATATTCATCTCATGTGTTACTCAGCTTGGTCTCCCTAGTGTTATTGTGAAATCTTCATAAGAGGGTTCCACAGAAGACAACAGTTGAGATTTAACCAGTTAGTGACAGAGCCATTTTGCAGCTTAATGATCGGGCCAATTTTTACAATTCTGACCACTGTCAATTTATGAGGTTAACTCTGGAACGCTTTAACGAATCCAGCTGATTCTGAGACTGTTTTTTCGTGACATATTGTACTTCACGTTAGTGGTAAAAATTTCTTTCATACGACTTGTGTTTACTTATAAAAAAAAAACAGAAATATGGCGAAAATTTTGAAAATGTAACAATTTTCAAACTTTAAATTTTTATGCCCTTAAATCAGAGAGATATGTCACACAAATTTCTTAATAAATAACATTTCCCACATGTCTACTTTACATCAGCACAATTTTGGGAACAAAATTTTTTTTTGTTACGAAGTTATGAGGGTTAAAAGTTGACCAGCGATTTCTCATTTTTACAACACCATTTTTTTTTTTAGGGACCACTTCACATTTGAAGTCACTTTGAGGGGTCTATACGATAGAAAATACCCAAAAGTGACACCATTCTAAAAACTGCACCCCTCAAGGTGCTCAAAACCACATTCAAGAAGTTTATTAACCCTTTAAGTGCTTCACAGGAACTGAAGCAATGTGGAAGGAAAAAATTAACATTTAAATTTTTTTGCAAAAACTTTACTTCAGAACCAATTTTTTTTTATTTTCACAACTGTTAAAAGAAAAAATGAACCACAAAATTTGTGCAATTTCTCCTTAATAAGCTGATACCCCATATGTGGGGGTAAACCACTTTTTGGGCGCAAGGCAGAGGTCGCAAGGGAAGGAGCGCCATTTGACTTTTTCAACGCAGAATTGGCTGGACGCCATGTCGGGTTTGTAGAGGCCCTGATGTGTCTAAACAGTGGAAACCCATCACAAGTGACCCCATTTTGGAAACTAGACCCCCTAAGGAACTTATCTAGATGTGTGGTGAGCACTTTGAACCTCCAAGTGCTTCAAAGAAGTTTATAACATAGAACAGTGAAAATAAAAAATCATATTTTTTCCACAAAAACAATCTTTTCACCCCAATTTTTATTTTCCCAAGGGTAACAAGACCCCAAAAGTTTTTGGGCAATTTGTCCTGAGCATGCTGATACCCCATATGTGGGGGTACACCACTGTTTGGGTGCATGGCAGAGCTTGGAAGGGAAGGAGCGCCGTTTGACTTTTTCAACGCAGAATTGGCTGGACGCCATGTCGCGTTTGTAGAGGCCCTGATGTGTCTAAACAGTGGAAACCCCCACAAGTGACCCCATTTTGGAAACTAGACCCCCTAAGGAACTTATATAGATGTGTGGTGAGCACTCTGAACCCCCAAGTGCTTCACAGAAGTTTATAAAAGCCCGGGCATGAAAATAAAAAGTCATATTTTTTCCACAAACCGATCGTTTAATCCCCAATTTTTTATTTTCCCAAGGGTAACAGGAGAAATTAGACCACAAAAGTTGTTGTCCAATTTGTCCTGAGTACGCTGATAGCCCATATGTGGGGGGGGGGACCACTGTTTGGGCGCACAGCAGGGCTTGGAAGGGAAGGAGCGCCGTTTGACTATTTCAAACCAAAATTGGCTGGAATTGAAATTGGGCGCCATGTCGCGTTTGGAGAGCCCCTGGTATGCCTAAACAGTGGAAACCCCCACAAATGACACCATTTTGGAAACTAGACCCCTTAAGGAACTTATCTAGATGTGTGGTGAGCACTTTGAACCCCCAAGTGCTTCACAGAAATTTATAAACGTAGAGCCGTGAAAATAAAAAATCATTTTTTTCCTCAAAAATGATTCTTTAGCCTGCTATTTTTTTTATTTTCCCAAGGGTAACAGGAGAAATTGGACCCCAAAAGTTGTTGTGCAATTTTTCCTGAGTTCGCTGATACCCCATATGTGGGGTGAAACCACTGTTTGGGCGCATGGGAGTGCTTGGAAGGGAACGAGCACAATTTTGTAATGCAGACTTTGATGGAATGTTCTGCGGGCGTCATGTTGTGTTTGCAGAGCCCTTGATGTGCCTAAACAGTAGAAACCCCCTGCAAGTGACACCATTTTGGAAACTAGACCCCCCAAGGAGCTTATCTAGATGTGTGGTGAGCACTTTGAACCCCCAAGTGCTTCACAGAAATTTATTAACGCAGAGCCGTGAAAATAAAAAATCATTTTTTTCCTCAAAAATGATTTTTTTTAGCCAGCTATTTTTTATTTTCCCAAGGGTAACAGGAGAAATTAGAACCCCAAAATTGGTGTGCAATTTGTCCTGAGTACGCTGATACCCCATATGTTGGGGTAAACCACTGTTTGGACGCATGGCAGGACTCGGAAGGGAGCGCCATTTGACTTTTTGAACGCCACGTCGTGTTTGGAGACCCCCTGATGTGCCTAAATAGTGGAAACCCCTCAATTCTAGCTCCAACCCTAACCCCAACACACCCCTAACCCTAATCCCAACCCTAATCCTAACCTAAATCCCAACATTAATTCCAACCCTAATTGTAACCCTAACCCTAATTTTAACCCTAACCCTAATTGTAACCATAACCCTAATTCTAACCCTAATTATAACCTTAATCCTAAGGCTAGGTTCATTTTGCGTTTTACCAGCCCATTCAACACATAGCATTGACGGGCTGGTAACGGTATAGCATAACGCGATCGCGTTATGCTATACCCGTTAGTGCAGAGGAATCAGCAGATGATTCATCTGCGCTAGCGGTGACGGAGCCAGACGCTGCAGCCCGCGTCCGAGGCTCCGTCACTGAATGATGGCACGTCGCGAAAGCATGCCGCTTTACGGCATGCGTCGCGATGCGCCCTCAAATGGGGGTGAATGGCAGCGTTAACGGACTGCGTTACATCGCGTTATACCGCGGTGTAACGCAGTCCATCTAACGGACTGCCATAACGCAGTATGAACCCAGCCTAACCCTAATGCTAACCCTAACCCTAATTATAACCCTAATGCTAACCCTAACCCTAATTATAACCCTAACCCTAATTATAACCCTAATTATAACCCTAACCCTAACGGAAAAATGAAAATAAATATAATTTCTATATTTTATTATATGTCCCTAACTAAGGGGGCGATAAAGGGGGGGGTTATGTACTGTTTTTTTTATTTTGATCACTGTGATAGTTTATCACAGTGATCAAAATGTACTTTCTGGAGAATGAATGAAAAAAGTATTGAATCTGCCGCCAGGAAGAAGACCGGGAGGATCGGAGGACAGGGGGACCTGCCGGAGGACACCGGCAGGTACAGGGGTGGGTTCGGGGGACCTGGGTATCCTAATTCTCTCCCCTCTGATGTGCGATCACATCAGAGGGGAGAGAAATCTTTTTTTTTTTTTTGCGGTCGCCCAGGGACCCTTTTTCTCTCTCCTCTGATGTCCGATGACATCAGAGGAGAGAGAAATTAAATGGCACATTTTTTTTTTTTTGTTGCGATCGCCGTTATAGGGTTAATAACGGCGATCGCAACATCGGTGTCGGTAAAAACCGACCCGATTCATGTTCTCTGGGGTCTCGGCTACCCCCGGTAGCCGAGACCCGGAGAAAATGCACCTCTGGGGGGCGCTATTCACTTTTTCCACAGCGCCGTTAATTAACGGCGCTGTGGTTTAAGTACCCTTAATGACCGCCGTTAAAAGGCGTATCGGCGGTCGTTAAGGGGTTAAAGGGAACCCAACACATTGTTCCATGTTGTCTACAGATCCGACTGCATATACAGAGGAGAAGCTAAGGAGAATAATCTATAGATTTGTTGGAAAAGATTCAATATTAAGGCTCATTCAAACGTCCGTGCCAATCGGTCCGAGAATGGACAGCTGATGCACAGACTGGCCGTGTCAACCGACCTGAGCGAGACAAATTTATATATTTCTGTGAACCCGTCATGCTCAAGTTAGAAGACCCATGGCCAGTCGACTCTCAGAAGTCTGAAGGAGTCTTAACTTATAATTTCAGCATTGAAATCCCTGGTGTTAGTACAGGAAAGATGTATCTCTTTGTACCGTGTTAGCCAGTAGATAGAAAAATATTTAGAATTGAGAGTCCTCAGTGGTTAATACCTTTTAATGGCTAACTGAAAAGATGGTAACAAATTGCAAGCTTTCAAGACTACTCAGGTCTCTTCATCAGGCAAAGACAAATACAACATCTGAAGAATCACATATTTATACACAACAGGACACAGGAATAGTGCAATAGATAAGACAAGTGACGTAAAGCAGAACTATCAATATGGGAGAGGGATGAATAGTTGTGGCCATAAATATTGGATCAGTTTATAGATAAGGAGTGAAGGTTTTATTGTCCTCTGATTGGGGTCTGGTAATGTTTTGTGATGCCCCCACAAGGTCTTAGGAGCAAATTCCTTAATTGATGTAAAAAGACATAAATCCATGCGACACGTTCATTCCTGCACTGAGAGTGTCAAAGGTCGTCATTAGTTTATATTCCCAGACTCTCCTGTCTCTGTGAGATGTGAAATTACTTTTCAATACCAGGTGTTAGTATGCATACAATCCAGTGGGCGATCCTACTCAGTGAGTGACAGCTATTTCTTCACACATAATCATACAGGGAAGACTGTCAATCACTGAATAAGACCACTGGACTCAAACTACAAGTACCAGGAATTTAAATGAATACAAATTTTACTGAAACTTTTCCCACAAAAATGTCTGTCACTCTGCTCAGTTCCTCCTGCATTATATCATCCTGCCTGCTGATCAGATACAATTTTCGACATGACAGGTTCATGATGGGATAGTTATGGTGGTTTCCTAGGAGTGGCCAACTGAGCTTATTCAGGTCAAGTCTTTACTATATGAAATAATGGAGTCACAGTATACCTATGCACTTTTACATGTTGTGATTTTATACCAGTAGTTTTTCAAATACCACAGTATGTAAATATTTAGGCATGTATAAATTGAAATGAACGCCTAAATCACAGGGGCTGGTAGACAAGGGACTTGCAGAAACAACATACCCTTATGGTCACTGATCCCTTCTGATAACAGGCCAGGGAAGCCTCAGCTCGAACATGGAGACTTATTCTACCGTAAAACCTGTGAGGCCATATGAAATTATACCATGAAAAGCACGCTTCCCTGCTCGTCTAAAAACTGTTTCTTGTCCATTTTTACCTACTTAATATGCTAGTCCACAGACTGCGGAAGAAAAGTGAGGCCTCCAAGTAAAATACTTTTCTCAAGTGATCTCAATCCGCCTTTGAAAAGACAGCTAGAGCCAATTCAAAAAGCCAGAAACATAAATCAAGCAAATGTCTTCAAATAATGATTAAACGCAAAATTACATTTTTTTTTTGTTTTGTTTTTTATATTTTAACCAATGCAAAATGATACAAACCAGACTGAAAAAGGGTACAATTTCAGTTGCGGAATGAAATGAAAATAAAATAAAACGAAGAATACAAATGTTACATTGCATGTCCATTGCACAAGGAGAGCCAGAAGATCTGCTTAAAAACAGTACTGTACAGCTCGGCTGGCATTTGCCAAAAAAACACCTGAATTGGCATGTCCTCAAGTGTCCAGTTCTCTGCACTGATTAAAGGAGGCCTACATATAGCACACGTGACAGACATGAGACAGTCTGGAGACACCATGATGAATGGTATACTGCTTTCAACTCCTGTCATCCAGCATGACAGGTGTATCAGTAGGTCAGTGATTGTATGGGGGGGTGGCATTTCCTTGGAGGTTCTTCGGGTGATAGCCAACAGTAGCTTGATTGCGGTCAGTTATTAGGATGAAGTCCTTGAAACCATTGTCTGACCTTATACTGGAGCAGTGAGCTCTAGGTACCTCCTGGTAAAGGACAACCACCAGCCTCATCTGGTAGGAGTATGTGTAGGCACTAGGCAATATGGTGAAGGTATTGATGCCATTAACTGGCCTCAATGTTCCCCAGACCTGAATCCAACTGAAAACCTATAGGACATTATATATCAGTACATCCGACGCTGACAAGTATAACTACAGTCTGTCCAGGAGCTGACTGATGCCCGGATTCATTTCTGGGAGAGGATCCCTTAGAACAGTGTTCCCCAATTTCAGTCCTCAAGAGCCACCAACAGGTCATGTTTTCAGGATTTCATTAGTATTGCCCAGGTGGAATTATTGCCTATGCAGGTAATGCAATTATCACCTGGGCCATACTAAGGAAATCCTGAAAACATGAACCGTTGGTGGCTCTTGAGGACTGGAGTTGGGGAACGCTGCCTTAAGGGTATGCCACACTAAACAGCGTCGCTAACGAGATCGCTAAAAAACGTCACTATTTAGCGATCTCGTTAGTGACGCCGGTGTGTGTGGCATGTACTAGCGACGTGGCCCCTGCTGTGCCCCTGCTGTGATCTCGTTCATCCTTCACATCGTTCTGGACCCTATTTTTATCGTTGGCGTCCCGCTGGTGAGCATATATCGCTGAGTGTGGCACCTTTTTGTTAGCGATGTGCGTGTTTTTGTACCGCCAAAGTCGTTAAGGAGATCGCTAACCGCGATAGCGTCCTTAACGACATCGCTAAATTAGTGCGCTACTAGCGATATTAAAACGATCCCGCTAGCGATCGCATTAGTATGCGTCGTTATCGTGATCGCTAGCGGGAGCGTTTAGTGTGGCAGTACCTTTAGAATATCATCCATTTCATCAAGAACATGCCCGGATGTTCTTGACAGTGCATAGAGGCATGTGGGGCCAAGTCACATTGTAGAAATCGATTTTGGTGTTTTTGCCAATCAAATCATGCATTTAATCAATATCAAAGTGCCTGTACATACACACCATTAGTTATAGGTATAAAATCCTCAGGACAGGTTCCTTTAAACTCAGTGGCCACAATGAAAATTACAAGATTATAGGATTTTTTTTTTAATACATAGAAGATGTCCCCGAAATGATTTTGAAAGCAACATTTATTTTAAGACATGTTAATAGATGCCATCGGGACAATGACTGTGACATTTTGTCATTGCTATATCAGAATGGTAAACATACACTACACAAAATACACTGATAACATCTATCATTTGTTTTATCCGGCACATCAGAATGATCTCAGCTTAGTTCAGACAAATGGAAGATGTGGCAGCAGAATATGTGCCTCTGGCAACCGCAATGGAGAATACATAACTGTACAGTATAGCGAATTACGGTACAGACAATTGGAATAGAAGAATTAAAGGAAACCCGGCAGCTGATACATACATCGTGGAATTGGACAGCATGCATCAGACACTGGCAGCATGATTTCAGCCATGCATGTTTAACTCTACAAAGCTGAAGGGCCCAAGCCACGCTGGAGACAAGACGTCCCGGAGGCATCTCCTCGCCCTTTCCCCTTGAGTAACAGGTCTCTCCCTGTATGCATTCGCAGAGGGAATAGATATTAAACATATCTGGCTGGAATCATACAGCCAGCGTCTAATACATGGTGGATTGGGCAGCACGTAACAGCTGTCATGTTCCCTTTAACCACTAAAAAACAGTGACCTATAGATGTGGCCTTTATACTTATCTTCACCCATTAACGTCCTAAGTATTTACAGACGTAGCTAAATGGATGTATATACACAGCAAGGTAATGGGCCTACATACAGCAGCTTTATAGGCAGCAGATCCTCGGACTCAATGAGTGCAGATAAATAACTACAACGCAGAATGTTAATATCCGGCCTGATACGACCTGCTTCAATGCTAGCTTTCACTTAGCTAAATGGCACACATAAATAGCTGTATAGTGTTAAATCCCTTTAGGGGTAGTATACACCCCATTATATTTTCATCACCGTCATCACCCATTGTATTCTCACAGTTTCACCCAACACCCACCAGGGCTGTAGAGTCGGAGCCCATTTTGGTGGAGTCGGAGTTGGGAGTCGGTGTCATGGAAATTGAGAAGTTGGAGTCAGAAGTTTGGCTTACCGACTCCACAGCCCTGACACCCACTGTCATTATGACTTGTGTTCACAAGTCACCATCGCACTCAAATCAACATGTCCATTTCTCTATTCTTCCTATATGTACGTGACACAGCTTTTTGACACCGACTGTCCCATACCTCTGCCCCTTGCAATCACTTGGTAGGTGACCCAGCTTTTCCACACTCACATCTGGCTCACTCTTAATTATCTGACCATGATGAGCACAGACCACTCTCTGCTGCACACCTGAATGCACTTTCTAGCACATATATTGCATGGCATAAATCTGCCAAGACGTCAGTCTGCCCAGTGCATCATACAAGTGTGTGGAGCAATGAAAGAATTAATCCAGAATTGAACTGAAGGTAAATGGAAAGTCGCTGTAAACAATGTTTGTTTTCACTCTCACCTTAAATCCTTCACTTTCTGCTAACCCCATAAATAAATAAATAAATAAATAATAATTCCTGCACCAAGTAAGGAACTGGTTATCTCTCCCTCCATCCTCCTCTGAACTGTTACTCAACACATAATCCTCGGTCTCCAAACACAGACAGCCCTCCCATGCCCTCTCCTGCTAGAACTCTCTGCTTCTCCTCACTGCCGGTGATATTTCTCAAAATCCTGGTCCTCCTCACCACATCCCCACAGTCATTTCTACCTCCCATCCACGTTCTATCACAAATTTCCGTAACCTCGCTTACCTTATACCCATTCGCCGAGCCCTCGCTTCCCCAGTCCCACTAACAGGAGCTCTATGGAACGCTCGCTCTGTATGCAACAACCTTTCAATCCATGATCTTTTCATTACTAACAAACTTTCCTTTCTCGCTATCACCGAAACCTGGCTCACCCCCTCTGACACAGCCTCTTCAGATGTACTTTCATATGGTGGATTCCACAATGGCGGAGGAGTTGGTTTTCTCTTGTCAGATAACTGCTCCTTCACCCACATCCCACTGCCACCCTGTTACCCTCCCTTCCATTGAGGTGCACTCTGTGTGCATCTACTCCCCCATCAACCTCCAACTGGCTGTCATTTACCGCCCTCCAGGGCCAGCCACCACCATTTTTGACCACTTCACCACCTGGCTACTTCATTTCCTCTCTGCTGACATCTCCAATATCATCATGGGCGACATCAACATACCCATTGACATATCCCACTCAGCTGTCACTAAACTTCTCTCACTTCCTCCTTTGGCCTCGCTCAATGGTCTTCTGCAACCACTCACAAAGATGGCCACACACTGGGCCTCATCTTCACCAGTCTCTGCTCCTTATCTAATCTCTCTAACTCACCTCTACCTCTTTCTGACCACAACCTACTCACATTCTCTTCCCTTTCCTCTCCATGTCCAAAATCCCCACCCCACAAACTTGCACACTCTCACAGAAATCTCAAACACTTCGATCTACACCTACTCTCCGAATCCCTTCTCCCTCTTTCAGACATAAGTTCCCTACACAATGCGGATGCCGCTGCATATAACACAATAGCTGCAGCTCTTGAATCGGTGGCCCCTCTCACAATACCAAAGCTCACAAAATCAACTTCTCCTCTATGCCTCAAAACTACTGTAATAACATGTCCATTTTGAACTGTCCTCCCATCTCTCTTCCTGCTCCCTCTTCGACCGCTTACAATCTGGCTTCCGACCGCATCACTACACTGAAACTGCCCTAACAAAAGTCACTAATGACCTACTGACTGCCAAAGCCAAGCGACACTACTCTGTCCTCCTCCTCCTGGACCTGCCCTCTGCCTTTGACACAGTGGACCACTCCCTATTACTGCAGACCCTCTCATCTCTTGGCATCACTGACATGGCCCTATCTTGGATCGCGTCATACCTAACAGACCGGACATTCAGGGTCTCCCACTCACACACCACCTCCTCACCCCGCCCCCTATCTGCCGGAGTCCCGCAAGGTACAGTCCTAGGGCCCCTGCTCTTCTCCATTTACACCTTTGGACTGGGACGCTCATAGAATCTCACGGCTTACTGTATCACCTCTATACTGATGACACACAGATCTACCTCTCTACTAACCAAAATTCCAGAATGTCTGTCCTCCATTTCATCCTTCTCCGCTAGATTTCTAAAACTTAACATGGACAAAAAATAATTAATCATCTTTCCCCCATATCACTCAACTCTCCCAACAAACCTATCTATTAAAGTAAATAGCTGCTCACTCTCCCCAGTCCCACAAGCTCGCTGCCTCGGGGTAATCCTTGACTCTGATCTCTCCTTCAAACCACATATTCAAGCCCTTTCCACCTCCTGTTGACTTCAACTCAAAAATATTTCCCAGATCCATACATTCCTTAACCTAGAATCTGCATGCCTCATCTCCCGCCTTGACTACTGCAACCTCCTACTTTGTGGCCTCTCCTCTTACACTCTCGCACCCCTCCAATCTATCCTAAACTCTGCTGCCCGACTAATCCAACTGTCCCCCCGCTATTCCCCAGCCTCTCCTCGCTGTCAATCCCTTCACTGGCTCCATATTACCCAGAGACTCCAGTTCAAAACCGTAACTGTGGCATACAAAGCCATCCATAACTTGTCTCCTCCATACATGTGGGACCTTGTTTCCCGATACTTACCAACACGCAACCTCCGATCCTCACAAGATCTCCTCTTCCCACAATCGCATACCAGCTTTCTCCCGCGCATCCCCCTACTCTGGAACTCTCTACCCCAACATATACTTTCGCCTACCGTGGAAACCTTCAAAAGTCACCTGAAGACTCACCTCTCCTGACAAGCCTACAATCTGCAGTAATCGCCGATCTACCAAAGCACTGCACGACCATCTCTCTCCTTGTCTATTGTAACCTCACCCATCCCTTGTAGACTGTGACTCCTTGCGGGCAGGGTCCTCTGTTATGTTTCGGTAGCTGAGGAGTGCAGGTAAAAAAGGCAATACACCAGAGCAGTTGGAATCTATAAGATTGCAGTACCCTGACTAACCACCACAACTAGAGGCAGCCGTGGAGCGTTCCTACGTTGGTCCTAGACGCCTCGTCACAGCCTGAGAAACTAACTACACCCAAAGACAGAAATAGGAAAGCTATCTGCCCCGGAGCAGAACCCCAAAGATAATAGAAAGCCCCCAAACAAGCAATGGCGGTTAGACAAGATGAAATACTGACACAGAAAGAAAATAGTATGAGCAAACGCTGGGGCCCAAACTAACTAAATAGAAAAGGATAGGAAGGGTACTTACTGCAATCCCAGAAAACCCTGAAAAGCACCAACTCTACTAATTTCAAAAACACCTGAGATCACACGACCTCTTCCACCTAAATTAGTTCTCTGGTGTAACAAAATCAAAACAGCAGCCACTGAAAAAACTGGAAAAAGCAAAAGTACAAACATAAGTGGCTGAACTAAACTGAGAGGGCAAAAGCCCCCGGAGGGGACCCAGAAGGCCCCCACAGAAGTGCAGGACAAAATGCAAAAATATAGCACAAAAACAAAAAGAAGAAAATGTCTTATCTGTTAGCAGGAGATGCAGACACGACACAGCAGGCTACAAAGGAAACAGGAATGAAGGATTCAGACCAGAACAATTGATCACCGGCAACCCTGATGGGAAGGTGACTCCCTTATATAAGACCAGTCAGTAACACCTGATTCCCAGTCCTCACAATCTTCACTGGACAGACCAGCACCGCTTGTAACCACCAGAGGAAGCCTCTGCTCAGAACTCATCTCAAACCCATTCACAACAGTACCCCCCCCTTGAGGAGGGGTCACCGAACCCTCATTTGAGCAACCAGGTCGGTCAGGATGAGTTCTATGATACGCACGGATAAGTCTCCTAGCATGGATGTCCGAAGCAAACACCCAAGAATTGTCTTCCTGACCATAACCTCTCCATTTAACCAAATACTGGAGTTTCCGTCTAGAAAAACGAGAATCTAATATTTTCTCAACCACATACTCCAGATTGCCCTCAACCAAAACAGGGTCAGGAGGCACAGCAGCAGGAACCACTGGCTCAACAAACCTCTTCAACAAGGACTTGTGGAACACGTTATGGATCTTAAATGTCCCTGGAAGAAGCAAACGAAAAGAAACAGGATTAAGAATCTCCATGATCTTATAAGGTCCAATGAACCTAGGCTTAAATTTAGGAGATGCTACTCTCATAGGAATATTCTTTGAGGACAACCAGACCAGGTCCCCCACTTTAAACCGTGGACCATCAGTCCTATGCCGGTTAGCAAACCGCTGGGCCTTCTCCTGAGAGAGGGACAACCTCTCCACTACCTGGTCCCAAATCTGTTGCATACGCTCCACAACAGAGTCAACACCCGGACAGACAGAAGCCTCCGTCTGTCCTGAAGAAAATCGAGGGTGAAACCCAGAATTACAGAAAAACGGAGACATCAAAGTGGCAGAGCTAGCCCTATTATTAAGAGCAAACTCAGCCAAAGGCAAAAAAGAGACCCAGTCATCCTGATCAGCAGACACAAAGCATCTTAGATAAGTCTCCAATGTCTGGTTTGTTCTCTCAGTTTGACCATTGGTCTGAGGATGAAATGCCGAGGAGAAAGACAATTGAACACCCAGTTTAGAACAAAAAGTCCTCCAAAATCTGGAAACAAACTGGACTCCTCTGTCAGACACAATGTTCTCAGGAATGCCGTGTAAACGAACCACGTGCTGAAGGAACAACGGCACCAATTCAGAGGAGGAAGGCAACTTAGGTAATGGCACAAGATGTATCATTTTGGAAAACCTATCACAAATTACCCAGATGGTGGTCATTCTCTGAGAAACAGGAAGGTCGGAAATGAAATCCATAGAGATATGGGTCCATGGTCTCTTGGGCACAGGCAATGGCATCAACAAACCACTAGAGCGAGAGCAAGGCTTGGAGCGAGAGCAAGTCCCGCAGGACTGCACAAATTCCCTGACATCACGAGACAAGGTAGGCCACCAAAAGGACCGACTAACCAAGTCTCTGGTACAAAAATTCCGGGATGCCCAGCCAATGCGGAACAATGAATCTCAGACATCACACTCTTTTTCCACTGGTCCGGGACAAACAATTTTCCAACAGGACAGCACTCGGGCCTATCCTCCTGACACCCCTCCAGAGCAAGTCTCAAATGGGTGAGATGGCGGAAAGAACTACACCCTCTTTCAAAATAACAGAAGGATCAGATAACTCAGGAGAGTCCGCAAGGAAACTCCTCGAGAGGGCATCCGCCTTAACATTCTTAGTGCCAGGAAGAAAGGAAACCACAAAATTAAAACGTGTGAAAAACAAGGCCCACCTGGCCTGTCTAGGATTGAGTCGCTTGGCAGATTCCAGATAGACTAGATTCTTATGGTCCGTAAGGACGACCACCTGATGTTTGGCTCCCTCCAGCCAATGTCTCCACTCTTCAAAAGCCCACTTCATGGCCAATAACTCCCGATTACCCACGTCATAATTACGTTCAGTAGGAGAAAATTTTCGAGAGAAAAAGGCACAAGGGTTACTTTTAGAGGTCTCTGGATCTTTTTGGGACAAAACGGCACCTGCCCCAATTTTAGAGGCATCAACCTCCACCTGAAATGGCAGAGAAACATCAGGCTGCCGTAGAACAGGAGCAGAAGTGAATCTCTGCTTAAGTTCCTGAAATGCAGAGACAGCCTCAGGAGGCCAATTCACAACATGAGAACCCTTTCTGGTCAAATCAGTTAATGGTTTAAAAATAACCGAGAAATTACCAATAAATTTACGATAAAAATTGGCAAAACCCAAAAATCTCTGAAGATCCTTTAATGAAGTAGGTTGGACCCAATCACAGATGGCCTGAACCTTGACCGGGTCCATTTCAATAACAGATGGGGACAAAATGAATCCAGAAATGAGATCCTCAGTACGCCAAAAAGACACTTTGATCCCTTCACATACAGAGCATTCTCTCTCAAAATCTGGAATACAGTTCGAACATGTTTCACATGAGAGTCCCAGTCATTAGAAAAAATCAAGATATCATCCAAATAAACAATCAGAAATTTGTCCACAAAATCCCTGAAAATGTCATTCATGAAGGACTGGAAGACGGAAGGAGCATTAGTGAGCCCAAAGGGCATCACTAGGTACTCAAAATGCCCTTCAGGGGTATTGAATGCCGTCTTCCATTCATCCCCGTGCTTAATGCGAATAAGGTTATACGCCCCCCTGAGGTCAAGCTTGGTAAACCAAGTAGCGTTTTTCACCCTGGAAAACAGGTCAGAAATCAAGGGTAACGGGTATTGATATTTCACAGTAATATTGTTCAAGAGACGATAATCAATACACGGCCTTAATGAACCATCCTTTTTGGCCACAAAGAAAAAACCGGCACCTAAGGGTGAAGAGGATGGTCTGATATGACCCTTCTCCAATGATTCCTTGATATAAGACCGCATAGCGTCATGTTCAGGTACAGACAAGTTAAAAAGGCGACCTTTAGGGAATTTACTACCCGGCACTAATTCAATAGCGCAGTCATAGCTCCTATGGGGAGGCAAGGATGCAGATTTACTTTCGCTAAACACATCAGAAAAATCAATCAAAAAGTCAATCCTGAGCCTGGGGGGAGGCAGAAAAAACAGGAGTGTTGGTATTAACACATTGGCAGCCCCAACTGGTTACAGACACAGATTTCCAATCCAAAACAGGATTATGAGACTGTAACCAAGGGAAACCCAGCACGATAATGTCATGCAGATTATACAGAACCAAAAATTTGCAGCACTCCTGGTGATCAGGTTCAACCCTTATTATCACCTGAGTAGAAAACTGGGGTTTATTTTCAGCCAAAGGGGTAGAATCGATCCCCAGTAGGGGAATAGACTTCTGTAGGGGTATCAAGGGAAACCCACAACGTTTAGCAAAATCATAATCCATCAGGTTAATAGCTGCTCCAGAATCAACGAAAGCCTGAGCAGAAAATGAGGACAGAGAGCATATCAGAGTGACAGTTAACAAAAACTTAGTCTGAACACTACCCAAGACAACTGAGCGTGCAAAACGTCTTCCCCGCTTAGGGCAGACTGAAACAGCATGAGAGGCATCACCACAGTAGAAACATAACCCATTGCGCTTTCGAAACTCATGACGCTGTGCCCCAGACACCACTCTATCACACTGCATGGGTTCAGAAGCTGGTTCACAAGGCAACACCATTCCACGCATACTTCTCCGCTCACGCAAACGTCTGTCAATTTGAATCGCTAATGACATAGAATCATTGAGACCAGAGGGGACAGGGAATCCCACCATAACATCCTTTACATTATCTGACAGACCCTTCCGGAAAAGGGCTGCCAAAGCGTCGTCATTCCATTTGGTCAGGACTGCCCACCTACGGAATCTCTGACAGTATAACTCAGCGTCATAAAGCCCCTGATTTAATGCCAACAAGGCTTTTTCAGCTTGATCAGTGACATTAGGCTCATCGTACAATAATCCCAAAGCCTGAAAAAATGCATCAACATCACTCAAAACAGGATCCCCAGGTGTCAGGGAAAAAGCCCAATCCTGAGGATCGCCGCACAGGAGAGAGATGATAATTTGAACCTGCTGCGCTGCGTTCCCTGAGGACTTAGATTTTAAGGCAAAAAACAATTTACAATTATTTTTGAAATTCTGAAACTTAGCTCGATCCCCAAAAACAAATCTGGCATGGGAATCCTAGGTTCCACAACAGGCAACCCAGCAAGATAGATAGCAATACTCCGAACCTCAGCGGCAAGCTGATCCACACGGCCAGACAACTGTGCAAACTCCACTGAGAGAAAAGATCCTCCCCAGCACCCAGAGATACAGAGGGAAAAAAAAAATGCAACAAACAGAAAAATATCTCTGACAACTCTGACAACCTTTTTTCTTTCACAATATTTTTTCCCTTCTGTGAGTACCATACAATTTTCAATTTTTTGGGCCGGTGATACTGTTATGTTTCGGTAGCTGAGGAGTGCAGGTAAAAAAGGCAATACACCAGAGCAGTTGGAATCTATAAGATTGCAGTACCCTGACTAACCACCACAACTAGAGGCAGCCGTGGAGCGTTCCTACGTTGGTCCTAGACGCCTCGTCACAGCCTGAGAAACTAACTACACCCAAAGACAGAATAGGAAAGCTATCTGCCCCGGAGCAGAACCCCAAAGATAATAGAAAGCCCCCAAACAAGCAATGGCGGTTAGACAAGATGAAATACTGACACAGAAAGAAAATAGTATGAGCAAACGCTGGGGCCCAAACTAACTAAATAGAAAAGGATAGGAAGGGTACTTACTGCAATCCCAGAAAACCCTGAAAAGCACCAACTCTACTAATTTCAAAAACACCTGAGATCACACGACCTCTTCCACCTAAATTAGTTCTCTGGTGTAACAAAATCAAAACAGCAGCCACTGAAAAAACTGGAAAAAGCAAAAGTACAAACATAAGTGGCTGAACTAAACTGAGAGGGCAAAAGCCCCCGGAGGGGACCCAGAAGGCCCCCACAGAAGTGCAGGACAAAATGCAAAAATATAGCACAAAAACAAAAAGAAGAAAATGTCTTATCTGTTAGCAGGAGATGCAGACACGACACAGCAGGCTACAAAGGAAACAGGAATGAAGGATTCAGACCAGAACAATTGATCACCGGCAACCCTGATGGGAAGGTGACTCCCTTATATAAGACCAGTCAGTAACACCTGATTCCCAGTCCTCACAATCTTCACTGGACAGACCAGCACCGCTTGTAACCACCAGAGGAAGCCTCTGCTCAGAACTCATCTCAAACCCATTCACAACAGTCCTCTCTACTTCTGCACCAGTCATGACTTGTATTGTTTAAGATTACTGTACTTGTTTTTATTATGTATACACTTTTCACATGTAAAGCGCCATGGAATAAATAGCGCTATAATAAATAATAACAACAATAGACGTTATAACGCCGATAAAACTAGAACTTTATTCGTACTCAAAGTAATGGGACTACTGAATCCATGAGAAAATGCAAGGAAATTTAACACACTGATAAAGAACTCTTTTAAAAGGTACTTTTTAAGGGGTTTACCAAGATCCAAAGGTATCCCTTAACTTTAGTACAACTCACCAATCACTGGGGATACCAAAAAAAAAAAAAAAACAAAAGCAATGTTCAGCAATCTCCAAAAACGGACCTGTGGAGCCGAAGAACTGGCCCATCTCAAACGAAGTGGCCATGTGCAAGTTTGTACAACACTTTTTCATCGTCTATGGGACTGCCAGAAATAGCTGAGTGTGCTGCTCGACTTTCTCTAGAAGTCCCTTAAACTATGAAAAACACTATGGGCTGAAATGTTCTTCATGCCATTTTTTTTTTTTTTTACAAGTGGTTTTGCAGTTAAAGTGCCATACTCTGAGCATGTTGCATAAAAAGAAAAAACAAAATTATCGTATATAGCATTCTCCAGCATCGTTTTTTTTTCTGTTAAAAGTGCCAACCTGAGTGAAGAATGCTGTAAAATGCTATGAGTGAATCAAACCTAAAAATGACTGTCGTTAGAGGTCTAACCATACATTTTCAGCTTTGCCAATTCCACCGACTGCGCTAACCTTGTGAATAGTTGGACCAAGCTGCGCCTGGAGTGGGCATGGCCAAAAACAAGAGTCACAATTACCAATAATTTAAAAGTGGCAAAAATTAGAAAAATGTACTCCAGTCCTTACGAAACATTTTTCATTAAAACTGGTGTGGGAAACGCAAGTTGTGAAGAATTGGAGCATAATGGTATTTGCATATACAGATTTTGTCATGAGTTTTGTGGAGTTAGTCCACTAAAAATAAAATAAAAATACATGAAAATTTTTTATAAAATGCTTGAATGACTATTATTGTCTATCATAAAACCACTTTGCCGTTCTGTTGTTCAGTGTTTTGAGCGATTTTTTCTTCCGCTTCAGGTATTGAAAAACATCTGGTGGGAAAAAAAGAAAGTGCAGGTCACTTTTTGAAAAGGCTCCTGCTGGAATCCACTCTAAACTAGGCATTGTCCAAACAAAAGGTTGCAAAAGAAAAAAATTCAATTCAGAAAAATAACTCTTCAATAACGCTTTAAAATCATTTTAGGAAACACACCTATTCCAAAAACTCCCCAAACAAGTTTCCTTAAGCGGTTTGGAACGCCTAAAAAGAAAAACTGTGTGCACATACCTTAAGAGTATGCTCCTCACACTGTCTTCTTCCAGTGGTCAAAAATGACCATTAGTCGAGAAGAGCATGCTCCAGGAAATGCTCCTTTTTTTCTGGGGTATTGTAAACCTGATGGGTGTTTTGCTAGCTTTTTTTTTTTTTTCTTTTTGTTGTTTTTTGGATATTTTTCCAGCCAGTGGTTTTGTGCGTTTTCCCGGACGATTTGATATCAACAAGGAAATTGACAAAACACTAGAGCATGCGGGTTATTTGTCATATTTTAAGGGTATGTGCACATGTTGCAGATTCTGTTGCAGTTCTGTAGCAGATTTTGCCTTGCAGATCTGCAGCAGAACTGCAAGTGATGTACAGTACCATTCTAGTCAATGGAAATCAAAAAACGCAGTGCACATGCTGCAGATTTTTCTGCGCAGATTTGGTGCGGATTTAAAACTGCAGCATGTCACTTCTTTTGTGCAGAACTGCAACGTTTTGAGACCTGCTCCATTATAGGGGAAATCTGCACATATACTGCAGTAAATTTGCAGATAAAAAGGACAAAAAAAGGATAAAAACTGCGCAGATTTTGACCTGCAGTTTCTGCCAAGAGATGCAGATTCTGTGCAGAAAATTCTGCAGACCAATCTGCAACGTGTGCACATACCCTAAAAGCCTAAGGCTATGTGCACACGTTGCGGAATTGCCATGGAAATTTCCGCGGCAATTCCGCACCTCCCTGCCGCGGGAAATCCGCATATTATAGGTATGCGTATTCCCGCTAAAAACTAGCGTTTTGCAAGCGTAATTAGCTTGCAGAATGCTAGCGTTTTACAAGCGATCTGACAGGTTGGTCACACGAGTCAAACAAGCGTTTGACTCGTGTGACCAACTTTTTACTATTGATGCCGCCTATGCCGCATCAATAGTAAAGAGATCTAATGTAAAAATAATAAAAAAAATAATAAATAATGCTATTCTCACCTTCCGGCGGCCCCCGCAGCTTTCCAGCCTCTCAGCGATGCTCCCGGCCAATCCTGTTCCCAGGAGTCCTTTGCGACAATCATCCCGATGACGTAGCATCACGCGATACCGCTACGTCATCTGGGTGATCTCGCAAAGGACTCCTGGGAAAGGGAGCGTCGCTGAGAGGCGGGAAAGCTGCGGGGGCCGCCGGAAGGTGAGAATATCATAATTTTTTATTTTAATTATTGTTTTTACATGGATATGGTACCCAGGGCCTGGAGGAGAGTCCGCACATGAACCGCTTACTTTCCGCATGGTGGGCACAGCCACATGTGGAAAGTAATTGGTTCAATGCATTCCCATGGCGGCGGAATCGCCGCGGTTCCGCAAAAAAGAATGAGCATGCTGCGGATTCTCCCGCGATGCGATTCCGCGGAATCGCGGAAAAACCCGCAGCATGTGCACAACATTGCGGAATCTCATAGGTCATAATGAGTTATATTGTGTATGCGGTTTTGCCGCGGTTTCGCGGCGTTTCCGCCGCGAAAAACCACGGCAAAACCGCTAGGAATCCGCAACGTGTGCACATAGCCTGAAGCATTTAAACCCCAAAAGACTGAAAATAATCATTTCTGTGCAGCGACGACCTGCTGTTGATACGTTCATTCTTTTGAGCAATTTTTCAGTGTCCTTCTTTGGTGTATTTTCTGCGTAGAAAAAAGTAAAAAAGAGACAGTGTGAACAGACCCCAAGAGTTGATAGCATGAGCTTCCCATTAGGAATCTCTGCACATCTCTAAATAAGGTGATTTTAGAAGTCACAGACTGGATGACGGTCGTCAGTATCTTTCCTGTAATGCTGACATTTTGTGCCCTGTACACGTTTATATCCTTTAAGACCCAATTATATCCACAGGGGAACTTATTAAAAGATTAAGAACACATAATGGCAAATTAAGACAGAAAACCATTCAGACAGACGAGAACGTACAAGTAGAAATTAACTTAAATCAGGAAGGTGCACCCTTCCAGCGGAAAGACATGGGAATAAACACTCAATGAATGAATGGTTACCAAGCACCAGCCGTTCAGTACCAACATCTGGACCACTCGTGGCACAGCCCAGCACCAGTTTTGCTGTGGGTGGCATTTTTTAAGTTCCCTAGCACAATGAACTGCCCTTAACACGTTGGAGACATACGCTAGAACATGCTGGGAGCCAGACATACGATAGCCACAACCAAAAACAGCATGTTATATCTGGTGCCATTAATGTCCGGGGAAAAAAAAAAAAAAAAAAAGAGTCTTTTAACCACTTAATTTCCAAGCAGGTCTTCATGCTTGCCCAAAAGGAGACTAGACCTCTCCCAGCAATATGCTGCCCTAATGGTCAGTACCGTATATTTAGGCGACAGATCATGCAGCATACAATAATGGAGATACGTCACCCAACGGCGCCCGTTTGTGAAGTTAGCTAGAAACCACCTAGAAGTACATGTCGGTGCTTGGAAAGTGGACTTTCAGCTATACGTCTATAAAGGAAATCGTGACGAGCATGCTGCTGACACATGGGAAGAAAGAACATTTTTTCCAGTATATAGCTCTCGCAGCGTTACAGACCCATGTTCTACTTTATTAAGCCACACTGATCTTACTTGCTTTTAAGGCTTAAAGTGGGGAAAAAAAAAAAGCTATAATCACAGCTGATCTATGCTGTGACACTAGCTTACTGCGGTGGTACAGGCTGTGCGCAATAAGTCAGAAATGTACAAAGCTGCAGTAAGTCGCAGGGACACAAAATAGCACATGCTTACATAGCACGTCGTGGTATAGCAGCACTAAGCTGCCTGTACTACTTAACGGGAAATATTACATGGATATTGCTGTGTGTTTTAGGGAGTTATGTGTCAGATTATACAATGGAGGAAATTTATTTTCCCACTCGTCTGACAACAATGACTATGTATAAAGTGAATCAGACGTGTCCTCTAGTGTCATCTTCCGGTGCCACATTTTATCTAGCGTGACCTACCTGTGTGACATCTTGTAATTAATGCCCTCTACCAACCCGTGCATCATGTACTATGGTACCCTCTACCGTTGCAACATGTGTTGTAGTGCCCTCTACTGGTGTCACATTTACTGCTTTCTACTAGTGATGAGCGAATGTGCTCAGAAATTCTGTTCGAGTCCCCGCGGCAGCTCGATACACAGCTGTTCCGGGTCACATGCAGGGATTGCCTAGCAGCCGCAAAACATGCAGCTGTAGGGGCTCATATTATTCGAGCACACAGGAGACACTCCGATAACACCTTATCTGACCACAATCGCTCATCACTATTCTCTACCTGTACTATATGTAATGAATGTCTTTCTCCACCAGTGACACACCTAATATACTGGCCACCTACATGTTGTGCCATTTACCTGTACAACACGTACGGGCAGAAACCACCAAATCTCTACCTGTGCGACATGTACCATTCTGCCAGTACTATCTGTACTGTACTGCTAGCTAACGAGGCTACATGTAATCACTATTCGATATGTTGCGTACTGTCCGCTACCAGCACTATATATACTGTACTGCTTGCTACAGATGCCACGTTGTGTCCTATCCTTTATTTTACTCGGACCAGCACTCCCCGCATTTGGCAGGAGAAGTGAGCAGGCTGCTAGATTGGGTAAAACTAGAAATGTGGTGGAGCACTAGAGAACACAAGGTTAGAGCTTGCAAGCAATCTACACACATATTTCAGGTTGGCCCAGCTGAAGGTGTCCCACTATACAGATTATATTTGAGAAGTTCTTCTATGAATAAGAATGATCCAGCACGTCGCTTAGAAGTGATGATCTATATCTAAAGGGCTCCTATGTCTGGGGTACACACTATTACTGCTCGTCAGTAGACTCCATCTCTACCGTCGCCATGTTCATCTAATGTGTATGCCCTTAGAGCGATGTATCGGTGACTAGCTGATCAGCGGAGGCAGCAGCCAGCTGCTTCCATGTCTAGGGGGAGGCATACAGTACGGGTGTGGGCAGATCTGCTGGAAACACGCTGCATACAATACATGGGTTTTTGACGCTTTTTTGTGGTTTTTTTTCCCCTCAATATTTGAATGAGTAAAAACTTCTGCAAAATGCTTAAAGAATTGACATACCTGAAACTGCATCAAATCTGCAAGGAAAAAATAAGCAGTGTGCGCATGAGACATCAGAATTCTCATTCACTTTGCTGGCACAATAAAACTCTTCGTGGCAAAAAAAAGTGTGGAAAAAAAAAAACACATAGCGAAAACACACCTTGTGGATATACCCTTAGGTTACGTTCCCACGATGAGCTTTTGGTGAGTTTTTGACGCTGCAGAATTTTTGCACCTATTTAAGTTTAAAGTCATTTTCATTGCAATTTTGTGTGCAGTCTTTCCACATGCGTTCCTATTATGTTTTTTGACGCTGCGTTTTTTTTCTCTAGTTGGAGTGTCATGCTAGAAATATAACTGACTTTGCTTGTGATACTTGCTGGTATTTGGCTTTGACCAAACTTTACATACTTAGGTGCGGATTTATGTGCTTCTGATGGGTATCCGCTGCAGAAACACACTACCTGCAAAATTTAGGCATCTAATGCAAGTCTGTGGGGAAATTCCTCACAGGAAACTCAGCGTCCCCGCAGGAGAAACTGACATGTTGGGAATTTGAAACACGCCGCAGGTGGCGCTGAGAGTTCTATCCCATCCAGTTTTATAGAACCGCGTTTTTGATGCATCAGTCAAATACCTATGTATACAAATATCAAAGACTGACCGTCACTCCAAGAGAACATATGTAAATGGGTGCATACTAAGAGTAGCTAAGTTTTGTTTTTTTTTTTGGAAGGGGGGCAGGAGTTATTATGTATAAACGCAGCCTTAAAGGGCAAAAAAAAAATAAATCTAAGACTGTGTGCACATACCCTAAATGAGAACGGGCACGGGGAATTAAGTATGCCGAAGGCGGGGAGACAGAGGGCTGAATAAAGACAGTAATATTGTAACATTGCTTATGACTGATTGTGGTCAGGTCACAGGGCGGAAATATGTACATGTGCCTGTAACCTTTTGACCATTTGTTAGTTTAAAAACCTTTTTTGTATAGGGTGCTATTCAAATAATGAGCCCTTTATAAAAAATATTTGAAAAAGAAAATGTACATTCATGCACTTGTCCATTTTCCAAACTTTTGAAAATGCTTAAAAATAACATAAGACCTATGTACCCAGTACGGCCCCACCACTCTATTTTCATCTTTTCAAGCATTATCTACCAATTAGAGATGAGCGAGAATGCTCGGGTGGTCTCTGAGTACTTGGAAGTGCTCGGAGATTTAGATTGTGTCGCCACAGCTGCATGATTTGCGGCTGCTAGACAGCCGGAATACATGTGAGGATTGCCTGTTTGTAAGAAAATCCCCACATGTATTCAGACTGTCTAGCAGCCGCAAATCATGCAGCTGCGGCGACACAAACTAAATCTCCAAGCATGCCTAAGATCCTCGGAGAACACTGGAGCATGCTCGGGAAAACTCAAGTAACCAGCACACTCGATTATCACTAGTACCAATGGATTTTTTTGAGACAAAAATAGAACGCAAGTATCCAAAACATGGTGCTGTGATACACTGTGCATTCAGTAGCAATGAGCAGACTATACTTGACTCTATAAGCATTTTTCATTTGTAATGTTGGCAGGATTATACCAAATGTGACCGGCACGGCAGATGCCTGGCATTTTTCACAGAATATTTCCAAGCAAAATGCAAAGACTACTTTATAAATCCAGTTCAAAAGCGGCTAAAAAGAGAAAAACACATAAAATGCCTGTACCAGAATGAGAGAAATAAGGGCTATACGGAAGTAGATCATTAATTAATGTTCATTAGTATGGAGAGAATCTTATTAGGACCAGGTAATTCTCAGAAAAATGCGTTATTTGTACCCAAGGAATTCGCTCCTCCAATGCAGGCTACCAAAACTGCGCTTTAGGGGTTTTATACCCAAACACGGCCACATAATGGCAGATCAGAAAAATAGATTAAATGGCCAAACTGATCTCCGTTATTTTATTACTCATTTTTTACCTAGAAAAAAATGGGCTTAGAAACTAAGTTGATAATTCAGGAATAAAGAAAATTAAAGTCACTACTAATTACATGATGTAAAAGATAAAAACGTTTATCATAGTGCTTCCCTAAAGGCCCCCATACACAGACTAAAATTGGCCAAACCCACAGATATTGGCAGGATTGGTTGACCATTTAAAGAAGTTATCCAGGACTATTTATTTTTTATACTATGGACCTAAGAACTAATAGGCAGGTAGTTACCAATTACCTGTCTGAGGTGCCCGGCGAAAATCTCTGCATGTACAATAGCGATCAAAGACAAGTCCTGCTGGCGATTCAGCGTCTTCCGCTGACGTCATGTCGACAGAGCAGAGGCTTTCCTTCAGCTCTGCCAACAGGGTGTGACATGCGGATTGACAGATGGCACCCTGGTGCATAACTGAGGGAAGCCGGCTGTCAATCCACATGACATCGACACCCTGTCGACAGAGCAGCCTTGAAGATGAAGAGCTGCTCTATTGACATGGAGCGGATGAGTCGACAGAAGCAGTTGATGACTGCTTTGAGCTGGTGCGGGTAGAACAGGCAGGGAGTTGCCTCTGTTAGCAACTACGTGCCTGTTTTTTTAGGTCTTTTTATTCTCCAGATAAATTGCTGACAGGAGTCATTTGTTGGGGGCTCGCTCATAGTGAGGGCCAATCAATCCTGCATTTGGGGAGAAAGCAGTCAGTCTTACAAATCATTCGACAGCTATGTAATGTATATGTGGGGCCTTTACTCTACAGCTAGTAATTGTAATAAGCCCATATCTACAAGCCTTGCTATGTGCTTTGTTTTTGGATTATGGGTCTTCTAGAAGGTGAAGAGATCCATAATAGGCATGGATTCACTGTGGTTTCTCATTTTGGGCTATGTTTTGTATGTTGCTGAAGCTGCACACATTTTTGTTGCAAGACTACTGCGATGGCCACCGCAGCACGGCAGGCGAACTCCACAGCAGTATGCTGAATTGAAGTTGAAACAATGGCACACACGTCACAACTCACAAGTGTAATGGGTACATAACAAAACCTTTAATTTTCGTTCATATTTAGTCAGCAATGGTATCTGCAATAGGGGAGCTGGAGTGTGAATAATGCCTTGCTTCATTGCCAATTCCATAATGGATGTGACTATGTGCATCCTTCTTCCTGAAGCCATGGCAAAAGTCACATTGCATAACGGAAATGGAACGCAAGTGGCATAAATATCAAATTAATATCTCCAATGTAGGTCATGCTTTATTGCTATACAAGTAGGCAAAATGTCAGCTTACCCAATCCTTAATAGGAGTCATTCAAGGGTTACCTCCATGACTGCGAGTAACCCAGCAGTTCCGGAAGCAAAACCTTAATCATAGTCATGGCTAATAAGCCATCCCAATGTTGATACACACAAGCATCAGCATTAGTACGCTGTCTTGACGTTTGGAATAAATAAGAATGATTTAAAGCCTAAAGAAGTGCCTAGAATACTGTACACTACTTTTCTAGCACTGCGGGCACTAGAATATAATAACTATTATTGTGATTAATCCTATTGGTATATTAATAGCATTCAGCACACAATCAACCAAAAAGCGTTTGCCTATAGCAAAGTCAATGGGCCAATTCCAATGGCTAAATCATTGCTAGACAGACATCGAAGTGGATCTGTAGCACGCGCGCGCGCGCACACACACACACACACACACACACACACACACACACACACACACAAGTTGTGGCCGTAGAAACCGAAGTGGATCTGTAGCCACACACAAGTTATGGCCGTAGTAACCGAAGTGGATCTGTAGCGCACACACACACACACACACACACACACACGCACAAGTTGTGGCCGTAGAAACCGAAGTGGATCTGTAGCACACACAAGTTATGGCTGTAGAAACGAAGTGGATCTGTAGCACATACAAGTTATGGCTGTAGAAACCGAAGTGGATCTGTAGCACACACAAGTTGTGGCGTAGAAACCTAAGTGGATCTGTAGCACACACAAGTTGTGGCCGTAAAAACCGAAGTGGATCTGTAGCACACACAGAAATTATGGCCGTAGTAACTGAAGTGGATCTGTAGCACACACACAAGTTGTGGCCATAGAAACCAAAGTGGATCTGTAGCACACACAAGTTGTGGCCGTAGAAACCGAAGTGGATCTGTAGCACACACAAGTTGTGGCCGTAGAAACCGAAGTGGATCTGTAGCACACACAAGTTGTGGCCGTAGAAACCGAAGTGGATCTGTAGCACACACACAAGTTGTGGTTGTAAAGCTCTTGAGACACAAAGCAGACACACCGGACTCTAATACAAAGCAGGAGCTCCATCACTCACCGACATTGACCATGGCCAGGACCATCAGAGCTTTCAATTAGAAAGGACCATAAAAAAAACAAAATGCCACATGACATTTTGTACATCTAATATAGTGAGCATTAGCAGGATATATAATTCTAAGGTTATAAACCTGATAAAGAAAAGCTTAGACTGCCGTTGCGCCGATGTCGCTGCTACATCGCAATACAGTACATGGCATTGTGACCCCAAACTTCAGGGTCATTATCTCACCCAGTTTATTGCACTGCAATGTAGAAGTAACACCAAGTGTACGTTGTTCACGGCCAAAATCGCTATGTAGCCCTAAGGCTAAGTGCACGCGTTCAGGAATGTGTGCAGAATTTTCCTGAGCAAAACCGGACTTTTTTCGCTGTAAAAATGCGCGTTTTTTGCGCGGATTTTGCACATTTTTACCGCGATTTTTTCCTGAACTTTCTAGGTCAATAATATAGCGGGGAAAAACGCTAGAATTACGCGAAATTTTAATGAACGTTGCTTTTTTTTCCGCACCATGTGCACAAAAATTGCGGAATTCATTCTAAATAGAATGTGCTTCATTCATGCGTTTTTTGCTGCGAAAAAACGCAAAAAAAACACAAATAATCCTGAACGTGTGCACTTAGCCTTAGTCTTATGGTACAGCCACGATAGGAGCAGTTCCACCTCTAACCCATTGAGCCATATTCCCTGATCAACAGCTGCATTTTCTACACAGTTTAATATCGTGAAGGCCACTCTCTTGACTCCCTTCATAACTCATATGCTATGCTCACACGGTTCCTATTTTCACTGCGATTTTTTTGCAATTGGTGAAATAACATCCTTTTTGCTGTGATTTCACAGTAAAAGGATAGTGGACTGAAACATTCAGAATTACAGTTCAATTTAAAAAAAAGTAATCAAAAACGTATTATGTTATCATTTCAGTTCTTGAGACCCAGTCGGGATGACAGTAATATGGGTGACAAAATACAACTGTTATTATAATGGTGTGCGAATTAGCCTTAAAGGGAATCTCTCACCCCATTTTTGCCCTATGAGATAGGGCCATCGCCATCAGGGGCTTATCTACAGCATTCTGGAATGCTGTAGATAAGCCCCCGATGTTACCTGAAAGTGAAGAAAAAGGAGTTATATTATACTCACCCAGGGGTGGTCAGCCGTCCGGTCTGGTCCGATGGGCGTTGCGATCCAGTCCGGGGACTCCCATCTTGTAGCGAAGCCGGCCTCTTCTTTCCGTTCCATCGCGGCTCCTGCGCAGGCGCACTGCTCTTCTGCCCTGGTGAGGGCAGAGCAGAGTACTGCAGTGCGCAGGCGCCGGGAAAGGTCAGAGAGGTCCGGCGCCTTTACATTGTAGTACTCTGCTCTGCCCTCACAAGGGCAGCCACGACGGGACGGAAAGAAGAGGCCGGCTTCACTACAAGATGGAAGTCCCTGGATTGGACCGCGAAGCCCATCGGACCCGACCGGACGGCGGAACGCCCCTGGGTGAGTATAATATAACTCGTTTTTCTTCACTTTCAGGTGACATCGGGGGCTTATATACAGCATTACAGAATGCTGTAGATAAGCCCCTGATGGCGGTGGCCCTATCTCATAGGGCAAAAATGGGGTGACATTTTCCCTTTAAAGAAACAATATACCATGGTCTGTCATCTTAGACATTGACTCACAGTGTGCCCATATGCAGGCAGTTTAGTTGCTGATTACAATTTTGCAGACACCCAATGTGAGGTCTTGCTAGCTTGTAAAAAAAAAAAAAAAGATTAAAGGGATAAAGAAGATGTAATCTCTGTTTATGAAGCTTGATAGGAGATGTCAGTGCAGGCCGATGCTCAGCAAAACAGATTTCAAAACAGTTTGTGAATTAGAGTATGAAGATCACAGATATTGTATGTGTGTTGCCTCTAACCAGAAAACACTGTACTTAAAGCAGGGGTCGACAAAGTTGTTCAGAATCTAGGAGCCAGCCAAAAAATTTAGGAGCCAGAATTTTTTTTTAACAAACTTGGTTTTTAATTTAACAAAAAAACATTACAAATGTTATAAACATTTAACTTCTAAAGCTAATAAATATTATATTTTGATATATTAGATTTCATAGGCAGCCTTATTTATAATTCACCCCATAGGCCGTCTTATTTATAATGCACCCCATAGGCAGTCTTATTTATAATGCACCCCATAGGCAGTCTTATTTATAATGCACCCCAATAGGCAGCCTTATGTATAATGCACCCCATAGGCAGCCTTATTTATAATGCACCCCCATAGGCAGTCTTATTTATAATGCACCCCATAGGCAGCCTTATTTATAATGCACCCCATAGGCAGCCTTATTTATAATGCACCCCATAGGCAGCCTTATTTATAATGCACCCCATAGGTAGCCTTATTTATAATGCACCCCATAAGCAGCCTTATTTATAATGCACCCCATAAGCAGCCTTATTTATAATGCACCCCATAGGCAGCCTCATTTATAATGCACCCCCAAAGGCAGCCTTATTTATAATGCACCCCAAAGGCAGCCTTATTTATAATGTACCCCATAGGCAGTCTTACTTATAATGCACCCCCATAGGCAGCCTCTCTATTATAATGCACTCCCCCATAGGCAGCCTTATTTATAATGTACCCCCATAGGCAGCCTTATTTATAATGCACCCCATAGGCAGTCTTACTTATAATGCACCCCCATAGGCAGCCTCTCTATTTTAATGCACCCCCCCATAGGCAGCCTTATTTATAATGCACCCCGTAGGCAGCCTTATTTATAATGCACCCCCATAGGCAGCCTTATTTATAATGCAACCCCATAGGTAGCCTTATTTATAATGCACCCCATAGGTAGCCTTATTTATAATGCACCCCCATAGGCAGCCTTATTTATAATGCACCCCCATAGGCAGTCTTATTTATAATGCACCCCATAGGCAGCCTTATTTATAATGCACCCCATAGGCAGTCTTACTTATAATGCACCCCCATATGCAGCCTCTCTATTATAATGCACTTCCACATAGGCAGCCTTATTTATAATGCACCCCCATAGGCAGCCTTATTTATAATGCACCCCATAGGTAGCCTTATTTATAATGCAACCCCATAGGTAGCCTTATTTATAATGCAACCCCATAGGTAGCCTTATTTATAATGCAACCCCATAGGTAGCCTTATTTATAATGCAACCCCATAGGTAGCCTTATTTATAATACAACCCCATAGGTAGCCTTATTTATAATACAACCCCATAGGTAGCCTTGTTTATAATGCACCCCATAGGCAGTCTTATATATAATGCACCCCATAGGGAGCCTTATTTATAATGCACCCCCATAGGCAGTCTTATTTATAATGCACCCCATAGGCAGCCTTACTTATAATGCACCCCCATAGGCAGCCTTATTTATAATGTACCCCCATATGGAGCCTCTGCTCTGTAATATAATGCAGACCCCTTTACAAAAATAATAAATCCTGTACTCACCTCTCTTGCTCCCGGCTCCTGCGCTGCTCACTGCTCTCCCTCTTCTCCTGAGTCCTGACAGCGGGCGCCGGGCAGTGACATCATCGCGCCCGCTGTCAGACGCTGAGAGGGGGATTATGGGAGAGAAGGAGCACTCGCTCCTTCTCTCTCAATGCGGTCAGCTGTATCGGCTGGATGCCGATACAGCTGACCCTCCGATGACGGGCGGGGGGCCCACTGCTGGCAGCGGGCCCCCCACCATCTGCTCAGGCCCTATAGCGGCTGGCGGCAGAGCAGGGAGAGCAATTCTCCCTGCTCTGCCGCAGATAGTAACTGTATCAGTGCGCTGTGCACGCCGATACAGTTACAGTAGCGTAGCTCCGGGTGGGCACCTCCGAGCGCGGGGCCCGGGGCCACCGCCCCCTCTGCCCCCCCCGGTAGCTACGCTACTGCCTGGGCGCCAGGCATGATTTTCTAGGCGCCACTGGCGACCTGGCGCCCGGTTTGTCGAACCCTGATTTAAAGGAAAACTTTAAATCACAATTTACATTTACAGCACATTTCCCCATACTTGGGGCATAAGTACAGTCATGGACAAAAGTTTTGAGAATGACACAAATATTAATTTTTACAAAGTCTACTGCTTCACTTTTTCTAATGGCAATTGGCGTATACTCCAGAATGTTATAAAGAGTGATCAGCTTAACAGCAATTACTTGCAAAGTCAATATTTGGCTAGAAAATGAACTTTATCCCCCAAAACACATTTCAACATCATTGCAGCCCTGCCTTAAAAGGACCAGCTAACCTCTTTTCAGTGATTGCTCCATTTACACAGGTGTGGGTGTTGATGAGGACATGGCTTGAGATCAATCTGTCATGATTAAGTAAGAATGACACCACTGGACACTTTAAAAGGAGGCTGGTGCTTGGCATCATTGTTTCTCTTCTGTTAACCATGGTTATCTCTAAAGAAACACGTGCAGTCATCATTGCAATGCACAAAAATGGCCTAACAGGGAAGAGTATCGCAGCTAGAAAGATTGCACCTCAGTCAACAATCTATCGCATCATCAAGAACTTCAAGGAGAGAGGTTCCATTGTTGCCAAAAAGGCTCCAGGGCGCCCAAGAAAGACCAGCAAGCACCAGGACGTCTCTTAAAAGTGTTTCAGCTGCGGGATCGGGCTACCAGCAGTGCAGAGCTTGCTCAGGAATGGCAGCAGGCAGGTGTGAGTGCATCTGCACGCACTGTGAGGCGGAGACTCTTGGAGCAAGGCCTGGTCCCAAGGAGGGCAGCAAAGAAGCCACTTCTCTCCAGAAAAAACATCATGGACAGACTGATATTCTGCAAAAGGTACAGGCAGTGGACTGCTGAGGACTGGGGTAAAGTTATTTTCTCTGATGAATCCCCTTTTCGATTGCTTGGGACATCAGGAAAACGCCTCATTCGGAGAAGACAAGGTGAGCGCTACCACCAGTCTCGTCTCATGCCAACTGTTAAGCATCCTGAAACCATTCATGTGTGGGGTTGCTTCTCAGCCAAGGGAATCGGCTCTCTCACAGTCTTGCCTAAAAAAATAGCCATGAATAAAGAATGGACCAGAATGTCCTCCAAGAGCAACTTCTCCCAACCCTCCAAGAGCAGTTTGGTGATCAACAATGCCTTTTCCAGCATGATGGAGCACCTTGCCATAAAGCAAAGGTGATAACTAAATGGCTCAGAGAACAAAACATAGAGATTTTGGGTCCATGGCCTGGAAACTCCCCAGATCTTAATCCCATTGAGAACTTGTGGTCAATCATCAAGAGACGGGTGGACAAACAAAAACCTAAAAATTCTGACAAAATGAAAGCATTGATTGTGCAAGAATGGACTGCTATCAGTCAGGATTTGGTCCAGAAGTTGATGGAGAGCATGCAAGGGAGAATTGCAGAGGTCCTGAAGAAGCGTCAACACTGCAAATATTGACTTGCTGCATTAACTCATTCTAACTGTCAATATAAGCTTTTGTTACTCATATGTTTGCAATTATATTTCTGTCTGTGATAAAAACATCTGTCAAACACACATAAAAACCAGAGGGCAGCAGATCATGTGAAAATATAATATTTGTGTCATTCTCAAAACTTTTGGCCATGACTGTATGCTACCAGGCTATACGACATTTTCTTCTAAATTTATAACTAAAGAGAAGCAAGAATGCTGCTAGCTTCCTTTTACCAAATAATGATATAATGAGAGGGAGCACAGGTAGGCCAGCTCACAGCTGTGGTTTTAATGCAGTGTCTTGCTTAACACATATTACGGTAATTTTTTATTTTTAACACTCAACACTGAAATTGCAATTTCAAGAAAGGATAGAAACAACATTTTCAAAACATCTGGACTTTTTCAGCGTAGAGTATGAGCGCCAAATGCAGAAATACTTGCACCTACACAAGTTGGCATGTTATCAATGGTTGTCTAATGAATGCACTTGGGCACACAAGTCATCAAGATCCACAGCTGTCAGCTCCTTTGCGATTGCTGACCAATGACATCCCAGATGTGTTTAATTAGAAGCAAGTCCAGAGATGCTGCAGTGAATGGTAGCACGATTAGGTCATGAAGGTTGCTTACAGTAGCACTAGCAACAAGCAGACTAACATAGTGGCTTAGTGTTAGGGTACGTTTCCACGTTCAGGATAGCAGGTGTTTTGGACGGAGCGGAAATCCTGCTCCATCCAAAGCCACGCCCCCTTCTGAACGCGCGATGAATCCGGATGTGTTCATTGAACACATCCGGAATCACTGCAACCCTACATAGGCCTGTGTTATTTACCTTGCTGCGACGCAAGGACATGCTGCGATCTAAAAATACGCGCCGCATGTCCGTTTACGCAGGTCTGACGCTTGCATGTTTTAACGCATAGTGGAGACGGGATTTCATGAAATCCCCTCCACTATGCTGCAACATCTGGACGCTGCGTGTTTGACGCTGTGGCTGTACTCAGCGTCAAACACGCAGCGTTTCCTGAACGTTGAAACATACCCTTAGTAAAACGGCTCCTGGAGAAATAGTCGTAGAACTGTTTCTACCATCAAATCAATAAGTATCTGAGCTGTTAGTGTATCTGAAATACAGACTAGAGAAGCCCAGTAACCATACATTATGCTACCCCCACACTATAATCCTGTGATTAGGATCAGTGTGACATTCTTTTGTGAAGGCCTCTTCATGGTGTTAGGGCCCTGTCTCACATAGCGACGCACCAGCGATCCCGACAACGATATGAACTTGTCAGGATCGCTGGTGTGTCGCTACATGATCGCTGCTGAGCTGCCAAACAGGCAGCGATCAGGACAGCGACACTGCAGGTAACGTCGCTTAGTTACCCGCAGTGTACGTTGGATACCAGCCCGCTGATGCAGGGAGCTGGTTACCAAGGTACACATCAGGTTTCCAGGCGCTGCGCGGTGCCTGGAAACCCGATGTGTACCTTGGTTACCAGCTTCCCTGCAGCAGCGCGCTGGTATCCAACGTACACATCAAGTTTCCAGTCACAGCCCCGCGCCTGGAAACCCGATGTGTACCTTGGTTACCAGCTGATCGCTGGTCTCCTGCCTGCCACATGCAGCGATGCGTAATGGCCAGCGGGAGACCAGCGATCAAAAAAAAGTCCAGGCATTTCTGACAAGACCAGCGATTCACAGCAGGGTCTGATCGCTGGTACATGTCAGACATAGCGAGATCACTGTTGCGTCACAAAACTTGTGACTCAGCAGCAATCTCGCTATGTGAGACGGGGCCCTTACTCATGTTGTCTCCAGGCTATCAGTGCATCCAAGACAAAAGTCAAACGCCTAACTGAAGAAGATAAACCTCCATTCCAGCCTACATTGCTTTTGAGACTAGAAGAAGGATGTAAATAAGGAAGCCTTCAAGAGGAAATGTAACATTGGTCCTCGTCCTAAGCTTATGGTGTGGGGTGGCATGACGTATGGTTGCCAGACGCCTTTTATTCTGATACATCTTCTCACATTACTCCGTATTGTGCTGTCCCTCAGTTTTCCTCATAGAAAATTTTCAGCCATAACAAATTAAGTTTTAGACCATTTGTTAAGAAAAAAATCCCTTAATTTCCTTGAGAAGACGAGGAGGCAACATTTATTTTACTCTCCTTACTTCAGGACATTACATGAAATCATTGAGTTTCTTCCCAAATCTACACGAGATATACTTATTTTTATCCTAGTGTTCATGAATTTGGAATAGAGAATATCACAAGGAACACAGCCCCAATAAACAACTGGAGAGGAAGGAAAACCACTGGACCTGCTAAAGTCAATAAGCCTAGACTTTTACAAGTATATTTCCATATGAAATAGCTGGCAAAAGACAGTCTGGCACATGTATGAGTGTGTCACTACTAGTGTTGAGCGATACTGCTCGATATCTAAAAATATCGGATCGGAATGGTATCGCCGATATCACTAAATATCGGCGATATCCGATTCCGATACCGGAAGTCCCATGTAAGTCTATGGGAACAAAATATCGCAACTAAAAAAAAACCTTTATTTCCTTGTAAACACTAAATATACACACTTAGAATACATATATATATATATATATACATATACATACATGTCATTGTGACATATGTATATACATATATTTATAGTTTATTCACTTCTACATAGTAAAATAGCCTCTGATTCAATTGCCGGGTAAAGCCGGCATTTGTGAAAAGACAGAAGCACCCGAGGGTCCAGTCGCCACAGAGATGTTGCATCGCACCCAGCGGTGTGACAACTTACTCTCAGGTAAGGAGGAAACACCCCATTGACTCCAACCACTGCATTCAACAGTACACTATGCCAGCTGAGTGTAGGCGGACCCAATGGGATGGTCTAGCTCAGGCTGGTTAGAACAGGGTGTAGCTAGTTGGATGGGAGGGGTTGAGGCAGCCTTATGCTGCATGTCTTTGTAGTAAGAATTGTTTCCTTTCCTGCTTTCTTACTACGTCGCATACTCCACTCTGCTACATCACTCTGCACCATTGCTCTATCTCACATCTATCTGCCCTGGAAGGATACCGTCTTACCTGTACAAGACTTATCACCTAACTGCACTACACCATCCCTGCCAGAGGACCTGCACAGCAGCGCTGGTCACCCTGACCAGGTACTACAGGTGGCGTCACGACAAACTACACAAACATTCTATCATCCCCTGGAAATATCCCACATTCCAGTGAGCGACCAGGGCACGGACATAGCTGTGCTACCCGTCACATCCCCCATAGAAGTCGACGGGCTTGGTGCCGAGTACCCCCAAAACCTGTGGCTCTGTGCGACTCAACTTTGGCGTCACGAACAGGATTCAGAAGCTCGCTATAAGAGAGTCCTGTGTGCCTTAATTGAATTGTTTTTTTGCTTGAGAATTGCAAAAATCATCATAGACTGTATTTGCCATTTTTTCCGTCATATCTGCGCCACGAGGCACAGGTGAAGAATAAGGGCGTGCTCTCGTGGGCGTACACTCACTCCGTGGCGCGAAAACGATGTCCGCACACTCTAAATGTTACTGCAATGTAAGATCGTGCCCCACAGCTCTGGAGTTCCGCCTCCTCATCCTCCTCAGTGGGCGGAAACGAACGCGAAGGTCCCGCCTCCCTACAAAAGATGGCGCCTCTCCTGATGCTAATGACACATGTGACTTGGCAGAGATGGCGAACGGACGTGAGCAGAAGTGGGAAGGGATGGAGGAGTCAGAGCTCTCCCCCCCACGGAAGCGACCCGATCGCCACGGAGCCACCGTTTGGCACCCGCCTGGAAACCCTCCTACGCTGGAAGAAGCGGAGGATACCCTGAGAGACCTGGCCCGGCAGCGGGAGGAGGTCGCCAGGATGGAAGCGAGCTGGCGGGCCCTAAAACTACAATTGGAGCGGAGCCAATCCCTCCCCCCTGAAGTGTCTGTACCGGAAGGTGAGGCACCCGTTCCAGTAGAGGAGGCCGTGCGGGCATCCCAGCCCTTGCAATCTGAACCGGTTGACAGTATCTCAGTGGAGGCACCCGTTCCAGTACAGGAGGCCGTGCGGGCATCCTAGCCCTTGCAATCTGAACCGGTTGACAGTATCTCAGTGGAGGCACCCGTTCCAGTAGAGGAGGCCGTGCGGGCATCCCAGCCCTTGCAATCTGAACCGGTTGCCAGTATCACAGTGGAGGCACCCGTTCCTGCAGAAAACGCCGCACCAGCACCCCAGATCCCGCTGTCTGCCCCCGTCGCTGAGGCAGAAGAAGCGACACCCGTCCTCATGGAGAGGCCGCGCAGGCACCAGAGCTCTATCTGCCTGTACCGGAGCCCAGACCGTCATCTGTTCCAGAGCCGGCTGCTTCCGCCACAGGTGAGCGCCGCCAGGACTGGCGGCGCCAGGAGAGCTGCCGCAAACCGTACATCGTAAGCTGGCGTTTGATGGTGGAGACATGGAGCTGTTGGTGGAGGAGAATTACAACCGGCGTCAGGAGGAAGAGTGGAGACGTCGGGAGCGGGAAGCAGAGCGACAAAGGGAGCAGCGAGAATCCCAAAAGCTTTGGCAACGTCACCTGGAGAAGGACCTGGCAGAGAAGGCACGTATGAGAAAGGATAAAAGTACGGTGAGGGAGCCGCGGCGTAAGGGTGCAGTACGGAACTTTAAGTTAAAAGGTGGTTGGGGCTTCATCCAGGAGCCTGGACTTTATTTAGAAGTTTTTGTAACCCGGCGGGACGTGGAGGCTCACCTCCCAGAAGGACACCCGGGGAGGGACCTGTTGCCAGGAGACTTGGTGACTTACACCCGACACTGGGGTTACAATGGATGGTACGCCCTAAATGTTACCAGGTGCGACCCCTACTCCCCAGAGTGTCAGGAAACTGACAGACCCTACGAGCCTTCAGCCTCCCCCAACCAGGCCTCTGCACAAGTGCCCACCCCACGCCGTAAATCTCCCCAGCCTCCCTCAGTGGTCTCCTCAGCAGCCCCAGCTATGGACATGATAATGATAGCTGGCCCGTACCTGGCGCCTGTTAGGCCCCCTGGGTTCGTTCAGTCCGGGACATAGGGGTCCAGACCCGGAGGGAGACGAAAGAGGTGGCCACACAGACCCAGATAGCGGGTCACGACGTCACTGTACAGGCCACACGACGTCATCAGGTCTGGGTGGACCCTCCTGTCACGGATGTTTGGCAAGCTCCAGAACAGTACCAGGTGGTACCTGTAAGAGGCCAGCCAAAGAAGTCTAAATAACCCGGACAGGGTCTCTGTATGTAAATAGTTAAATTATTGATGTACCCGGAAGGGGGAATGTTCATAAAAAGAAGTTTATTGTTGCCTTAATATACCCAGGTTGGGTAATGGTTTGATGTACCCGGACGGGTGAATGTTCAGAAGAACAAGTTTATTGTTGCCTTAATATACCCAGGTTGGGTAATGGTGTTTTCACTGTAATCAAAATGTTGAACTTTGAAGCCATGAACTGTACTGGCTCACAAACTTTTCTGTAAATAGTTGCACTTCGGTGCTCCATCTTGGTTTTACAAAAAACTTAACTGTGCACTATTTTCAACTACCTCAGAAACTAAAAACCCGTTTGGTGTGGCCGAAAGTGAGGTCTGCTCAAGGAAAGTCTTGCAGCCCACCCAAGACCACAGTTGGAGGTTTGGAGCGGGTCCTCCACAAGCACAAGTAAAGGACACTGTGAAGTTACCCCGGTGGGGTAGTCCTAAGAAGTCTCCACGAACTTCGGCACTAATGCTATTTGCACTTTTGTAATGTTATTATTAAAAATTTTATTATGCAACGTTTAACTTGAAGTGTTTCCTGCTTTCTACTACGTCGCATAGTCCACTCTGCTACATCACTTTGCACCATTGCTCTATCTCACATCTATCTGCCCTGGAAGGATAGCGTGTTACCTGTAGAAGACTTTTCACCTACCTGCACTACACCATCCCTTCCAGAGGACCTGCACAGCAGCGCTGGACACCCTGACCAGGTACTACAGGTGGCGTCACGACAAACTACACGAACATTCTATCATCCCCTGGAAATATCCCACATTCCAGTGATCGCCCAGGTCACGGACCGAGCTGTGCTACTCGTGACATCCCCCATAGAAGTCGACGTGATCGGTGCCGAGTACCCCCAAAACCCCTGTCTCTGTGCGACTCAACTTCCCTCACTGTGCTGGCACTTTACATTTACAATGCCTCTGGTTTTTTTTTTGGGGGGTGGGGAACATTCAGACTTTGCTAAGGGGCCCTATGATTTATATGTACGCCCCTGCTGCTGAGGCATGGTATTTAAGGCTGTTAAGGAGCCAATATCCATGGATCTTGCCAGCAGCGTCGGACTGGAGTACCTTGGGCCCACCAGAGAAAATATATTCTTGCGGCCCAACATCATACTTCCCAACCTTTGAATAAGGGAAAGAGGGACAAAGGCTGTGGCACGCTGTGCATGCTGCAGAAAATTTTAGGCCATGCCACGTTGCACCACAGACTGTCCAGAGTTGGTGGATGCTTTAGTCCAGGTGTGGGAGGAGATCCCTCACGAGACCATCCGTCGCGCTCATCAGGAGCATGGCCAGAAGTTGTAGGGAGGTCATACAGCATACCTCCCAAATTTGGAAGACAGGAAAGAGGATTAAAAGCTGCGGCGCGTGTTGCGCGCCGCTGAAAATTTTAGGCCACGCCCCGACAACACCCATTTCACAGCTAATCACACCCATATCCTCGCCCCAAGCGTAACCATTTAGCACTGCTGATCACACTGACTGGTAATGAGGGCACAGTGGCTGGTACTGAGGAAAAGAAAGAAAGAGCAGCGAGAGAGAAAGAACAAACAGAGAAAGAAAGAGAGGAAAGAAAGAAAAGAGAGAAAGAAAGAACAGAGAGAAAAAAGAACAGAGAGCGAGAAGGAAAGAACAGAGAGCGAGAAAGAAAGACTAGAGAGAGAGCCATAGCGTAGCTAGGGTTTTGGTTTAGTGGGGGCAAAACTTCTGAGTGGGCCCATCATCAGAGAACCTCAGCAAATGACCGCGCTGTTGGCCAAAATAATCTATATATAAAAAGACCAATATTGATATTACCGCCATATGGTCTGTGTTAAATAATACCAGTCCTACAGAACATATAATAGATTACAGCACAGGTACAGATAATGACTTACCGCTGATGTTCACTTTTCATGTCTTTTCCATCTGGCCCAAACCGACATGACGACTTCTCCAGCCAGGACTCGATTGCACCCCCATTAAAAAAAAAATAAAAAAAAAAAACTCACCTCCCGGCTCCTGTGCTGCTCACTGTTCTCCCTCTCAGCGTCTGACAGCGGGCGCCGGCAGGTGATGTTATTGCGCCCGCTGTCATACGCTGAGAGGGGGATTATGGGAGAGTAGGAGCGCTCGCTCCTTCTCTCTCCATGCGGTCAGCTTTATCGGCTGGATGCCGATACAGCTGACCCTCCGATGACGGGTGGGGGGTCCACTGCTGGCACCGGGCCCCCCCAACGCCTGTTCAGGCCCCATAGCTTCCGGGCGGCAGAGCAGGGAGAGCGATTCGCCCTGCTCTGCCGCAGAATGTAACTGTATCGTAGCTCCGGGTGGGCCCCCTCAGAGCGCGGGCCCCGGGGCCACCGCCCCCTCTGCCCCGCGACCTATCCTTTCAAATCAGGGCCCACCACGCAGGAGCTGGGGCCCACCATAGGTTTCTCCGGTGTCCCGGTGCCTCAGTCCGACCCTGCTTGCCAGCCTGATAATACCAGGCCACAGCAGTCTGCATATCTTGGCTGGTTAACAAAAATAGGGGATCCCCTCGAAAAAAAATTTGGCGTGGGGTCCCCCCTATTTTTGTTAACCAGCCAGATGAAGCAGAGGCTTGGTTTTTCAGGCTGGTAAGGATCCAATATCCATGGACCTTGCCAGCCTGATAATACCAGGCCACAGCAGTCTGCTTAGCTTGGCTGGTTAACAAAAATAGGGGATCCCCTCGAAAAAAAAACGGCGTAGGGGTCCCCCTATTTTTGTTAACCAGCCAAGTAAAATGCAGACTGCTGCGGCCTGGTATTAAAAGACTGTCAAGGCCCATGGATTTTGGCCCTCAACAGCCTGATAATACCAGGCTACAGCAGCCCCACATTTGGCGCATCAAAAGATGTGCCAATTGTGGCACTTTACCCGGCTCTTCCCACTGCCCTGTAGCGGTGGCAAGCGGGGTAATAAGGGGTTAATGTCACCGTTGATTGCACGGTGAGAATAAGCCCGTTAATAATGGAGAGGTGTCAATAAGACACCGATCCATTATTAATCCCAAAGTTTTTAAATGTATAAAAAAAAAGACACAGCAAGAAAAAGTATTTTAATGAAATAAAAGAGACAACACAGTTTTCATTTCTTTTATTATACTCTCATTCCTGCGACGCCATCGATCTCCGTAAAAAAGAAAAAAAACAAACCAACAGTATACCACCTGTCCGACGCAGTCCATAGTAACGACTGTCCCACGACGATCCAGCTCTGCTACATCGCAATGACAGGCAGAGCCTGTCATCTCGACGCAGCACAGCTGATTACCTGCTTCCCCGGCGGTGACGTCATCGGACTGACTGCTTTACGGCCGGGATTACCCAGCAGTCACTGCAGTTATCGCGAGAAACTGCATGTGACCGCCGGGGAAAGATGATGGCGGCCATCAAGCAGTCCAGCCCGTGACCGCCGGAGATCTTCTGCCAGGTAAGTGCCGCTGACTCCTGACAGACCCGACCGACGGACACTGACAGTGACAGTGACAATTCCGATTCCGGTATCCGATAAGACGAAAATATCGGAACTAAGTATCGAAAGTCCGATAGAGCTAATATCGGCCGATACCCATACTTGCGGTATCGTATCGCTCAACACTAGTCACTACTGTATAGCTGGTGTTTCTGCCAGATTATACCTAAATGATGAGACATTTTTACTGCTTAGATACAACTAAAAGACTATCAGCCAGACACCTCAACTAAAAGACTATCAGCCAGACACCTCAACTAAAAGACTATCAGCCAGACACCTCAACTAAAAGACTATCAGCCAGACACCTCTTATAATAACAATATTTCTAACACTCGAACTTATTCCGCCACCATCATGGATGCCGGGAGAACTGATTGTACAGCTTTCACTTTTCTCGTAGATTTCTATAGCTGCATAACAAGAAGTAGCCCTGTAACTACTATATGGATTTTTGTTACTGAAACTTTTATATTGCAGCATTCAGCACTTCTGTGTCCAAAAAAACCTACATATCTTAGGCTAGGTTCACATTTGCATATATGTGCGCAGCGTGTCATCTGCATATGCAAACACTTATGCAAACGCATGTTTATGCAGTGGTTTTTTATCCGTATCATCTGACGCATGACGCTAAAAAACGTTATGTGTGCATGCGTTTTTTGCATGCGTGTGCGTTGTTTATGCGCATGCGGTCGATATGAGAGACACCAAAAGGGCATGTCTCATGAACGCATCCGTACGCATGTCCTTGCGTACCAATGCGTTCCCATAGACAGTAATGAGTTGTTTTGACGTGTTCATCTGCATGCATATGCTGCGCATATTTGACGGATTTTTGACGCTTCAAAAAAATGCAACATGTTGCGTTTGCCGGACACCGCGGCACTCCGCGAAATGACGTATGCATTTGCAAACGCATGTCTCTGCGTACACCATGTTAAAGATATGCAAGCATGACGCATGTGGATCTCTGCGGATGAAACACTGCGCACACAGACGCAAATGTGAAACCAGCCTAAGTGGTGATTTTAAGAAACCTTTTATTGTTACTTTTACTCTTACATACTGTAATTAATAGAGATATTTTGGAAGGAAAGAGCAAAGCCATCAGAGGAAGATTTTCTCAAAACACCTAAAACAGATGGACAAGCAACACATCTGAGAAATTACAAAACTGGGCAAGTGGATTCTGCCCTTCACGACTTTACAAAATGACTTATGGTTCTCGTCAATTTACATTGTGAATTTTTGTTGTTGTATTTGGATGAAATTTTGTAAAATACTGGTACTGTAACATGTAGAGAAAATTCCAGAAGGAAAATTCACTGTATACCCAAGCTGCGAGAACTTACCCTTAAAGAGGTTGTCTGGAATTAACACATTGGTGGATCTGACACCTGGCGCCACCAATGGTCAGCGGTCTGGTGCAAGTAATGTAAGGAGTGGAGTACAACTGCCTCAAACAGGCGCCGATTCCCAGCCCCGCAATGTGAATACATCATAACACACTGCGGGTGGAATCTGGGCCACCGCTACAGCAGCGCTGGTGACGTCGCAAGGAGAGGAGGCCAGAAACAAGAGCGGATGATTGACACCTGAGGCCGTTGACACGGGGGAGAAGACATACCTCCCTGACACAATAGAGGTATGTAGGACAAATCATAAAACTGTCTATTTCAGCGTTCCTAGCAATCAGAAACCTAAGAGACACCTTCACAGAATGCAGCCTTAGTGCTGCTGAAGGTGGCTCTTACTTAAAAAGGCCCTGGGGGGGTTGATAGGTTCCCTTTAATATTTATCATTGACTTGAATGGTTTAATAAACTGCAGCACTCAGCCATATTTAGCCCTAAATCCAGCACTCTGAAATTCACTTGCATAGCAAATACGCTGCAGTTTTGGCAGTGGCTAGTAAACCATGTACAGAGCTGTACTTTGCTTTTTAGGCTCAAGCAATCACTTCTAAGCTTAAACAAAAAAAAACTCATGATCCAGACCAGGTTTTGAGTCCTGTTTTCCCTTTTTCCCGGTCTGGTTATGTCAAGAGTTAACCTTTCTCAGCCTCTGTCTGGGTTCAGGTAGGCTATTTATCGCGGCTGCTTACTGCAGGCGATGTCAGTTATAGTTTTTGCCTAGGCTACTGTAGCTGACTAATTTGTCCTGTTGCGTTTGCTGTTTGAACCCGTGTCTCTGTGTTCCCCTATTTCCATCTTGACTCAGTGTTTCCCTTTAGTGTGCTGACTCCCTGGTTTTGACTTGGCTTGTATCCTGACCAGCTACTGTCTTTTGTCTTATTCGCTCCTGACCGCTACTCATCCTTTAGCTTGTCCCTGACCCTGAGTTTGCTTGTTCCTTTGGTACTGCGCTACAGTCTAGGATTTGACTGGACTTGTTTGACTACTCTGCTGCCACCTGTGGTAGCCTCACAGCTGCACCGCAGGCCTGCTCTGTTTAGGTGCAGTCCTGCTTCCACTCAACTGTCATCTAGGGGAGCCTGCACCAACCTGCAATTTCAGCAGAGTGACAAAAACCTTCCTTTGACTTGTGAAAAAAACATAACTGATCCCTAAAATTCTCTTTTCCTATCTGTTTTATCATAAGCTAGAAAATATTCTCTTACCAGACTGTACTCTATGCACATAGCTGTTGAATATTATGGATCAATAGCTTCAAGTTTCCAAGAGAAGAAATTGTGGCATAGCATGTGATATTGAAGAAGTGTGCTTAGTTACCCAAAATGCATCAAAAGGACAAGAAGATATTGTAAAACCCATTCACGTGCCACCAAAACATGCCTCACAAATATTACCTCTCAATTTAATGCAAAAGAAATAACCTGTGGCCAAATCTGCATTAACATCCGCAAGTTATAAAACGTGGTGATTTCAATGCAGGAACAGACACAAATACACCTCCTTTAGGGTGGCCATATACATTACACAAATGGTCAACGAACCATCCATTGTGGGGGACGAAACATGGCAGATTTTAGACCGAGTGCATACGTTGCAGATTTGGTGCGTTTTTGCAGCTGAGTTTCTCCTGCCAAGAGATGCAGAAATGGTACAGAAATTTTACTCGACATGTGCACATACACTTAAAGGGAATCTGTCACCGCATTTTCGCCCTATGAGATAGGGCCACCGCCGTCCGTTCAGGTCAGATGGGCGTCGCGGTCATGTCCGGGGCCTCCCATCTTGTGACGAAGCCGGCGTGTTCTTTCTGCCCCGTCGCGGCTCCTGCGCAGGCGCACTGCTCGGCCCTGGTGAGGGCAGAGCAGAGTGCTACAGTGCGCAGGAGCCGGGAAAGGTCAGAGAGGTCCGGCGCCTGCGCACTGTAGTACTCTGCTCTGCCCTCACCAGGGCCGAGCAGTGCGCCTGCGCAGGAGCCGCGACGGGGCAGAAAGAACACGCCGGCTTCGTCACAAGATGGGAGGCCCCGGACATGACCGCGACGCCCATCTGACCTGAACGGACGGCGGAACGCCTCTGGATGAGTATAATATAACTCGTTTTTCTTCACTTTCAGGTAACATCGGGGGCTTATCTACAGCATTCTAGAATGCTGTAGATAAGCCCCTGATGGCGGTGGCCCTATCTCATAAGGCGAAAATGCGGTGACAGATTCCCTTTAAGGGAAAGAAAGATTAGGCATATTCGCATACAACATTCCAAAATCTTTTTGCTCAAGGGAGATATGTCGACCTCAGAGCTGTCGCTCTTCTCATGGTAAACAGGAGCACGCTCAGCTGTACCAAGCATGAGTAACAGAAAGAACTGGAGGAATAGCTGCTGGTGAGCAATGGTGGGATGGCTACTATCTAAAATGTATGGCTGCTTTTAAATAAGTTGTCCACTACTTGGACAATTTCTACTAATACCCCTCGCTTGGCCCCAATAACATAATAAAGCTTATACTCGTCTCCCATGCAGACACTGCTCCCACAATGTTAGCAGTCACTCTCCCTGAGGCCATCGTGCGGTGATGTGACCCCAATCAGCGCTGGCGTCACTGTCTCGGCCTTCAGACAAATCGAACATGAAGAGGAAGTAAAGGATCAGCTGCAGCCCAGACCTCCTCTTCATGTTTGATTTGTCCGAAGGTGGAGACAGTGACGCCAGCGCTGATTTGGGTCACATCACCGCACGAGAGCCACTGCTGACACAGAAGGGGAGTATAAGCTTTATTATTTTATCAGAGCCAAACATTTTGATTATGAAGGGGTTGTCCTAGTAGTAGACAGCCCCTTCAATAGAAATACCCAAGATTCAATATACATCTGATGGTCACTGTGCCACTAGATTCTCATGTGGGCTCTTAGGACACCTATTACATGGGCAGATGTTTTGCCTCCTTTAGCGCCATTTAGCCCGGACAAACATCAGCACCATATGAAGCCAATGTATCGTTAGTGTGCTTGTACTTTCTCATACAGCGTCTTTACATGCCTGCTTACAGGTGCCATATGCGCCTACTAACAAGGATTTTGATGTCAGCAGAAAAGATGCAATTATTTTGGATCAGTGGACATGTTTAGATAATCAAGAACCAATGTTTGCATGAAGAGGTTCTTCCACCTGATCAGGAGCCTTTGTACCAGCATGTCCTGGGAACTGCCCATACTCCATTCACAGAGTAGCCATACGGTACATTTATGAATACAGTGCCTACAAGTAGTATTCAACCCCTGCAGATTTAGCTGGTTTGATAAGATGCAAATAAGTTAGAGCCTTCAAACTGCAAACGAGAGTAGGATTTATTAACAGAAGCATAAATCTTACAAAACAAAAAGTTATGTTGCTCAGTTGAATTTTAATAAATTTTAAACATAAAAGTGTGGGTCAATTATTATACAACCCCTATGTTTAATATTTCATGGAATAACCCTTGTTTGCAATTACAGCTAATAATCGTCTTTTATAAGACCTGATCAGGCCGGCACAGGTCTGTGGAGTTATCTTGGCCCACTCCTCCATGCAGATCTTCTCCAAGTTATCTAGGTTCTTTGGGTGTCTCATGTGGACTTTAATCTTGAGCTCCTTCCACAAGTTTTCAATTGGGTTAAGGTCAGGAGACTGACTAGGCCACTCCAACACCTTGACTTTTTCCCTCTTGAACCAGGCCTTGGTTTTCTTGGCTGTGTGCTTTGGGTCGTTGTCTTTTTGGAAGATGAAATTACGACCCATCTTAAGATCCTTGATGGAGGAGCGGAGGTTCTTGGCCAAAATCTCCAGGTAGGCCGTGCTATCCATCCTCCCAAGGATGCGGACCAGATGGCCAGGCCCCTTGGCTGAGAAACAGCCCCACAGCATGATGCTGCCACCACCATGCTTGACTGTAGGGATGGTATTCTTGGGGTCGTATGCAGTGCCATCCAGTCTCCAAACGTCACGTGTGTGGTTGGCACCAAAGATCTCGATCTTGGTCTCATCAGACCATAGAACCTTGAACCAGTCTGTCTCAGAGTTCTCCAAGTGATCATGAGCAAACTGTAGACGAGCCTTGACATGACGCTTTGAAAGTAAAGGTACCTTACGGGCTCGTCTGAACGGAGACCATTGCGGTGGAGTACGTTACTTATGGTATTGACTGAAACCAATGTCCCCACTGCCATGAGATCTTCCCGGAGCTCCTTCCTTGTTGTCCTTGGGTTAGCCTTGACTCTTCGGACAAGCCTGGCCTCGGCACGGGAGGAAACTTTCAAAGGCTGTCAAGGCCGTGGAAGGCTAACAGTAGTTCCATAAGCCTTCCACTTACGGATGATGCTCCCAACAGTGGAGACAGGTAGGCCCAACTCCTTGGAAAGGGTTTTGTACCCCTTGCTAGCCTTGTGACCCTCCACGATCTTGTCTCTGATGGCCTTGGAATGCTCCTTTGTCTTTCCCATGTTGACCATGTATGAGTGCTGTTCACAAGTTTGGGGAAGGTCTTAAACAGTCAGAAAAGGCTGGCAAAAGAGATCATTAATCCACACATGTGAAGCTCATTATTCTTGGTGCCTGAACTACTTCTTAATACTTTAGGGGGACCAAACAGAATTCTTGTGGTTTGAGGGGTTGAATAATAAATGACACTCTGAATTAACTTTTAACGTTTTTTTTAAAAAAAAAATTAAAACAAAAATTTTTGCTGCAGTGCATTTCCCACTTCCGGGCTGATCTACAGTACAAATGTCACAATACCAAGTTAATTCCGCATGTGTCAACCAGCTAAATCTGCAGGGGGTTGAATACTACTTGTAGGCACTGTAAATAATAAAGATGCATTAAAAACAGGAAAGACTAAGCGTATGGCTTGTGGACACACAATAAGAAGCATCCTAGAAAAAAAAAAAAGAGGATGATATCTGCCAATGAGAAGACGTACAGACTGCTTACAAGGAAGTGCAATTCATATTCATTTTTCCCATAATGGAAAACGGTGCTGTGAGATCTCAAATACAGGGCGGATATTGAGTATTAAAAAAAAAATATTTCCTAAAATTCCACATTGCCAACACTAATGAAGTTACCAAGGCCCAGCAAAACTAAATGAAAAGCCACTTAAATTATGGGTACCTAATAGATATTTGCCTGTAATATGTACAGTAATATTCCGCTCAACGTACAGTCACTAATACCTAAACTTTGTAAATTTATGAGACTATAGATGTATTAAAACTATAAAATTCCACAAACTACAAGCATCACTACAGGCACAGCTCTCCACATAGCCCATAGTAGGCTTCAGACCACTATTTAGTGGTTATAACAGCAATGTTTCGGGTTATGTACCCTTCATCGAGATTCCAGAACTTAGGCGGTATGAACGCACTAGAGCTGTCTGTGCTCCATACATACCTCGCGTGTCTACTGGCTTCTACACCACGTCCCAAATTATTATGCAAATTGGACTCAAGTGTCAAAGATGTAATTATTTGTTTTTCACATAAACTCATGGATGGTATTGTTTCTCCGGGTTCTTTGGATCACTAAAATCGATCTCTAACACCTGTGATAATTAGTTTGCCAGATGAGCCCAATTAAAGTAAAAGTACTTAAGAATATTCCACGTTATTAAGCAGCCATGGGATTCAAGCAATATGGGAAATGAAAGAGAATCTCTGCTGCCAAAAAGCAAGTGGCTAATAGTGCAATGCCTTGGGCAAGGTATGAAAACATTAGATATTTCACAAATACATGTGACCATTGTACTGTGAAGATACTTATGGCTGATACAGAGCACAAAAAGGTTTGTGCAGATAAAGGTATAAAGAGGAAGGTTTCTGTCATCCAAATTCATCGAATTGAGAGTACATGCTAAAATACCATTGCAAAACAGCAAACAGGTATTTGAAGTCGCTGATGCCTCTGAAGTCCTGAGAATCTCAAGGTGTAGGATCCTCCAGAGGCTTGTAGTTATGCATAAGCCTATTATTTAGCCACCCCTAAACCGTGCTCACAAACAGAAAATGAAGTAGAAGGCCTAGACATACATGAAGACTAATTTTAAAATAGTCTTGTTTACTGATGAGTGTCGTGCAACCCTGGATGGTCCTGATGGACGGAGTAGTGGCTGGTTGATGGATGGAGTAGTGGATGGTTGGTGGATGGCCACCATGTTCCAACAAGGCTGTGATGTCAGCAAGGAGGTGGCAGAGTCATGTATTGGGAAGAGAGTTGTTAGGCCCCTATAGGGTTCCTGCAGGTGTGAAAATGATCACATTCCATAGTACAAAAAGAACGGTGCCATCCATAGCAAAATCATCTTCCTGCATAATGTACAGTCTCATGCTGCAAAGAATACCTCCGAGTCATTGGCTGCTATGGGTATAAAGGGAGAGAAATCCATGGGTGGTCACCATCCTCCCCTGACGTCAACACTATGGAGAACATTTGGACTATCATCAAGCAAAAGATCTAGGAGGGTGGGAGGCAGTTCACATCAAAACAGCAGCTCTGGGAGGCTATTCTGACTTCATGCAAAGAAAATAGTAGTTACCGTTAACAGTATTTCTCGGAGCCCATGACAGCACCACGGAGAGAGGGGGATCCGCCCATCAGGGACAGGAACCTACAGCTAAAAGGGCGTCACCTCTCCTCGCCTCCAGTTGGTTACAGAGCCTCAGAGGGTTTCCATATTACTTAACAGAAATATATACAGTACAGACCAAAAGTTTGGACACACCTTCTCATTCAAAGATTTTTCTGTATTTTCATGACTATGAAAATTGTAGAATCACACTGAAGGCATCAAAACTATGAATTAAACACATGTGGAATTATACATTACACTTTACAAAAAAGTGGTAAAACTGAAAATATGTCTTATATTCTAGGTTCTTCAAAGTAGCCACCTTTTGCTTTGATTACTGCTTTGCACGCAGAAAAGGTGAACGGATGGACTCTACATGCCTGGTTCCCACCGTGAAGCATGGAGGAGGTGGTGTGATGATGTGGGGTGCTTTGCTGGTGACACTGTTGGGGATTTATTCAAAATTGAAGCGGTGAGCAGTCCAGCTTACCCCAAACCATCTCGATTGGGTTCAGGTCTGGTGACTGTGGAGGCCAGGTCATCTGGCGTAGCACCCCAACACTCTCCTTCTTGGTCAAATAGCCCTTACACAGCCTGGAGGTGTGTTTGGGGTCATTGTCCTGTTGAAAAATAAATGATGGTCCAACTAAACACAAACCGGATGGAATAGCATGCCGCTGCAAGATGCTGTGGTAGCCATGCTGGTTCAGTATGCCTTCAATTTTGAATAAATCCCCAACAGTGTCACCAGGAAAGCACCCCCACACCATCACACCATAATTTTCCAGTTTGTTTTCTAAAACACTTTTTTGTAAAGTGTAATGTAAATTCCACATGTGTTACTTAATAGTTTTGATGCCTTCAGTGTATTCTACAATTTTTATAGTCATGAAAATACAGAAAAATCATTGAATGAGAAGGTGTGTCCAAATTTTTGGTCTGTACTGTACATTATTACAACATCGCCTAGTATTAATTGCACCGTGCCTAAACAAGAGCATTCTACTAACAACGTGCTCACCGCACACGTGATGGGGGGGGGGGGAATAAGCGGGTGCTGTCATGGGCTCCGAGAAATACCGTTAACGGTAAGTAACTACTATTTTCTCTCTCACCCATGACAGCACCACGGAGACTGGTAGCTTAGGGAGGGACCACAGCCTGAAGGACCCTTCGCCCAAAGGTCAGGTCAGATGCAGAGGCTAGATCGAGACGGTAGTGCCTGAAAAAGGTTAAGGTGATGACCAGATCTGAGACCGCCTTACAGATCTGCTCTATTGATACCTCAGATCTTTCAGCCCATGTAGTTGCCAATGCTCTGGTAGAATGGGCTCTCAACCCTTCTGGAATAGCATGCCCACTGGAGGAATAGGCCAGGGAAATCGCATCCTTTATCCACCTTGCAGGGTGCTCTTGGATGCTTTTCGACCCTTCCTAGGTCCCTGGAAACACACAAAAAGAGACCCTTCCTTACTACACCCCTTGGTGGCCTCTAGGTACTGCACTAGGCACCTCCTTACGTCGAGGGTGTGGAACTTCTCTTCTCCCCTATTCTTAGGGTTGGGGCAGAAGGAGGGGAGGACTACTTCCTGGGACCTATGAAAGCGTGAAGCTACCTTAGATAGATAAGCTGGGTCAGGTTTCAAGATGACTATCCTCTAGTATTTTCGTGAAGGGTGGAACTGCAGATAGGGCCTGAATACCGCTTACTCTGTGTGCCGATGTTAACGCCACTAGCAGGACTGTTTTAAGAAATATTATCTTTAAGGGGGCCAAGTGAATTAGTTCAAATGGAGCATCTGTTAGCGCAGATAACACTAGGTTGAGATCCCAGGTTGGCATTTCCCGAACCACTATCGGTTTAGATCTGACTGCCGCTTTTATAAACCGAGCTATCCAGGGATTACCCGCCAAATCATAGCTATATAGAGCCCCTAAAGCCGCTACCTGTACTTTCAAAGTACTGACTGCCAACCCTTTCTGCAAAAATTCAAGGATTTTATTAATCTGGACCCCATCCTGTACACGCACCCCGAGGTGGAAAGAAACTTCCTCCAGGGCCTCCCATAGGCCCTATTCGTGACCGGTTTCCTACTTTTTAGTAGTGTGTCTATCAATCTCTCCGAAAACCCTCTCCCCCTCAATATTACCCTCTTAAAATCCATGCCGTTAAATGGAGGTTCTTCGTTTGGGGGTCCCTGAGACAGAAGGTCTGGGAGATCGTTAGGATCAAGGGGTCGGAGATCGAGAGCATCCCCAGCCAGGAGAACCAGGTTCTTTTGGGCCAAAAGGGGGCTGTCACGCTATTCTGTCTGTACTTGGTTGTCGGCGTGACAATGCATGTCTTTGCTTTAACCCTTTGCTCCTTTCCCCCTAATTGAGCTGGCAATACTGTTGGCTGTTACCTGTATGGAGCCTGCTCAGTTCCCTGCTCTGCTGCGTAGCTGTTAATGTAGTGTTAGGTCTTTGCTTTGCTGCATGACCATCCACATGTGCGGTCCCTGGTTGCCACTGTGGAAGCTGTCCGCGGGTTGCGAGGTCATTTGCAGCTGGTGCATGACTTTCCACGTGTGTCTGGGTGTGCAGCCGCTGCCAGGTGCCCTGAGCCTCAGTTCCTTCACTGATTGTGTGTAATGGTTTCTGATTCTGCCAAGGGCATGCGTGGCCACACCTCCCCTGCTTTTATCAGGGTTAGTGTGTGTACTTGAAATGCTGTCCCCAGCCAATTGCTGAGGGGCAGCTCCTATATAAAGGCTCCCTGCCCTATGGGCGGGGCCTTAGCTACTCACAAAGCTTCTGAATCTTGCCATGTGTGTTGTGTGTTCCTGCACCTCTCCAGTCTATGTTTTGGTACCAAAGTCCTTGCCCTTGATTCCTGTTCCTGCACCTGTCCTGGAGACCAGTATATCCAGCCTCAATCCTTGAAATCCTGTACTTGTCCTGTTACAGCTGACTCTGTCTGAACTGTGTCTGCTGGAGGTTTATTGTTCCTGGAAGTCCTTCTGTGTCCTGAACCCTGTGCCCAGTGACTGTGACTCTTTGCTAACTGACTTTCTGTGATATAACCTGGGTTCATCTTGGAAGTAGGAGTGCGGTGTGTCTGCTGAGTTTCTGCTACTCTGTGCTCAGCTTGTTATTCGGTGCTATCCTCCATTTTAGGTCACTGCCAGATGTCCGGAGTCCGATGACCGTGGCCTCTTGCCCGGAGCCTGATGACCACGGCCTGATTTCCGATGTCTGAGGACCACTTCCACATGTCCGGATCCTATCCTTCCCTGCCTGATGCCCGGGCCTGCCGATCGTTGCCAGATGTCCTGAGCCTGATACTTCGGCCTCATGTCCGGAGCCTGATGTCCGCAGGCCGATGTCCGGCACCTGCCGATCGTTGCCAGATGTCCGGAGTCCGATGCCAGTGTTCAGATGTTCCTGAGATCCAGTCCGTGTTCCTGTGTCCGTGTTCCTGATGTCCGGTCCGTGTTCCTGTTGTCCGGTCCGTGTTCCTGTTGTCCGTCCGTGTTCCTGATGTCCGGTCCGTGTTCCTGATGTCCGTCCGTGTTCCTGATGTCCGTCCGTGTTCCTGATGTCCGGTCCGTGTTCCTGATGTCCGTCCGTGTTCCTGATGTCCGGTCCGTGTTCCTGATGTCCGGTCCGTGTTCCTGATGTCCGGTCCGTGTTCCTGATGTCCGGTCCGTGTTCCTGATGTCCGGTCCGTTCCTGATGTCCGGTCCGTGTTCCTGATGTCCGGTCCGTGTTCCTGATGTCCGGTCCGTGTTCCTGATGTCCGTCCGTGTTCCTGATGTCCGTCCGTGTTCCTGATGTCCGGTCCGTGTTCCTGATGTCCGGTCCGTGTTCCTGATGTCCGGTCCGTGTTCCTGATGTCCGTCCGTGTTCCTGATGTCCGGTCCTTGTTCCTGATGTCCGGTCCTTGTTCCTGATGTCCGGTCCTTGTTCCTGATGTCCGGTCCGTGTTCCTGATGTCCGGTCCTTGTTCCTGATGTCCGGTCCTTGTTCCTGATGTCCGGTCCTTGTTCCTGATGTCGTCCTTGTTCCTGATGTCCGGTCCTTGTTCCTGATGTCGGTCCTTGTTCCTGATTCCATGTTCCTGTGTCCATGTTCCTGAGTCCAGTTCGGTTCCTGAGTTTGTGATCCTGATGTCCTTGTGTGTCCTGTCTGCGTCCTGATGACCTCATGTACCCTGATGTTTTGCCTGCATCCTGATGACCTCGTGTACCCTGTCATGCAGGTGTCCTGATGTCCCACCTATGTGTGCCACGGTGATCCGTTGGTGCGTTGGGGTCCTCTGGGTGGTACCCTTCTGGGAGGTGTGGAATCGGGAGCCTGGCATAGTCATGTTTGATTTATGTACTGTGTGTCTTTACTTTATTACTTTAGTAAACTTTACTTCCTCTATACCTGAAGTTGTGCGGTGTAATCAAGTTCTACGTGTCTCTTCCTTGTCCACATGCTCACCTGCCACAGAATCCCGGTCTCTGCCCTTCCCTAGTTCGGGTAGGCTCGGGTCCCCCTATGCGGTATGGAGGGTCCATATTGCGTTCCCGGGGGATGCCCGCCCCACGCCGTGGTGGTCGGTCAGCGTGGTGGTGATTATGGGCTGGTCCGCTTCTCGGCGGCTGTAGCCAATCGTGACACTATCAATATCATATTTGCCCTGTCCTCCCTGACTTTCCTTATAACGGCTGGAATGAGAATGATCGGAGGAAATGCATATGCCAATTTGGGGTCCATGGTATCAAGAAGGCGTCTAGAGATTGCGGGCTCCCCCTCGGATCTAGAGAGAACTGTTCCACCTTCTTGTTCCTGAAATTGGCAAATAGATCTATGTCCGGGGTCCCCCACATTTGTACAATCTGCTGAAAAATGGACCAATTTAGAACCCATTCACCTTGTCTCAGACGGGTGTGACTCAGGAAGTCTGCTTCTGTGTTGTCCCTCCCGTGAATATGTAACGCCGAGAGGGATAGCAAGTTCTTCTCCGCCATGCTGAGAAGCTTGAAGGAAGCGGTCATTAGGGTTTCGAGATCTTGTACCCCCCTGGTGGTTTATGTAAGCTACCGTCACCTGGTTGTCAGAGAATATACGGACATGGTGGCCTAAAAGGGAGGGTAGGAAGTGTGACAGCGCATGGTCTACCGCCCAGTTCTTTCTGGTTCGAGGATGCCTCCATCTCCTGATCCCTCCATTCTCTCTGTGCTACCTCGCAACCCATGTGAGCTCCCCATCCCGTGGGCTCGAGTCCGTGGTGATTATGCGGGATATTTTTGTCACCCAGGAGACCCCCCTGAACAGGTTGGCAGTGTTCCCCCACCAGGCTAGGGAATGAATAGCTGCTGAACCTAGAGTTACGCAGCCTTCTAGGCGTCCTCTCAAGGCTGACTGATTTGGCAGTATGTCCCACTGTAACTCCCTCGTATGCAGCTGTGCCCATTGGACAGCCGGTAAGCAGGCGGAAAGGGACCCCATCAGTGACATTGCCTCCCTTAGAGACATAGAGGGGTTCCGTATGGCTTTCGCCACTGTATGTATGAGCTTTTCTTTTTTGCGGCTGGGAAGTCGGCACTCCTGTTTTCGGAGTGCGTGTGAGCCCCAGGAATTCTGGCGTTCTGCTGGGCTCTAGCCTCGATTTCCCTATGTTTAAGAGCCAGCCCAGTTTTTGTAGTGTACTTATCACTCTGTCCCTCTGCAACTTTGGGCAGTCGCTGGCTATTAAAAAATCGTCCAGGTAACGAACTATGATAAGGCCCTGCTCCCTTATGTGGGCCATTACTTCTGCTATTATTTTTGTAAAGACCCGAGGAGCTAGAGATATTCCGAAGGGCAGAACTTTGTACTGGAACTCCCTTACTACTCCATCAATGGAGACTGCCAGTCTTAGAAACTTGCGGTAGTCTCTGTTAATGGGCACGCGATAGTACGCGTCGCTGAGGTCTAATACCGTCATAAAGCAATTCGGGAACAGAATCGTGATGGTAGATTTGATTGACTCCATTTTGAACCTCTGGTTCCTGACATACACATTCAGACTTCATAGATTTATTATAGTCCTGTAAGTGCTGTCTTGAGGGGAACCTCCTGCAGGACCGACTTCCCTAGTAGTTTTAATACTTCCCCCTCTAAGGGTATGGTTCCACTTGGCGTAATGCCGGCGTTTTGGATGGAGCGGAAATCCTGCTCCGCCCAAAGCCCCGCCCCCTCCTGAAAGCGCTGTGAATCCGGATGTGTTCATTGAACACATCCGGAATTGCCGCAGCGCTACATAGGACTCTGCTATTTACCTAAAAGGTAAAAGGACATGCTGCGATCTGAAAAGACACGCCGCATGACCATTTACGCAGGTCTGACGCCTGCGTGTTTTAGCGCATAGTGGAGACGGGATTTCATGAAATCCCCACCACTATGCTGTAACATCTGGACACTGCGTGTTTGACGCTGCGGCTGTACACAGCGTCAAACACACAGCGTTTCCTGAACGTGGAAACATACCCTAAGGCTTTTTGTTCCCGTACACAGAATCTTGGTGGCGTAATTATGTATCTTTTAGGTGGGAGGGAGAGAAAGTCTATCTTCAGTAGTGATGGGTAGTTCGTGAGTGAGTAGTTCAAAATGAACTAATCTTCAGAGTGAACTAGTTCATCTAGTTCACCATCCTGACAGAGATTAGTTCATTGTGAACTAAACAGCCAGTGGGAGGAGACAGAGAGTGATCCAGGCTCATACAGCTCCAGGAAGCTCCCTGCTCTGTCTCACACTTGCTCTTTATAGCTCCTGATGCTGGAAAAGAAGGTAGTAAAACACTAAACCACACATCAAATACAAATATAATAGTAATAATAATATTATTAATAAAAACGGAAATTGCACAGTAGACAGACGCAGCTCATATGTGTGTATGAGAGTGTTTCTGTGTGTGGCTCATGCCCTCCACCTGTGTTTGTGATAAGATCAGCCTCCTGTTAAGGATCAGCCTCCTGTAGCCTAGAAGATCAGTCTTGCTAAAATCTTTACCACTGACCCCTTTTCTGTTCTTAAAATGGTGGATGCTGAACTGCTTCTCAGCTCCCTCATACACAATCATGAGTCAGTACTCTACACTACCACAGGTGGCGCTGCTGGGCTCAGTGAGATGCATCAGATTGAACTAGGCTGTCCTGAGCCATTCTCAATACAGTAGAACATTTAGTTCAGCAGTTCATTTAGTTCATCTAGTTCACCATCCTGAGATTAGTTCATTGTGAACTAAACAGCCAGTGGGAGGAGACAGAGAGTGATCCAGGCTCATCCAGCTCCAGGAAGCTCCTGCTCTGTCTCACACTTGCTCTTTACAGCGCCTGATGCTGGAAAAGAAGGTAGTAAAACACTATACCACACATCAAATATAAATATAATAGTAATAATAATATTATTAATAAAAACTGAAGTTGCACAGTAGACAGACGCAGCTCATATGTGTGTATGAGAGTGTTTCATGCCCCTCACCTGTCTTTGTGATAAGATCAGCCTCCTGTAGCCTAGAAGATCAGTCTTGCTAAAATCTTTACCACTGACCCCTGTTCTGTTCTTAAAATGGTGGATGCTGAACTGCTTCTCAGCTCCCTCATACACAATCATTATGTGGCGCTGCTGGGCTCAGTGAGAGGCATCAGATTGAACCAGGCTGTCCTGAGTCATTCTCAATAGAACATTTAGTTCAGCAGTTCATATAGTTCATCTAGTTCACCATCCTGAGATTACCGTATTTTTCGGACTATAAGACGCACCGGACCATAAGACGCACCCCAAATTTTCAGAAGGAAGACAGGGAAAAAAAAATAATGTGTCAAATGGGGGTCCGTCTTACAGTCCGAAGTGCTCTGTGTTGCAGGGGTGCTCTGTGGGGTGGCTGTGCTGTGTGGGGTGGCTGTGCTGTGTGGGGTCGCTGTGCTCTGTGGGGTCGCTGTGCAATATATGGTACTCACATCCCATAGCGGTGGTCCCAATGCAGCCTCCTGTGCTCTGTGGTGTCTGGCCAGCAGCGGGGCTCTGTGCTGCGTGGGGGGCTCCGCCGGCATTTCCCTCTTAGCCGGACAGCCCCCGCAGCTCCGCTGCTGCGGCCTCCTGATACATGGCCGCCAGCGGCCTCCGGTGGCGGTCCCGACGAAGTCTTCCGTGCGGTGGTTCCGGGGCAGCAGCCGGCTCTGTGCTGCAGGGGGGCTCCGCCGGCATTTCGGTCTTAGCCGGAAAGCCCCCCGCAGCTCCGCTCCCTCCTGCATCTCGGTGGCGTCCTCAAACATGGCCGCCAGGGGACTCCGGTAAGATGGCCGCCGAATCTCATTCAAGTCTCGGCAACGAGATCTCTTCTCCCGAGATCTGAGAAATGCCGGCGGAGCCCCCCACGCAGCACAGAGCCCCGCTGCTGGCCAGACACCACAGGAAAGCTGCCGCCGCCACCGGGACCGCCGCCGCCACCGGATTTTTTGGTATGTTGGGACCATAAGGCGCACCCCCATTTTCCCCCAAATTTTGGGGGAAAAAAGTGCGTCTTATGGTCCAAAAAATACGGTAGTTCATTGTGAACTAAACAGTCAGTGGGAGGAGACAGAGAGTGATCCAGGCTCATCCAGCTCCAGGAAGCTCCTGCTCTGTCTCACACTTGCTCTTTAGGCTAAGTGCACATGTTCAGGATTATTTGCGTTTTTTTTCGCGGGAAAAAAACGCGTAAAAAACGCATGAATTAAGCATCCTATCATTTAGAATGAGTTCCGCAATTTTTGTGCACATGGTGCGTTTTTTTCCGAGAAAAAAAACGCATCGCGGAAAGTCTAGCAACATGTTCATTAATTTTGCGGAATTCTAGCGTTTTTTCCCGCTATATTATTGACCTAGAAAGTTCAGGGGAAAATCGCGTCAAATCCGCGCAAAAAAAAAAACGCACCAAAAACGCGCAAAAAAACGCGCTGCGAAAAAAGTCTGATTTTGCTCAGGAATATTCTGCAAACATTCCTGAACGTGTGCACTTAGGCCTCTTTCACATTTCCGGCGGGCGCCTGGCGGCGCCCCCGGCATTTTGCCGCAGAGCCGCATCTGAAAATCTGATGCGCCGCATGCGGATTTTTTCGCATTGACATGCATTAGCGCCGGATGGCGCCGCATGTCAATTCGTTGCATGCGGTTTTGTCCGGATGCGGCGCAAATGTACATTGCGGCGTCCGGAAAAAACGCTGCATGTAACGTTTTTTGTTTTTGCCGGATGGTTTCTTATCTCTCCAAGCATCAGAAACCATCCGGCAAAAAAACGCATTTTGGCCACCGGAAGTGTGAAAGGTTTTCACATGCGGCGCTGCGGCAAAATGCCGGGGGCGCCGCCAGGCGCCCGCCAGAAATGTGAAAGAGGCCTTAGCCTTATAGCTCCTGATGCTGGAAAAGAAGGTAGCAAAACACTATACCACACATCAAATACAAATATAATAGTAATAATAATATTATTAATAAAAACTGAAATTGCACAGTAGACAGACACAGCTCACGTGTGTATGTGAGTGTTTCTGTGTGTGGTTCGTGCGTCTAGCCTAGAAGATCAGTCTTGCTAAAATCTTTACCTCTGGCTCCGGTTCTGTTCTTAAAATGGTGGATGCTGAACTGCTTCTCAGCCCCCTCATACACAATCATTATGTGGCACTGCTGGGCTCAGTGAGAGGCATCAGATTGAACTAGGCTGTCCTGAGTCATTCTCAATAGAACATTTAGTTCAGCAGTTCATATAGTTAATCTAGTTCACAGGTCACATGATGCATTTCCTATCAGCTCCTCACAGGATATGGTGAGAAAAACTGAACTAAATGAACTAAATGAACTAATCTTTTGAACTGATCTTTTCATTGAACTAGTTCATGGTGAACTAATCACCAAAATGAAATAGATTTCCCATCACTAATCTTCAGACCTGTTTCGATCAGACCCAATATCCACGGACTGCTCGAGATCTTCTCCCAGGCGCAAAGAAAAAAAGGTAATCTTCCCCCCCACCTCGGGTGAAACGTCACTTAGAGGAATTTTTATGGCGGGAAGTGTTACCGAAGAGGAAGCCTCTATCTCTCCTCATCCCTTCTTCCCATCTACTCTGTTCTTTGGGCGGCCTTCTCCGAAATAACTTTTTATTCTGAAAGGAACGTTTAAAGGGCAATGGAGTTAGGTTGGGGAACCCTTTCTTATTGTCTCCTGCCTTCTGGAGAATATCGTCCGTCCAATGTTTCACCAAATAAAAACTTGCCGTCACATGGGATCGAGCATAGTCTCATTTTGGTCTGCAGGTCACCAGGCCAGCATTTCAGCCATAGTGCTCTTCTGGCCGCGTTTGATAGGCCTGCTGCCTTAGAAGTTAGGCGGACTAAATCGGCTGATGAGTCCGTTAAAAAGGCCGTCGCTCCCCTTATCATTGGTATAGACTGCAGTATCTTATTCCTGGGTGTCCCTTCTCTTAGCTGTTTCTCAAGTTGGTCTACCCATACCATCAGGGACCGGGAGGTACAGGTTGCCGCTATAGATGACCTAATGTTTGCCCCTACTGACTCCCAGGTACACTTAAGGAAGGTGTCAGGCTTCTTATCCAGGGGATCTTTAAGCGTACCCATGTCTTCAAAGGGGAGGGCGAACCTTTTTGAGGCTTTGGCTATGGCCACATCGAGTCTGGGGGCTTTGTCCCATGATGTGGACGCTTCCTCATCAAAGGGATACTTCCTTTTAAGAGAAGGTACTGAGTTTTTCCTATCTATCCTGCCCCATTCTTTCCTGATCAGGCCTTGAACATTGTCATTGATGGGAAATACCCTCTGTCTTCTCTGGCCCAGCCCTCCAAACATTATATCTTGGATGGACCTATCTGGGCGGGGTCCGATACCCCCATAGTTGCTCTCACAGCTTTTACTAGTGAGTCCACTCCTTCCAAAGGAAAGCAATGGGGCCCCCCCTTCTTCCTCGTCCGAGGATGAGGGGACAGAGGCTGATGTGTCTGAAAAAACTTCCCCAGATGTGGAGGGTCAGACTGGGGTTCTATCAAGGGGCTTCTCCTCCCTCCTTTTGTCCCCTTTTTTAGTGACACCAGGGCACTTTGAATTTCTGACCGGATAGTCGCTCTGAGATCAGAGGCGAAATCCGGACTTTCACTACACAGAATTTCTTGTGTACAGGAATCGCATAGCTTTTTGTCCCATGTCTCTGGTAGGGCCCTGCTACAGGTGGGACATTCCCTGTTCTTCTTCTTTTCCTTCTTCTTTCCATAATAAGGGAAGAGAAGGCTATTACAATGGTGCAATTCACGAAGATCACTCACCACCTCTGCGATTGCAGGTACCGTTCGGGGGGCGGAATCGCTCCTGTATAGGAAGCTCCGCAGACGGCGATCTGCTCCTAGCAGCGGATCTGCTATGCTGTGTGGAGACGCTAGTAGACCGGGCTTCTCGGCTGTCCCGAAAGTTATGCCGGTGATGATGCTGCTGCTGCTGCTTAGCCTGCTGTCTGGTGCTGCTGCTGCGCTGGGCTGATCCTGTTACTGGTCGCTATCCATTGCCACAGGACGCTTCCAGCCAGGAGCAGCTACAGGCGCCCCTTTTTAAATTTGCCTGGCGTCTGACATCATCCCCGACCTGCACCGCTTTGTGCTGGGAGCGCGCACAGCGCATGCGTCGACCCAGGGACCCGGAAACCACTCATCAACTTCGGGGCAGCCGCCATCTTGGAATCTCCATTAGCCGGCGCTGCCCAGCGAGTGCCGGGTCCCTGGCAGCCCCAGACCCCTCTCCGAAGCGGCGGCTGCTCCCGCCCGCTCACCCCGCAGCCCATCGGACCCGGCGACAGAGGACTCCCCCTGCCGTTACCAGACGGGCCGGCCCCGGCATCCATGATTTCTATCCGCAGGTACGCCACACGTAGGTCCCCCGTCAGGGACAGGAACCCAACTGGGGGCGGAGGAGAGGTGAAGCCCTTTTATCTGTAGGTTCCTGTCCCTGATGGGCGGACCCCCCTCTCTCCGTGGTGCTGTCATGGGTGAGAGAGAAATACAAGCAGAAACTCTCCAAAAACGCAAAAGTTCAATGTATGCAAGAATTGTGAAGGTGATATCAAACAAGTGGTTTTATGTTAACATGTAACTTGGCCTGTTAAGATGCTTTCTATTTCAGTAAATGTGAGCTCCTAATGGTACAAATACAACAAATGACCATTTCCCGCCCTTTACAACCTATAAAACGTTTGGAAACTATGTTGTGGATTATTTGGAACAGCGCATTTTGAGGGTGTTTTATTTTTTTTTGTTTTGAAATAAATACTGTTATCATTTGGAGGTTAGTCCCATAAAGTGTGATTTATGCTCTAACGGTGGATGATTTGAACCTTATACTGACTCATTTGCATTGACCATTTAAGAAAATCAGAGAAAAATAGTATTTACATAATAATTTGGAACGTGGTAGACAAGGATACATATGTGCCATAAAAAGACACTAAAAAGAGTGATAGGAACACGGTAGAGGGCCTTTTATCAGATATTGCATTAGTATCCAGAAGTTCTGAGTTTCACCTGTCATTTAGGGGCTGATCGGAGGCAGAAAACTGCGAAGGTCCGGAACCGCTACAGGAATCCATCTGCTTTTTACACCACTTTTTCCCTTTAACATTAGGTTACTCGTGGGTTTTTTTGTTCTTTATTGCTGCAGTTTTTAGTGTGTTAAGGTTTAAGTAAAGCGGCTTTATTTTTGGTACTTCCCGATATTTGGCTTTGACAAAACTTAAAACGTTACAACCCGAAGTAGTGTGCGGATTTTACCTGTAGATTTTAGGCATTAAATGCAATTCTACAGAGAAAAGTTGCACATAAATCTCAGCCTACCCACAAGAAAAACTGACATGCTGCAAGCCGACGTCATGCTGATTGACAGCCGGCTCCCTGCTACCTAACTGCGGGGAGCAGACTGTCAATCAGCATGACGTCGGCAGTCACACCCCATCGACAGACCCCCAAAAAAAGAACCAGAAAAATCATTGTGAGAACTTTAGAATAAAAAAACAACTAATTTTTCACTGTATTCTGTCAAATACTATAAAAAATGTGAATGAGAAAATTAAGATTTTAAGAAAATAGAAATCATTCATAGCCCTTTGACTGGAGATACAGGTTCGAATACAAGTGCCAACTATAACTGCTGCTGACAGTGCCTCTTTCCATGGGAATGATCGGTCCAACTGCTGAAACCCCATAGTAATAGCGGTTATAATTGGGGCATCACATTATTGGTGATACTCTGCCAGGGGATGTTTACGTGCATCTGTGTGCCACCTAGTGGCGGTCAGGTGTACTGCAGCCTGTCAATATGATGCATTGAATCTGTGTAACAGGAGAGTGGAGCCATGATCAGTGCCATCACCGTCCCACTAGTAGGGGACCGGAGCCAGGATGCTGTACGGGACAATCACTGGTGGGGACATGTGACAAAAGATGAATGAAGAAGGAAAGCACGTCCTGCACCATGGAGTGTGGGGGCAGCAGGAACAGGCTGAGGTCCGGGACCACCTGCACGGCAGCAGGCAGCGCCCCCATAGGTGCCACACAACCAGCAGCCTGCTACCCCGTCCGACACCCAGCGCCTGCACACACTGCCCGTCATTCGGTCTCCCGCACTCACCCATGCTTGTGCTGCTGCCAGCCCCGTCCCTGTGTCGCTCCGGTGCTAGGTGGGCTCTGCCTCCCGCTGCTTGTGCCCGGGTCTGTGAAGGGGTATCGCTGTGGACCCTGGCGACACCCGGCGCTAATACTCGAGTCACCGCGAGAGCTATGGAGCTCCCAGGTTCTGTGCTGAGAGGAGGGGCGGGGCTTGGGCTGTGAGCGCGCCTGCGCACTGCTCAGGTACAGTGGCCAGCTGCAGCCCACCCCCGTGCGCGTGCAGCTGCTGCCGTGGGTATAGCTGGAGCGTGGCCGTGCAGTGTGACGGGCAGCGTGGAGTGCGCTTATAGAGCAGCCTCCATCATGCATTGGTTTGTATGGAAAGTGCCAGGCAGGACTGCCCGAGTGCAGGGCAGCGATGCCAAAATGGGCGAAGAGGCAGCGTGGTGACACCCATCAATTCCCCAAAAGTAATGACGGCTCTTGCCCTAGAAATGCGACTACAGACTGGAGTAACGTTCCTGGTGACATCGCCCCTGAGAAGATGACCCGACCTCAAGTGGCGTCTGTCAGTCCGCACATCTTATCCCTGTGTGGCGCAGGGTGGTCGCGGTGGGCGAGGCGCTCGTCATCTGTGCCGCCCCGGCTCGCCACACCACAGTGTGGGTGTTAGGGTTTGCGGATCGCAGTAAATATAAATAGTGATAAAGTGCGATCGTAACTCGGGCCGTGCGGTGATGGGGAACCGCAGCTCGTGAACGATGGCGGAGCCAGGCTGCGAGCGAACAGTGTAACTCCGTGTGTTTAAACATCACTCTATGTGAACTGAGCGCAAAGTACCTATCTGTTACTCCACAGGGCGGTACTATACAACAGAGCACTTACAGCTATACCCTGTTAGGCGACACAGGAGTAGAGCAATTATGACAGTTGGGGTCCCTATCACTACCCCAAGGGAAGTCTAGGCTGCTGGTTGTGTCTGCTCTGAAATTCAGCTGTGCTAACCGCACTCACGACCGGAGTCAGATGCTAAGCCAAGCAGGAGTTCCTGCCCTACACTGCCTGCCTAGACACTCAGTCACCGTTGTAAGAGAGGCACACATGCAGAGTGGTATCGTATCCACACACACACAACACAAATGATACTAGCGCACCGGCATGCACCCCTGAGAACATTTTTTATGTTCAGCTCATGTCCAGTCGGACAGGACCTTACCTGTGGACCAATCCGAACCAGCCACATCAGCAGAGCAGGTGACAACCGACCACCATTGAGACATCCCCACATCACGAGCATGTTCAGTAGGATGATTTCTGGACTTAACCTCCAGAGTGTCTGTTTGCCGCTGCCTATAGCTGGTTATCATAGACTTGGCTGGAATAACCAAGTGAACAGCATGAGCCTGACCAAGACGCTGGGACCAACGTCTTTTCTCAGCAGCACCCACTGCGGCTGAAGCTGAACGGGAGGCCGCAGAAAAAAACAACCCTTGGGATCTACCCTGTGCATCAGGAGAAATCCGGCGCCTAACATTAATGGCGACGTTCGCCACACTCGAAAGCCACAATAAGCTGGGGGGGCACAAATATGCTTTATAGGCTCCCAGGTACTATCCTCAGGCCCATGACCCTTCCAGTCCACCCAAAAAATTTTTTTGCCACATACCACCTTGGACCCGACAATGGCATTGACCTCAAAATCGTCCAAGGATGTATCCAAGCTCCCGGCAGAAGTCTCAGAACACCAGGTCATACATACGGGTTTCAACAGAGAGACATGGAAGGTGTCGTCAATGTTCAGATGTGGTGGAAGGCTGAGGCGATATACTACAGGATTCACCTGTTCCAGAACCTTAAAAGGACCTAGGTAGCGGGGAGCAAATTTAGTGGACTCTACACGCAGCCTGATGTTACGCGCAGAGAGCCGCACTAAATTGCCAGAAGCGAAAACCGGAGCGGGATGACAATGTGCATCGGTGGAGACCCTCATTCTCTCTTTAGAAGCCTTAATGGCATCCTGCGTGCTATCCCAGATGTCACAAGCCTCCACTGCCCAGTCCACCACCCTAGGGTCGGAGGACAAGACGGGCATGGGCACAGGAACACGAGGATGCTGACCATAATTAAGGAGAAATGGCGTCTGCCCTGTGGAATCGGAGACGATGTCGGAGCTGAAGCTCCCTCTGGTGGTTGCTGAGGGTATTGAACCTATGTTGAACTGCAAAAATCCACCACCTGCAACTGATGATTGGTTATCAGGTGGGACGGACTGGCCTGATATAAGTGAGCTGACCTCCCATGATTCTTGCCGGTGATCAATTGTTCTTCCTGGTCTAGGTTGGAATTCAGCTTGCTTTTCTGCTGTCTCCTGCTTGCATTCAGATAAGTTCCTTTCAGTTTTTTTTACTGTGGTTTGATTTTCTGGTTTTTTGCTGCCTTGCTTTTTGAATTCAGCCGGGTCCCTTTGGGGGGCTTGGGCTGGTCTCTGTTCTCTTTTTGTATTTGTTCATTTGCCCTGTTCTTGTTATATTTTACTGCTGGGTAGCTGCGTGTTCACACCAGAGATCTGATATAGGTGGTCGAGTCTGTTTGGTCTCAGTATTTTTGGATTCAGAAGTGTTGGAGTTTTTCCTAGGGTTTTTCTGGGTTGCAGACAGTATTCTCTCCTGTGCTGTCCTATCTTGACAGTTTTGGGCCCCAGCGTTTGCTCTTTCTATTTTCTGTCTGTGTTCTTGTTTTCATCTTGTCTAACCGCCATTATATGTTTGGGGGCTTCCTATTCTTTTGGGGCTCTACTCCGGGGCAGTTCGCTTTCCTCTTTCCATCTTCAGGGGTAGCTATCTCTCCGGCTGTGACGAGGCATCTAGGGCACCGTAGGATCGTCCCACGGCTGCTTCTGGTTGTGCGGTTAGTTTAGGGGTCTGCAACCTATTAGTTCCCAACCTCTTGGTGTTTGGCTCCCTTTGCGTTTTTTTTCTCTTGCCCTCCTCAGCTACCAAAACATAACAGCCAGGACCGTTACGTGTCTATCACTGCGCACTGGGTTAATGTGGTGGATGCAGGGGACAGCGGCGGTGGGACAGTGCTGCCTAGCCCACGGTATAGGCAACAGTTGGCTGTAGGCGTTCGACCCTTCTCCTCCTCCAGAAGTGAAAGCTCATCGACAGAGCGCAGTCACACGAGCACTCCATCCGCAGCTGCCAGTGTTGCACACAAGGTGTCCTACTATCGAACAGCTAGTGGTAAGTATCAGCAGGCTGTTTTAAAGATGATGTCTTTGGGCGACAACAGACACACCGCAGAGGTACTGGCCGAATACTTGCAGCGACAAACTGAGTCATGGCTAGGCAGTCTACATCTTGAGCCAGGCAAGGTAGTCAGTGATAACGGACGTAATTTTGTGGCAGCCATAGCCCTGGCAAAATTCAGACACATACCTTGCCTGGCTCACACCTTGAACCTGGTGGTGCAGTGCTTCATAAATAATTATCCTGAGTTACCATCCCTGCTCCATAAAGTGCGAAGACTGTGCTCGCACATCTGTCGCTCGCCCGTAGACTCCAGTCGTATGCAGAGGCTGCAGCGATCGCTCCACCTCCCCAAGCACCGCCTAATCATAGACGTTGCAAGAAGGTGGAACTCTACCATGCACATGGTTGAGAGGCTGTGCGAACAGAGGCAGGTTGTAATGCATCTGTGGGAGAATACACGAGCAGGCAGTTTGAGGGCAGACATCGAGTTGTCGGGTGTGCAGTGGTCAAAGCTTTAAGACCTCTGTAAAGTCCTTCAGTGTTTTGTGGAATGCACATGGCTTGTAAGCGCAGACGACGCCATCATAAGCATGAGCATCCACTTATGCGTCTGCTCATGCAAACTTTGACGCACATTGAGGGTCAGGCGTCTGCAGCGCAGGAGGAGGAGGGAAGCCTTGATGACAGCCGTTGTCTGCTCAGGGAATTGTCCTGGACAAGGTAGAGGATGAAGGGGTGATGATTATTTTGGGGAGGAGGATGCTTCTCAGGGGGCAAGAGAAAATGTTGGCTTGCCAAGGTCAGGGACAGGGTTTGTGCGTGACTGGAGGGATGTGGATTAGGCAAAAGTGCTCCTCCACCCACCACTGGCAGTGCATCATTGACACCAGGAACATTGGCCCACATGTGTGAGTTTCTCTTGCAGATCCTAAAAAGGGACCCCCGCATTGCCAAAATTATGAAGGATGACGACTACTGGTTGGCCAGCATCCTTGATCCACGCTATAAAGGCAAATTACAGAACATCATGCCACAGGAGAACCTAGAGCTAATATTGGCGAACAAACAAGCAACTCTCGTAAACCGTTTGTTAGAGGCATTCCCAGCACTCAGCAGTGGTGCTGGTTCTACCACGAGCCGTACTGGGCAACATGGAAGAGGTGTTCGTGGTGCACACAGCCGAAGTGGCGTTGGAGACGGGTTTTGTACCACCTTCCCCTGATGACACATAGGTTGCCAGCAAAATGGCTCGCTTTGTCCTACTCTTCCTCCGACTTCTCCAATTCCTCCATTTGCAGCTGCTGAACGTCCAGCCTACACCTCAACATATGCCAGTTTTTCCACCTCCCTAACTGGGCTGTACACCCCCCCAGGGCTGGCGTCAGCACCTGGCGCACCAATGCAAGTGTCGGGGCCCTTAGCAGGTGGGGGAGCCCACTCACCGTCAGAGACACCGGCGTACTATGGGGGGCCCAGTGTCGGTGCCCACGAGTGGGCCCCCCTGCTTGCTCAGGGCCCAAGCACTTGCAATACTTACCTCTCCCTGCTCCACCGCTGTGACGTCTTCCGCATTTCCTGACAGTGACATTCAGGTCAGAGAGCGCGATGATGTCACGTCTGTGAGCCCTCTGCCTGAACAGTCACAGTGCAGAGAGCTGGAAGATGGCGACGCTGAGGAGTCCAGAGTAGAGCAGTGCCCAGCGAGGAGAGTTATTTCATTTTTTTTAATGTTTGGAGCAACATATGGGGAGCATTATACACTGGAGAATTATATATGGGGTCCATCATACACTTGAGCATCATAGATAGGACCCATTATACACTGGAGCATCATCCATGGGGCACATCATATACTGGAGCATCATATGGGGCCCATTATATTTGGAGCATTATATGGGGCCCATCATATACTAGAGCTTCATATGGGGTTCATTATTTATGGGGCATCATATAGGGCCCTTTATATATGGAGCATCATATGGAGCACATATGGGGCCTATTTTGTATGGAGTGTTATATAAAGCCCATTCTGTATGGAGCAATATATAGGGCTCATTATTGTGTATGGTGCACTATGTGGTGCCCATAATACTGTATGGAGGACTATACTGTCCGGTTTTTGAGCTATTGTAGAATTTACAATAGATATCACTCATGTAATGTAAGAAGTGAAGTATTTGGCATTGTACTATACCTATATTTCTCTGCAGTATCGGAGCATCATGAATTGTGGTATGTGTTAAAGGGCCCACTGAGACTCTTTCGCCCGGGGCCCACGAAAACCTGGAGCCAGCCCAGCCCCCCCCACAACTTTAGCCAAATAGCCCCCAGTTTTCAATGCTTACTATTATTATAAAGTAAATTAAGGTTGACAAGCCTAAGTAATAAGAATTGATGTCGTTGGCATTGAAATGGGCACTGTAGGTGTTTTTACTGTCCTCCACTCACTGCCGACTTTTCTTCCCCATTGACTTGCATTGGGGTCGGGTCGAGTTTCAGTCGGAACTCCGACTTTTTCCGACAGTCGGCTGATTTCGTTCGACTCGACTTTTGGAAAAGTTGGGTGGTCCAAAACCCGACTCGACCCTCCCGGAGGCAAAGTCGCTCATCTCTACCCAGAATCAGTGGATCCTGCGGACAATTGCTCAAGGATACAGGATGGAACTCACCCAGATACCCCCAGAAGATATTGCCTAACTCGCAGCCAGTCTCTCGTGGTACATCAAAGACTTCTAAAGGACATATAGGAACTCATAGAATTAGAAGTCATAATCCCGGTTTCCCATTCACAGCAGTTTGATGGCCATTACTCCAGTCTGTTTTCAATAAAAAACCAGGAGGAGAATACCGGACCATAATAAATTTAAAGCCATTAAATCAGTGGGTGTCCTACAAGCGCTTCAAGATGGAAACCCTCAAATCAGTCATACTGCTGATAAAAAATTTGGTAATGTGAACGCTAGATCTCAAAAGCGCATATTACCATGTGCCCATCCATACCTCACATCAGATGTACCTCAGGTTCGCAATACAAGACCAGGGGAAGATACTTCATTTCCAATTCCGACGCCTGCCGTTCGGTCTCTCTTCTGCACCTTCGAATCTTCACAAAGATTATGGCAGTGGTGATGGCCTTCTTAAGGGTAAAAGACATTCTCATAGTCCCGTACTTGGACGACCTGCTGCTAGTGGCACACTCATTACAACAGATGGAAAAAGATCTGACAGAGACCAGGTCGCTGCTAGATAGGCTGGGATGAGTGCTAAGCCTGGAAAAGTCGAGTCTCGAGCCAGAAAGAAGGAAGACATTTTTGGGGGTCCTCCTGGACTCAGAACAGGAGCACTCATTCCTTCAATCGCACAAACGAGCAGTGAAACAGGAAGTTCAGACGCTACAGAAGCGACAAAACATCTCTATCAGGAAGGCCATGAGAGTTCTAGGCCTAATGACTTCATGCATTTCAAGCGTCCAATGGAGCCAATTTCACTCAAGGATATTACAACGAGAGATAATTTTGACATGGGATGGGGAGGAAGCTTCATTGGACAGCAGAATGACAATATCCAAAGAAGTAAGACGTTCCCCTATCATGGTGGACCGACATATCAAATCTAGAGCAGGGAAAACCCTGGAGTTTGTCCCCATGCATAAACATTACCACAGACCCAATCCTCAGTGGCTGGGGAGCCCATGTATAGGGAGGCTACCTCAAGGGCACATGGCCCACATCAGTGTGCAACAGCTCATCAAACCTCAGAGAGCACAGAGCAGTTTCGGAGGCGCTGAGGCGATGCCAGAGGCAGCTGCACAATCTTCACGCACGTCAGAGTATTCTCTGACAACTTAACTACAGTATCCTTCTTGCTACATCAGGCAGGTCCGAGGCACCGTCACCTGCAGGATTTAGTAGAGAACATATTCTCCTGGGCAGAACTCAATGTAAGATCCATAATGGCGGTACATCTGAAAGGCGAAAAAAAACAGGTAGCAGATTTTCTCAGCAGTAAGAAGATACAGCCCGCAGAGTGGGCCTTAAATTACGAGGTCTTTGCGCAACTTACCAGGGTCTGGGGTTTCCCAGAAATAGACTTGTTCGCCTCAAAGAGAAATACTAAGACAAAACACTTCTCATTAAATCCAGGAGACAACCCGACTGCAGTAGCAGTAGTAGTATATGGAGCTGGCGTACGCCTATCTCCACTACCCTTAATATCAAGAGTTCTATGGAAAATCCAGGAAAGTCAAACAGCAGTTATTATAATAGTTCCGTACTGGCCCAAAAGGAGCTGGTTCCCAGTGTTGAAACAGATGGCGTTAGAAGAGCCAAATCTCCTACCATTACAATGAAATCTTCTGACGCAGGGCCCTCTCATTCATCAGAATTTGTAGTTCTTGCAGCTTTTAGCCTGGATCCTGAGAAGGAGATCCTGAAATCGAGGGTCTTGTGTGAGTCAGTCATATCTACCTTGCAAAAGAGTAGGAAACCTGTTACCTCAGCCATATACCTCAAGGTCTGGAAATAATTTTGCTGACACTGCACAAGACCAATATCTCTTCCTCAGGTGATAGATTTTCTTCATTATGGCTTCAATAAGGGTCTAAGGCCTAGTACATTAAAAGTACAAATTTCAGCCCTGGTATCCTTCTTTGATTACCCTCTGGCAGATCACCCTGGGTGGCGACGTTCATTAAGGCCACTCAACGTATCAGAGCCACAATACGTAGCTCCGTCCCTCCCTGGGACCTCAATTTAGTCCTAAATCATTTACGGAAAGACCCTTATGAACCTCTAGACCAGGCAGCCCTCAGGTCAGTAACATTCAAAGCGTTTTTTCTGGAAGCAATAACCTCAGCAAGACATATAGGAGAGATCCAGGCTCTTTCCATAAGAGACCCGTATCTGAGGATCCAGGAGGACTGTATCATCTTAAAATTGGATCCGGCCTTTCTTCCCAAGGTGGTAACTGACTTTCACAGAAATCAGGAGATAATATTGCCCACCTTCTGCCAAAACCATAATAACGAGAAAGAACGCTCTCTCCACTCTTTGGTTGTCAAAAGGACAGTCGTACAGTACTTAAAACTCACAGAGAGCTGGAGAGTGGACTCGAACTTCTTTGTCCAGATGGCAGGAAAGAACAAGGGAAAGAAAGCATCGAAAGCCACCTTAGCCAGATGGATAAAGTCAACCATTACCGCATCATATACTTCGGCAGGAAAGGCTCCGCCGGAAAGCCTAGGGCTCAATCGCTGAGAGCAGTCTCGGCTTCATGGGCAGAGCGTTCAGGGGCTTCCATGGACCAAATCTGCAGGGCCGCAACTTGGTCTAGAATAAATACCTTTTGCAAGCATAAACTGGACGTTCTGTCAAACCAACAGACGGCCTTTAGGAGGAAAGTCCTCCAAGCAGTAATCCCGCCCTAATAGGAGTTATTTGGCATTTCTCCTGGTGGTGCTGTCAGGAGGGACGTCCTGGAAAGTAGGAATTAGTCCTACTGGTAATGTTGTTTCCAGGAGTCCATCATGACAGCACCCCTTATACCCCCCCTTAAATTTCCTATCTGATATGTGGTGTAACCATTTATGTGGGAAAGTCAATAAAATAGCGTTGCATCCATCCAGGTTTGGTACTTGGAAAAGACACTGAAGGGTGGTGGTGGGGCTATTTAACCTCTTCTGTGTATCCTGTCCCTATCTAGGATATGAAGGACAACCTCTTGGTGGTACTGTCATGATGGACTCCTGGAAACAAGATTACAGGTGGAACTAATTCCTACTTTTTTTTTTTACAATTTCAACGCACTTGAATTTTTTTTTTACCGTTTTCTAGTACACTATATGGTAGAATGAATGGTGTCATTCAAAAGTGCAACTCGTCCTGCAAACGGCAAACGCTCATACAGCTAGTTATGGTTCTTGCAAGAAGGAGAGGAAAAAAACAAAAAACATGGCTATGTCATGAAGGGGTTAAGTTGCATTTACACAGCAGGTGATAATTGGAAATCGAGTATCAGCCTTTCCAAATAGGCAGTCACTCGATGCACAAGCAAAACCTTTGGTTGTGGGGTGAAATGAATTTTACCTTGCTTAAATATCATCATTCTCTACAGCACTTCATCCTGTATATGATCAAAACTGGTAATTATGGCACTCCTGTGAATGGTGCCCAAGTAGGATCCTATCCTATGATCCTATCCCATTTGGATTGCCTGCACACAATAAAATTAAGACGACGTTTCGGTCTTAAAATGACCTTCACAAGTAAAATAGATGGCAGTGTGCACAGGGTTACAGGCAGAAACGACTGCTCAGGATCAGCAGCACATGCTGCAGCATAAAAACCTGAAGTGCACAGTTGTGAAGTGCAGCCTGAACTTATCAAACCCAGCTGCTAGTGCACAGGAGAACAGAATGGCATCAATAAATGTGGGAATCTCCAGGGCCAAGGTTCACATTGTGTTTAGGCCACATATCAGTGTCTGTCAGGTCTTCCATCTGATGCCCAGAAAACGGGACTTGAGCGGAACCCCCAAAGGGCTATTCACTTTAACAAGGAAAATCTAGTCACTTTGTTCTGTCTGGCCTCCATCTGGACAGTGTTTGCCTTTTTGAGACTGGCAGAATGGTATGGTTGACAACACTTTTAAGGCCACCTCAAAAAGGCGCAACGCTTCCTCTGTGTCACTCTCGTGTCTGGCATAGTTCATGTTATAAGCCTGCTTCCTTCACAATCTCTCCATCTGATGGAGAAGTTGACTGACAAAGCAGATTGAACTGAGCCAGACATCAACCCTCTACATCAGGGTTCCCCAACTCCAGTCCTCAAGGCCCACCAACACATCATGTTTTCAAGATTTCCTTTGTATTGCGCATGTGATGCAATTATCACCTGAGCAATACTAAGGAAATCCTGAAAACATGATCTGTTGGTGGGCCTTGAGTACTGAAGTTGGGGAACCCTGCTCTACATTACCGAGAAAGCGAGGAACTTTAGTTCTCTGCGTGTCCAGAGCAAATGTGGATGTGGAGCATTAACTGGAATCGGGATAACACTGCACACTTCATAATTAAATAACACAAATGGAGACTAAGACCAGATGATGGCGCACCAGATTAATGGGAAGTCCCTGAGTGTGTGCCATCTAGTCAGGACTATAGTTGTGAACCCATCGTCAATTTATCAGAAACAAGAACGTGATGTAAACATCACAAGGAAGACGATGACGGGTGTAGAAAAATACAAATCTTTATTGAAATACACACAAAAACAATTGTTATGTAATAAAATGAACAGGCAAGAACAGTGTAAGGCAAATGGACCACAACGACACATGCGTGTCCGGGAAAAAAAGGAAGACGGGCTGACCCAGGCACACAAATGAATGGTTAATGACTATTCATCAATGAAAAATCACTATTCAATGTAAGTTAGTCAATGACCCGCATATACATTAAATCCAAGTATAACCACAGATGGATGTCTAAATGTATGTGAGTATAAATGTGAGCCCCTAAAACAGACACAGGAGAGGATACTCAAGCTAAATGCAAACCTGGAACGACAAGTGTCAAAGTAGCCAGTAATTACCTCTCTCAGGAAAGTGCGGGTAAGGGCCTGGATCAGCACGTCTGCCCCGACGCGCGTTTCGGCACGATTACCTTCGTCAGGGGGCGTGTTCAATGTTAAAACCGGGAGGTTTAAATACCGGTAAACCGGAAGTTCAATACCGCGACCCGGAAGTGACGCCTCCGTTGTCGCAGCAACACACCATGCTGAGCGGCGCCGGCGTCATGTGGAAGGAAGTAGGCGTGTAGCGCCATGGTAACCATCCACATAGAGACGTCGGACGCAGCGCAGCACGTGGTGAGCAGCAAGGAGGCGTGCAGGATCGCGGCACGAAACTGCCGTGGGGGCCAGAAGGTTAAATAAAGGAACAAAACAGAAAGACATATAAGTCCGCATGTATAGCGGCAATACTGGGCATGAAATCAATGCTGAGGTGTCACAATGAGACAATACACTGCGTATATCAAATATAAACCAATAAATGAAAATATACCATATGCCAACGGTGCAAAAACATGTATATATACTCAAGATTTTAACAGAATATATGCAGCCAAACAGATATATATGTATATAAGAGGTAAGAGATGATAAATGTAGATAATAATAACAAATAATAATGACAGATATAGCGAAATAATGAAAACATAGAAAAATTGCTGCAAAAATTGCACAATAACGAAATATGGCAAAATGAAAATTAAATAAAAATAAATGAGATAAAAATAAAAGTAAATAAATATAAATAAAAGTAAATGTGAATAAAAATTATAATTATAATGCAAATAAAAATGAAAATAAATAGACTAAATAAAAATAAAATAAATGTAAAAATAAAATCAAATTCAATCTTAATAAACAAAACAAAAAATAAATAGATGATATACACAATGTAAAACATTGAAAAAACACACACAGGGAAAAGCCCTTATATAATGGGAGCAATAAAAAGCGGAACATTCATGGATAGAGGAATAATGTCCTTCCGAATTGTAGAAAGTGGCCATCGTATATAGAAGCGCCTCAATGGATCAGAAACAAAGTTAATGCCTAGAATGATAAAATAAATATTAAAACCGGTTAAAAGAAACGCTTCCAAGATAACACAAATGCCCATGTGGGCCAAAATCCAGCGTGACGGTGATCACATGAAAGACACAAAACTTAGATTTTCGTTTAATCCTGATGGATGGACTGTATTCAAAGTCCAAATCCATCTCGTTTCTAATTGGTTCAAACGTTGGGATATCCTACCACCACGTATACCTAAATCAAGGCAGTCAATGCCTCTAACCTTAAAGCCTTTACTGTCGCAATTGTGGTGGATTTTAAAATGTTTGGGTATAGTCTTAAGTACAGACACATCAACCTCGTTTATTGCTGACTCAATGCCAAGCACATGCTCCCTGATCCGGACCTTAAGTTGGCGGGTAGTGAGTCCAACATAGATCAGGGAGCATGGGCACGTGGCATAATAGATAACAGCCTTTGTGTTGCAAGAGATGTTTTTGTGAATTTTAAATATTCTCTTACCTGAGGAATCCGAAAATGAGTCTGTGCGAACCATGTTGGTGCATGCTACACAATGACCGCAGGGAAAGGAACCTTTGCGTTCACTAAAGGTATTCAAAAAGGTAGGACGTGGGGACTCTGTATAATGGCTTTGAGTCAAAAGATTCTGCAAATTTTTAGCCCTCTGTATGTTATGAGTGGCTTATTGGGGATCAACTTTTTAAGGGTTGAATCCGTCTGTAAAATAGGCCATGCTTTGGAAATCACCTTTCTGATTTTATCGGACTGGGAGTGGAAGGTTGTGATGAACCTAATTGGTTCTGGCTTCCTGTTAATATCCGTCGTCCTATATAGCAGCGAGTTTCTCAAACTGTTTTTGGCCCTATTGTAGGCTTTTTTGACAGATCTATGGCTATAGCCCCTTTCTAGGAATCGTTCTTTCAAGAGTTTAGCCTGAATTTCAAATTCCATGTCCGTTGAACAGATCCGATGTAAGCGTACGAACTGTCCAACGGGGATGGAGCGTATCATGTGCTCTGGATGGGAGTATGAGGCGTGCAACAGAACATTGGTGGCAGTGGGTTTTCTAAAAATACTAGTCTGTATTGTCTGTGTAATATCTTTGCTCAGCATGACATCCAGGAATTCGATCTTATTTGAGTTGTAAGCGAAGGTCAACCTGATATTGAGATCATTGCCATTTAATCTCTGGAAAAACTCTCCTACAGAAATGTCATCACCCTGCCAGATCAGCAGGATGTCATCTATGGACCGCGTCCATAAGAGGACGCGGTCCATAGATGCCTGCGGATCTGACAGGAAGAGGTCCCTCTCCCACAGACCCAGGAACAGATTGGCATAGGAGGGTGCAAAGGCTGCCCCCATGGCTGTTCCCTGGGTCTGCAGGAAGAAGGACCCCTTAAACACAAAGAAATTGTGTTTTAATGTAAACTCTAGCAGTTCCAAAATAAGAGACTGGATTTCTGGAGAAAGTGTGGACGAATTTAGAAAAAATTCAATCGCTCTTATACCATCGTCATGTCTTATACTGGTATACAGTGATTCGACATCAGCTGTAACCAGTAATGAGTCATCATCAAGTGAAAGACCATCAACTCTCTGGAGTAGCTGGTTTGTATCCTTCAAATATGATGGTAAAACCTCCACCAAGGGTTGTAGCATAAAATCAATCCATTGGTTTACGCACTCCAGGTAGTTCCCCCGCCCCGAAACTATAGGCCGACGCGGTGGATTATGTGCATTCTTATGCACCTTGGGGAGCAAGTAGAAAGTGGGGATAGTGGTCTCTTTTACTGTCAGGGCCAATTCTAGTTCACTTCATAATTAGTATATTGGACCAAGTATACTGTGGCTATCTTTTCCAGTAAAATGCGCCACTGGTGTTTGATGTCTGATGGATCCATTCCTAGCTTAAACTCCATTTTCTGTACCTAATGTAACAAATTCAGTAGCAGCCATACTGATTTACTAACATAATTATTCTCGTGTGCCACATTCAACCACACATTCACTGAGACTCAACAATCTGCTTTTGCTGCAAGTTCATCATCGGTACATTCAATCCGTAAGTGTGGAGGTGATCATGTGTGTGTTCATATATACAAAAGAGAGCAAAAAACAAATGTCTTTGTCCGTGAAGTAACATCACAGGGAAGTATTGGGGCATATCTCTTAGGTTTTCATTCAGTCCCATTGCCACAGATGTACAAGATCCAGCACCTCGCAATGTAGTCGGGCTTTACAGACAGTAGTGATAGCATGAATTGTCTTGGGACATAAAGTAGCATTACTACATGGAGGATACAGGACTAACTGATGTATAAAGACACATTACAGCCTCATTCACAAATCCCTTTTTAAACATGTACGTGAAAAAATGGTTCCAGTGTCATTACTGTTTTGGATCAGTGTGTCAGTGTACGGTCTGTGTGTCCGTTTTTACTATCAGTGTGTTATCAGAGTTTTTCACAGATGGATAAATAAATGACAAATCATCTCTCAACAGCACACGGATGCCATCTGTGTGTTGCATGCACGTGTTTTTCATGGACCAATAGGCTTGTTTTGGCACTTTTCATCCGTGATGCCATAAAAAAAATTCTGCGTGAGTTTTGCGTAAACACTGTCTGTGAAAAAACACGGACAAGTACACCGCCTCATAGACTATAGTGGGTAAGTGATATATCCATGAAAGACATGGCTAGAACATTGACATCTGAATGAGGCCTAACGTAGATGCTGCAGATGTGCTATACTCCAGCATGGCAGTCTCATTTAGAATGATTGGAGTGCACATGCTCGACCACCGCTTCATTCATACAGTGGGCAGAAGACCTCCGTTGTGGCACTTAGTGGGGATATCAACGGTTAAAAAACCACCGATCTTGTAATAACTTGCTCTTATAGAAAACCCCTTTATTAAATTAATAGATTATGGATTTTCTACTTCCTGAAGACATCCATAGTAGAACAGCTTCACCACTCACAACCATACAGGGAAGCCTTATGTGCACACCTTCATTATTTGCAGCAGCTTTTCCATTTATTTATTTTTCTCTTAAACTTTATGTGCATTTTTTTTACTTGTTTTGACTTGTTTCTCTTTCCCATTCATTTGAATATGTGAAAAACACTGCAAAAACGCTGAAAGAATTGAATTGACTTGTTGCTGATTTGAAAAACTGCATTAGTACAAATCTGCAAGGAAAAAATAAACGTGCATGAGATGTCAGAAATCTTTCACTTTGCTGGTACTATAAAACGCTGCATTATGTTCCAAAAACATTCTTGGAAAAATGCGGCAAAAATGCAACGTGTGAACAAGCCCTTGGAGTCTGGAATTTGACGCGTGCAGACATTACATTATTAGGCCTCATTCAGACATCTGATTTTTGTAGTCCGTAAAATTTTGGACTTATGTTCCATCAGCGTTTTGGATTCAAGTTTCATCAGTGATTTTTGAATGAATGAAAAAAAGAAAAAAAAAAAAACGGCAAAGCTTACCTAATAACTAGTGATGAGCGGCCATGCTCATTGCTCGGGTTTCTCCAAGCATGCTCGGATGTTCTCCGAGTATTTGGGTGTGCTTGGAGATTTAGTATGTGTCGCTGCAGCTACATGATTTGCGGCTGCTAGACAGCCTGAATACATGTGGGGATTGCCTGTTTGTTAGGGAATCCCCATATGTATTAAGGCTGTCTAGCAGCCGCAAATCATGCAACTGCGGTTGCACAAACTAAATCTCCGAGCACGCCCAAATACTCGGAGAATACCCGAGCAACGAGCATACTCGCTCATCACTACTAATAACCAACATTAATCAAAGATCGCACACACAGGGGTGGACATGCCATTGGTTGTACCTGGCAGTCAGACGGGCCCAAAAGTTAAGGGGTCCACTTTCTCCTCAAAAAACAGGAGGAGTTGTGCATTATGAGGACTTTGCCACCTACTTACAAAATAAGATCAACCAAACAAGGCAAACCTTTACTGTTTCACCACCCCAACCATTCCATATACCAGACCTATGTCCTTCCCTCCTAACCTCCCTCTCCAACATCACTGAAGGAGAGCTTACTCATCTACTTTTCAAATCACACCTCACCACCTGTGCACTTGACCCAATCCCTTCCCACCTGCTCCCCAACCTCACTAACACGCTCATCCCAGCCCTAACCCATCTCTTCAACCTATCGCTATTTTCTGGTACCTTTCCCTCTGCCTTCAAACATGCCACCATCACACCCATCCTCAAAAAAACAAACCTTGACCCAACTGCTATGCCCAGCTATCGTCCAATATCATTGCTCCCGTTTGCTTCCAAACTACTTGAGCAGTATGTCCACGCTCAACGTTTCTGCCACCTCTCATCTAACTCTCTCCTCGACAACCTCCAATCTGGCTTCCACCCCCACCACTCCACTGAAACTGCCCTGACCAAAATTACTAATGACTTATAGCCAAAGCTAACAGACAGTTCTCCATCCTCCTCCTCCTTGACCTGTCCTCTGCCTTTGACACAGTCGACCACTGCCTACTGCTACAGATTCTTTCTTCCCATGGCATCAAAGACCTTGCCCTGTCCTGGATCGCCACTTACCTTTCCGACCGCACATTTAGCGTCTCCCACTCCCACTTTACCTACTCATCCCGCCCTCTGTCCGTTGGAGTCACTCAAGGCTCTGTCCTGGGGCCCCTACTTTTTTCCATCTATACCCTTGGCCTAGGACAACTCATAAAGTCCCATGGCTTCCAGTACCACCTCTATGCGGACGATACTCAGATCTACCTCTCTGGCCCAGATGTCACCTCTCTGCTGTCCAGAATCCCGGAGTGTCTATCAGCCATATCCTCCTTCTTCACCTCTCGTTTCCTAAAACTCAATGTAGACAAAACCGAACTCATCACCTTTCCTCCATCTCACGTATCGTCCCTACCCGATCTATCTATTATGGTAAATGGCATCATGATCTCTCCCGCACCTGAAATCCGCTGCCTCGGAGTAACTCTCGACTCTGCCCTGTCCTTCAAACCACACATCCAAACTCTTGCCACCTCCTGTCGCCTCCAATTTAAAAACATTTCCAGAATCTGTCCCTTCCTCAGCCCTCAATCTACTAAAACTCTTGTGCATGCCCTCATCATCTCCCGCCTTGATTACTGCAACACCCTCCTCTGTGGCCTTCCTGTCAACTCTCTTGCACCACTCCAATCTGTCCACAACTCTGCTGCCCGACTAATCCACCTCTCCCCTCGCTACTCCCCTGCTTCTCCCCTCTGCAAATCGCTCCACTGGCTCCCAATTCCCCAACGAATCCAGTTCAAACTACTAACACTGACCTACAAAGCCGTCCACAACCTGTCCCCTCCCTATATCTCTGAACTAATCTCCCAATATCTTCCTTCACGTAATCTTCGATTCTCCCAAGACCTCCTACTATCCTCCACACTTATTCGTTCCTCACACAACCGCCTCCAAGATTTCTCCCGAATATCCCCCATCCTCTGGAATTCCACGCCTCAACATGTACGATTATCCACCACCCTTGGATCCTTCAGACGGAACCTGAAAACCCATCTCTTCAGGAAAGCCTACAGCCTGCAATAACCATTCCGCCTCGCCGCCACCACCCGAGCTGCCGCCACGCCGCCACCATCAGAGCTGCCGCCTCGCCGCCACCACCACCAGAGCTGCCGCACCCTGACCTTCTGTTTCTTCCCCATTATCCAGTAGAATGTAAGTCCGCAAGGGCAGGGTCCTCTCCCCTCTGTACCAGTCTGTCATTGTAAATTTGTTTACTGTAAACTATATCTATAACTTTGTATGTAACCCCTTCTCATGTACAGCACCATGGAATTAATGGCACTATATAAATAATAATAATAATCTATTGGACTGCAAAGGGCCCATATATTGTCCTTGCATAGGTGCCTTCTTCTGTCTGTGGTAACAAAAATTGCACCCATGTGCTGTCTGCCACTGACCTGTAGACTTGTTTTTGTATTTTTGACTCAAATATTGACTTGTGAAGACTAATTATCATATCCCATGATTTGGAATCATACAGTGTTACATTGTCATTGTGAACTTGTTACATATTGCTTGTAACGGGTCTGGTGGGTGGAACTACTGACGAGACAGGTCAGGTTGGTGGAACCACAAAGCTTTATTATACAAGAGAGTTTACTTGTAAGAGAGCGGGTGGCACCCGGGAAAAGGGCAGGGAATCACGGCAGGGGATATAGGTAGTCTCTGGACAGGCAGGTTTGTCACAGCAAGTGACCAAGGAAGTCTCTGGGCAGGCAGGTTGTCACAGCAAGTGACCAAGGCAGTCTCTGGGACAGGCAGGTTGTCACGGCAAGTGACCAGGCAGTCTCTAGAACAGGGCAGGCATATACGACCTGATATGGTGGAGCCTCCAGGTAGGCTGCAGTCGGATGGCAGATGATCGCTCCCAGGTGAGCAGGCAAGAGCCGTGGATCTCTGCAGATGATGTCCGAACTTCCGGATGGAGCTGCAGTCGGATGGCAGATGATCGCTCCCAGGTGAGCAGGCAAGAGCCGGGGATCTCCGCAGATGATGTCCGAACTTCCGGATGGAGCTGCAGTCGGATGGCAGATGATCGCTCCTAGGTGAGCAGGCAAGAGCCGGGGATCTCTGCAGATGACGTCCGAACCTCTGGATGGAACTGCAGACGGATGGCAGACAGGCAAGCCGACAGGTAACAGGCAGGTAACTGGAATCAGGAGCTGATGGCTGAAACAGAGTTAGACTGCACAGGAACAACATTGCTCGGGCACCTACATTAAGGAGGAAGCCCTTAATATAGGGTGGAGTCCTCCAGCATTGGCTGGAGACTGATTTGGAAAATGCGCGCGGCTCCTTTAAGAGCGGGGGAGGGTGCGGGCGCGCGCCCTAAGGCCAGTAGCAGGGAAGGAGCGCGCGGAACCAGCAGGGCGGAAGGAGGACACCGGGGATGCCAGAGGCGCAGAGGAGGCTGGGAGCACTGAGGACGCTGAGCGCAGGTGAGGAGAGCGACGTCCCTGTCTGGCAGCAGGCAGGGACGCGGGCGCTACAGTACCCCCCCCTCTAGGCCCCCCTTCTTTAGGCCAGAAAGAAATTTAGCTAGGATAAGAGGGGCATGGATGTTCTCCCGAGGCTCCCAGGTTCTCTCCTCAGGACCAAACCCCTTCCAATCCACCAAAAAATAAGTCTTTCTTCCTACCCTTTTTGTGGCCAGAATGTTCTCTACCTCAAATTCATCATCAGCAGACACTGGAGCAGGAGGTGTACCTGTAGACTTAAAAAAAGAGTTAAGAACCACAGGTTTGAGGAGAGATACATGAAAAGAATTAGGAATTCTCAAATTGGCCGGGAGTTTCAATTTATAGGACACCGGATTGATCTGACTGATGATCTCAAAAGGACCGATGAACCGAGGACCTAACTTGTAGGACGGAATTTTGAGTCGAACATATTTGGACGAAAGCCAGACTTTGTCCCCAGGACGGAATTGAGGAGGATCCAGACGTTTTTTGTCAGCATGTCTTTTCATGCGCTCGGATGACTGAATGAGTGCGGACCGGGTACTCTCCCAGATGGAGGAGAATTCTCTAACCAGAGATTCCGCAGCTGGATTGTCCACAGAGATGGAAACAGGGACAGGGATCCGAGGGTGCTGACCGAAGACTACAAAAAACGGAGACTTGGTGGAAGATTCGCTCTCATGATTATTGTAGGAGAATTCGGCCCAAGGCAGGAGCTCCACCCAGTCAGAATGGTGGGCATTAACGAAGTGTCGAAGATAACTGGTCAAATTCTGATTTATTCGTTCAACTTGTCCATTGGACTGTGGGTGGTAAGCGGAGGAAAAATCCAGGGTGACGTCTAGCAACTTACAAGTGGCTCTCCAGAAACGTGAGGTGAACTGAACCCCACGATCCGACACAATGTGACGAGGCAGACCATGAAGACGGAAGATGTGGCGGATAAAGTCTTTAGCCAACTCGGGTGCAGACGGAAGACCTGGCAGAGGAATGAAGTGAGCCATCTTGGAAAAGCGTCAGTGACCACCCAAATGACTGTACAACCAGCAGAGACGGGAAGATCAGTAATGAAGTCCATGGCTATATGCTGCCAGGGGGCAGCGGGTACAGGAAGCGGAAGAAGACGGCCGGCAGGCAGGTGTCTCGGAACTTTGTTGCGGGCACAGGAAACACAGGCAGAAACAAAGTCTATTACGTCTTTGTGCAGGGTAGGCCACCAATAATGCCGGGTAATGAGTTGGAGGGTCTTTTTTTGACCAGCGTGGCCAGCGAGTTTAGACGAGTGACCCCAATGTAGGATTCTCTTCCGATCGGTTTCTGATACGAACGTCTTACCAGGAGGGAGACGATTTAGACTCACGGGAGCCACCTGCATCACTCTGGCGGGATCGATGATATGTTTAGGCTCATCTTCGAGATCCGACACCAGGAAAGACCGAGACAAGGCATCCGCCTTGACGTTTTTGTCAGCTGGGCGAAAATGCAAAAGAAAATCGAAGCGGGCAAAGAACAAGGACCACCGGGCTTGGCGAGGATTAAGTCTCTGTGCCTGCTGGAGGTATGCCAGATTTTTGTGGTCCGTGTAGATGATTACCGGATGAAGAGCCCCTTCGAGTAGGTAACGCCACTCCTCCAATGCCAACTTAATGGCCAATAACTCTCGATCTCCTATGGAGTAGTTGCGCTCGGAGGAGGAGAAGAGTTTGGAGAAGAAACCGCAGGATACCATCCTCCCGGATGGCGATTTTTGGGTAAGAACCGCTCCGGCTCCAGCAGAGGAAGCGTCCACCTCCAGGAAGAACTGCTTGTTGCCATCCGGGCGATGCAGCACTGGAGCGGAAGAGAAGGCCTGTTTAAGAGAAAGGAAGGCCTCCTCTGCTTCGGTCGTCCACTGTTTGGGGTTAGCATCCTTGCGAGTGAGCGCTGAGATTGGAGCAGTCCTGGAAGAGAAGTGCGGTATGAAGAGACGGTAATAGTTAGCGAATCCCAGGAACCGCTGAATGGCCTTCAACCCCTCTGGTCGGGGCCATTTCTCGATGGCAGACAGTTTCTCTGGATCCATTCGTAGGCCTGTCTGAGAAATAATGTAGCCCAGAAACAGAAGCGAAGTCTGCTCAAAGAGGCACTTCTCATATTTGGCGAAGAGGTGATTCTGCCTGAGCCTGAGCAGAACCTGACGAACATCCCTCCGGTGAGACTGAAGATCCGGAGAGAAGACCAAGATGTCGTCAAGGTACACCACAACACAGGAGTAGAGGAGGTCCCGGAAGATGTCATTGACCAACTCCTGAAAGACTGCTGGAGCATTACAGAGACCAAAGGGCATCACCAAGTACTCGTAGTGGCCGTCCCTGGTGTTGAATGCCGTCTTCCATTCATCTCCTCGACGGATACGAACCAGGTTGTATGCTCCACGAAGATCTAGTTTGGTGAAGACTCTAGCCCCTCTAAGACGATCAAACAGTTCTGGAATGAGCGGAAGAGGGTACTTATTCTTCACCGTGATCGAATTTAGGCCTCTGTAGTCAATACAGGTACGGAGAGATCCGTCTTTCTTTTTAACGAAGAAGAAACCTGCTCCCGCTGGGGAGGTAGATTTCCGGATGAATCCCTTTGCTAAGTTCTCCTCGATATATTCGGACATCGACCTGGTCTCAGCAGCAGACAACGGGTAAATACGCCCACGGGGAGGCGTAGTACCGGGCAACAGGTCAATCGGGCAATCATATGGTCTATGCGGGGGTAATGTCTCTGCCTCCTTTTTATTGAAGACATCAGCAAATGACCAATATGGAATCGGGAGTCCAGGTAGATTAGCAGGTGTAGGAGAAGAATAGACAGGATGAACAGGCACCAGACACGTTTTATGACAGTCCTGTCCCCAGCGAAGAACCTCTCCATTCTGCCAGTCGAGCACAGGTGCATGTTTTTGGAGCCAAGGCAGACCTAGTAAGAAAGCATGAGAGAGTCCGGGTAAAACATGAAACGAGATGCTCTCAGAATGCAACATTCCCACCTGCAGGGTTATGACTTCGGTGATAAGTCGGATGGGACGAGGTAGGAGGCCCCCATCCACAGCAGCAACAGATACAGGTTCAACAAGAGGTTTGGTGGGAATGTGATACTTCTCTACTAGAGCCTGTGACACGAGATTCCCAGCTGCTCCAGAATCAAGTTGGGCCATTTCGAAGTGGCGGTTCTTACCGAGCAGAATTGAAACCGACAGCAGCAGGGATGAAGAGGATTTATTTTTGTCTAGATTGACCTCTCCGAGCGAACCTAGACACAGGCGTTTCCCGACCTCTCCGGACAGGTTTGGATCCAGTGCTCCTTACTGCCGCAGTAGAAGCAACTTTTCTCGGCACGGCGTGAGTCCTGACGGGCTTTGACCATCTTGGTCTGGTCGACCTGCATAGGCTCAGCAGTGTGCACCTGAGGAGAAACGGAAGAGGTTATGGATCTCTGACACGAGGGTGCAAGATGGGAAAATTTTTTTTTAAGGGTGATCTCTTTGGCTCGTTCCTGGAACCGTAGATCAATTCGATTGGCAAGATCTATTAAATCATCTAGAGAGGTTGGAATGTCCCGACCGGCAAGTTCGTCTTTAATACGGCCGGACAGACCCTCCCAGAAGACCGAAATTAGAGCTTCATTGTCCCAAGCTAGTTCTGAGGCTAAAGTCCAGAACCGTATGGCATACTGACCAACGGTGAGGCTCTCCTGACGGAGACGCAGCAGAGATGATGCAGAGGAAGTCTTCCGTCCAGGTTCGTCGAATACCTTCCGGAAGGCCGAGAGAAAAGCAGGCAGGTCAGATACCAGAGGATCCTCTCTCTCCCAGAGAGGATTAAGCCAGGCCAGGGCCTCTCCGGTGAGATGGGACATGATGAAGGCAATTTTGGCCCGGTCAGAGTTAAACTGGTGTGCCAGGAGTTCAAAATGCAGGGTGCACAGATTAATGAAACCCCGAGCCAGAGCAGGATCGCCTCCAAACCTAGGAGGAGCTGACAGTCGGGGTCCGGGAATGGAAACCACGGAATTGGGAATCAGCGGGACTGACGGATTATGAGTCATGGCTCCAGCGATGTTGCTGGTGATGAATTCAGAGTGTCCAGACGGGAATTGACGTTCCGCAGGTGACCCAGGATGGCCTCCTGTTGAGACCTCTGGCGAGACAGCTCATGACACAGTTCCGGGAGTGAAGGGGTTTGGGTGCCACCGGGTTCCATGGCCCGAGCAAACTGTAACGGGTCTGGTGGGTGGAACTACTGACGAGACAGGTCAGGTTGGTGGAACCACAAAGCTTTATTATACAAGAGAGTTTACTTGTAAGAGAGCGGGTGGCACCCGGGAAAAGGGCAGGGAATCACGGCAGGGGATATAGGTAGTCTCTGGACAGGCAGGTTTGTCACAGCAAGTGACCAAGGAAGTCTCTGGGCCGGCAGGTTGTCACAGCAAGTGACCAAGGCAGTCTCTGGGACAGGCAGGTTGTCACGGCAAGTGACCAGGCAGTCTCTAGAACAGGGCAGGCATATACGACCTGATATGGTGGAGCCTCCAGGTAGGCTGCAGTCGGATGGCAGATGATCGCTCCCAGGTGAGCAGGCAAGAGCCGTGGATCTCTGCAGATGATGTCCGAACTTCCGGATGGAGCTGCAGTCGGATGGCAGATGATCGCTCCCAGGTGAGCAGGCAAGAGCCGGGGATCTCCGCAGATGATGTCCGAACTTCCGGATGGAGCTGCAGTCGGATGGCAGATGATCGCTCCTAGGTGAGCAGGCAAGAGCCGGGGATCTCTGCAGATGACGTCCGAACCTCTGGATGGAACTGCAGACGGATGGCAGACAGGCAAGCCGACAGGTAACAGGCAGGTAACTGGAATCAGGAGCTGATGGCTGAAACAGAGTTAGACTGCACAGGAACAACATTGCTCGGGCACCTACATTAAGGAGGAAGCCCTTAATATAGGGTGGAGTCCTCCAGCATTGGCTGGAGACTGATTTGGAAAATGCGCGCGGCTCCTTTAAGAGCGGGGGAGGGTGCGGGCGCGCGCCCTAAGGCCAGTAGCAGGGAAGGAGCGCGCGGAACCAGCAGGGCGGAAGGAGGACACCGGGGATGCCAGAGGCGCAGAGGAGGCTGGGAGCACTGAGGACGCTGAGCGCAGGTGAGGAGAGCGACGTCCCTGTCTGGCAGCAGGCAGGGACGCGGGCGCTACATTGCTGTTTCGGTGCTATGCAATAAAGCTTTCTTTTGAAGTTTGCCCTCTCTCTCTGATGTTAGTAACCTGTCATGTGTGCATTGCCACGAAGATCGTCGCGGTTGCACATTTTGACTTCTCACAGCTGAGCTGCTGTTTCTTTGTGTTTGGCAGCTAGGGAGTTAATTCTGTCTGTGCTCGGTGCTGGGACTGGGTGCAGTTTTGTCCCGGCTGCAATTGATTATTTGTTGATTGGTTTCCTTTAAATTCCTGGTTGTCTGCTTGGGGAGTTGCCAGTGAAACCTTCATGCAGACCACAGATAGGAATGAATCTGTATAGACTTTAGTTGTGAGCTCCTTAGTTGTTCTAAGCTCAACTTGGTTAGAGTTTATTTCCCAGACCATTTATGTTCCTTTGGTGTTTGAGTGTGTATGCAAGCGAGTGTTATCCTGTCTGTCTTATATGTCTAATCTGTGTATTTAGCTAAGATCAGCCCATATCCCTTTGGTGGTAGTCAGGATCCTTCTTAGGACTGATTACAGGGTTCAGGGTCTGAAAGGAGACAGGGTTAGGTTGGTGACTTGGACCTCTGAACCATTATCAGTACCTCCAAGGTGAGGGATTAGTTAGGACCCCAGTTTAGGGTCAGGTTAGATCCCGGTCCACCTCTTTCCTGTTTCAGCTCATCAAGTCCTCAAGATTAACCCTGGGTTCAGCAGATATCGTGTCAGGTAAATCTATTCTATACTTACATGCTGATGTTGCTATACTAGTTGTTGTATAGAGTGTTGTTCCTGTATTAATAGTTTACTGACATTGTATACATATCATTAGACAGCGTGACATAACCTCTCCCTTCTTCATCATTCACCATCTATCAGCCATCTTAGGCCGGGATCACACTAGCGAGATACTCGCACGATTCTCATGTGAGTCTCTCGCATCAATACCCGGCACTGCCGCTGGCACTCAGACCGGAGCATGCGACTGCATGTATTTCTATGCAGCCGCACACTCCGGTCCGAGTGCCGGCGGCAGTGCCGGGTGTTCATGCGAGAGACTCAGCACGAGAATCGTGCAAGACTCTCGCATGTGCGACCCTGGCCTTAGAAGCTCATGTGTATGCAGTCCTGTTCTGAAAAGTCTTTACCTTCTGTACGTGTGCATATCTACAAGACTTCAGCTGGAAAATAAATGTTCTTCTGGAATCTTCATATGTGCCTCCTACAGTCCAGAGGACATCACTACATGCGAGTACGGATTAAAAGAGAGAGCCTAGAAACGGTGTCTCACCACGCCCTACTCTTGCAGCTTAGTCATGGAGTCAGAACACTAATGGGGGAAAAACAGTGATAGAACACATATGTAATTCACGGGCCTCTGAATGAGGCCTAAGACTTCAGAGCCTGATGATAGTGACATCTTCCCCCTTACCCAAGCTAGATTCTACTTAAGAGTTGCCTGTGATTAACATATTATTGACCCACCCATAGAACAACCCTGGCATCCCCATAATCAGTCGATATTTGCTCCCGCAAGATGAATTAGTAAACTGTAGTATTCAACACCAGCCAATATACAGAGCTGTGATTTTTCGCCTAGTTCATTGCTTACATTTGGCCATTACTGGAGCAGATATCAGATGATCACTAGTAGCGCTGGAAGTTGGACTTCACTGATCACATATTGATGACCTATCCCATGGATTGCTCAACAATGTTAGTTCCAGACAACTCTTTTGATAACAAACCTTTTCAGTTTTACATCCTAATTTTTAAAATGCATTTTAATAACTATCCCAAAGTTTATTTCTAAAATTTGAACAGTCACGTAATCCCCTTGGGGGATTCCGATGTATAACCCTTTGATGTTTTCAGCAGTTATGGAAGATGAGAAGTGTGTATAGAAAAAAAAAATGTGGACAAAACCAGTAATAACCCTTCTTAATAACAAATGAGCCTTCAGTTCTGCATGATGAAGACATTACGTCTTGATAATGAATTTTTTTCAGCCAGATGTTATTAATGGTTTTTTTCATATCAATTACTGATATGACAATCTTTAGTTCTCTAGATATATCACTCATTATCCACAATTTTCTAAAACAAAACAATGAGTGACATCTCCCATCTTCACTTCTATCACATGATTTCCATCACAAATGTTTGCCTCAACCTTCTGCACAAAGTCATTGTGAAAATTATCACCGTATGTGGAAAGTTTACCAAGGAGAATACATTAAAGGGTTATTTCCATGTCTGCCTTTCATGGCCAAGATGGGAATAACTGCTTCCAAGTCCCAGCTACCAGAGGATGGGTTAGGCTGGTGTCACACTTGCAACTGCAATGTGAGAAACTCTCCTCAATACCCAGCACTTCTGCCTACACTCAGGAGCGGAGTGTGCGGCTGCATGTATTTCTATGCAGCTGAACGCTCCGGTCCAGACCGCCGGCGGCAGTGTTGGTATTGAGGCGTGAATTTCTCCCATTGTGAATGTGACACCGACTTTACAAAAACAACTGAGCGCAGCTGTGCTATACTTTTGTATATCTTCCATAGAAATGAACTGGAGTTAAACTGAAACTTTCCCACGCTGCCGAGTTCCCCTCTGGTCAGGCAGAGAGGCTGCGCAGGCAGCTTCTCATTCATTCCACAGTGGTTTACAGCCGGGGCGGTAGCATTAGCACTGCTCCCGGTTGTAAACTATTTCACCCCCAGATTTGGATTTAAGCAGTGGGACTGACAGTATGCCGAACAAGTATGGGTATATTTGTTGGTTTTTTATTTTAAATTTTTTACAGGAGATCAATGGCTTCATTTAGATTAGGAGAAGAATAAAGATGGAAAAACTATGTTGTCTGTCATTTCATTAAAATACTTTGTTCTGTGTGTGTGTTTAATTAACCCTTTCATAACTTTAGGATTAGGAAAGAATTGGTGTCTTATTGACACCTCTTCATTACTAAGCTGGGCTTAATGTCACCTTACAATACAAAGGTGACATTAACCCCTTATTACCCCATATGCAACAGCTACACAGCAATGGGAAGAGAGAGGCTAAGTGCCGGAATTGGCGCATCTTACAGATGCACCTTTTCTGGGGTGGCTGGGACCAGATGTATTTTAGCCAGGTGGGGGCCAAGAACCATGGTTCCTTCCTAGGCTATTAATATCTGCCCCCAGTCACTGGCTTTCTCTCTCTGGCGTAGAAAATTGCGTGGGAGCACACACCATTTTTTTCCCTGAAATAATCATTAAATAAATACATGCCCAAACATTTGCACACACACTATACTAATTGTATTTGTCACTGCTATATATATATATTAGATAGATATTTATTACCGTATTTTTTGGGCTATAAGACGCACTTTTTCCCCAAAAAAATTGTGAGGAAAATGGGGGGTGCGTCTTATAGCCCGACCGCAGCTTACCGGGGGGTTGCGGAAGCGGTGTGGCGGTGGCAGAGATGCGGCGTTGCAGAGGCGCGGTGGGCGGCGTGCACCTGAGCAGGGTCCCTTCCTCAGGTGGTGAGGTGATGCCGCGGCACAGAGAGCAGACAGGACAGCAGAGCCGGGATTGTCGGTGGTGGCGGCCATCTTCCTGAGGCGGCGCGTGCGCAGATACAGTACTCTGCTTCCTGTGGCTTCAGGAAAATGGCCGCGGTAGGCCGCGCATGCGCAGATAGAGATCGCGGCGGCCATTTTCCTGAAGCCCCAGGAAGCAGAGTACTCTGCGCACGCACCGCCTCAGGAAGATGGCCGCCACTACCAACAAACCCGGCTCTGCTGTCTTGTCTGCTCTCCGTGCCACGGCGTTACCTCACCACCTGAGGAAGGGACCCTGCTCAGGTGCACGCCGCCCACCACGCCTCTGCCACCACCGCATCTCTGCCACTGCCGCACCTCTGCCACCGCCACACCACTGCCACAAACCCAGCTCTGCTCTCTGTGCCACGGCATCACCACACCTGAGGAAGGGACCCTGCTCAGGTGCATGCCGCCCACCGCGCCTCTGCCACCGCCGCATCTCTGCCACCGCCGCACCTCTGCCACCGCCACACCACAGCCACAAACCCGGCTCTGCTCTCCGTGCCGCAGCGTCACCTCACCTGAGGAAGGTGAGTACAGTATCAGCATCACCGCACCTCTGCCACACCACTGCCGCAACCCCTGCTGTACCACCGACGGCCCTTAGATACCTTAAAATTCGGACAATAAGACGGACCCCCATATTGTAAAAATCTTTTTTTCTGCTATTTTCACCCCAAAATTAGGGGTGCGTCTTATGGTCCGGTGCGTCTTATAGTCCGAAAAATACGGTATATATGTATACATTATATATAATATATACACATTAGGGTGCCAAGGAAAAATGAACTTTGCAAATTGGTAAGTCTTACCCCTCAAATTTGTTCCTTTTGGCATATGGATAAACCATGTAAAATATGTTGACATTAAATTCAGATTTACCACTTGCTCAAGGCATGTGAATTATTTCATGTTTCTCATTTTCCACAATATTGTACACACAATAACCACTAAAATTTAACCACTAACATTTAAAAAAAAAAATAAATAAATAAAAGTTCAAATCACCCCTCTTTCGCCCCATTGAAAATTAAAGGGTTAAAAAAATATACAGTACAGACCAAAAGTTTGGACACCTTTTCATTTAAATTTTTTTCTGTATTTTCTTGACTATGAAAATTGTACATTCACACTGAAGGCATCAAAACTATGAATTAACACATGTGGAATTATATACTTAACAAAAAAGTGTGAACCAACTGAAAATATGTCTTATATTCTAGGTTCTTCAAAGTAGCCACCTTTTGCTTTGATGACTGCTTTGCACACTCTTGGCATTCTCTTGATGAGCTTCAAGAGGTAGTCAACGGAAATGGTCTTCCAACAATCTAGCAGGAGTTCCCAGAGATGCTTAGCACTTGTTGGCCCTTTTGCCTTCACTCTGCTGTCCAGCTCACCCCAAACCATCTCGATTGGGTTCAGGTCTGGTGACTGTGGAGGCCAGGTCATCTGGCATAGCACCCCATCACTCTCCTTCTTGGTCAAATAGCCCTTACACAGCCTGAAGGTGTGTTTGGGGTCATTGTCCTGTTGAAAAATAAATGATGGCCCAACTAAATGCAAACCGGATGGAATAGCATGCCGCTGCAAGATGCTGTGGTAGCCATGCTGCTTCACTATGCCTTCAATTTTGAATAAATCCCCAACAGTGTTACCAGCAAAGCACCCCCACACCATCACACCTCCTCCTCCATGCTTCACGGTGGGAACCAGGCATGTAGAGTCCATCCATTCACCTTTTCTGCGTCGCACAAAGACACTGTGGTTGGAAACAAACATTTCAAATTTGGACTCAGACCAAAGCACAGATTTCCACTGGTCTAATATCCATTCCTTGTGTTCTTTAGCCCAAACAAGTCTCTTCTGCTTGTTGCCTGTCCTTAGCAGTGGAAACAAGTCAAAATGAAAATCAAAACAAGACAAAATTAAAGTGGAAACAAGTTAAAATGATGCTCAGTATTGTGTGTGGCCTCCACGTGCCTGTATGAGCTCCCTACAACACCTGAGCTTGCTCATGATGAGGTTGCTGATGCTCTCCTGAGGGATCTCCTCCCAGACCTGGACTAAAGCATCCGCCAACTCCTGGACAGTCTGTGGTGGACAAAGGGAGCAGCGCGAATCCCAGAAGCTTCGCCAACGTCACATCGAGAAGGACCGGTCAGATAAGGACCGGATGAGAAAAGATAAAGGAACCCTGTGGGAGCCGAGGCGTAAGGGTGCAGTACGGAGATTTAAATTGAAAGCTGGTTGGGGCTTCATCCAGGAGCCTGGACTTTATTTAGAAGTGTTTGTGACCCGGCGGGACGTGGAGACTCACCTCCCAGAAGGACACCCGGGGAGGGACCTGTTGCCAGGAGACTTGGTGACTTACACCCGACACTGGGGTTACAATGGATGGTACGCCCTAAATGTTACCAGGTGCGACCCCTACTCCCCAGAGTGTCAGGAACCTGTGAGACCCTCGGAGCCTTCAGCCTCCCACATCCAGGCCTCTGCACAAGTGCCCACCCCACGCCGTAAATCTCCCCAGCCTCCCTCAGTGGTCTCCTCAGCAGCCCCAGCTATGGACATGATAATGATAGCTGGCCCGTACCCGGCACCTGTTAGGCCCCCTGGGGTTCGTTCAGTCCGGGACATAGGGCTCCAGACCCGGAGGGAGATGAAAGAGTGTGGCCACACAGACACAGATAGCGGGTCACGACTTGACTGTACAGGCCACACGACGTCATCAGGTCCTGGTGGTCCTTGGTGTCTCGGATGTTTGGCAAGCATCAGAAGAGTACCAGGTGGTACCTGGAACACCCCTGCCAAAGAATTATAAATAACCCGGACAGGGTCCCTGTATGTAAATAGTTAAATTGTTGATGTACCCGGACGGGTGAATGTTCATAAAAAAGTTTTTTAATTTAATAAAAAACACAATACAGTTTTCATTACTTTTATTACAGTCTCATCCTGCGACGCCATCGATCTCCTGTAAAAAAATGAAAAAAAAAAACAGCAGTATACCACCTGTCCGACGCAGTCCATAGTAACGAGTGTCCCACGACGATCCAGCTCTGCTACATCAGAATGACAGGCAGAGCCTGTCATCCCGGCGCAGCACAGCTGATTACCTGCTTCCCCGGCGGTGACGTCATCGGACTGGTTTACGGCCGGGATTACCCTGCAGTCACTGCAGTTATCGCGAAAAACTGCATGTGACCGCCAGGGAGAAGATAATGGCGGCCATCAAGCAGTCCAGGACGTGACCGCCGGAGATCTTTTGCCAGGTAAGTGCCGCTGACTCCTGACAGACCCGACCGACGGACACTCACAGTGACAGTGACAAATCCGATTCCGGTATCCGATATGACGAAAATATCGGTACTCGGAATCGAAAGCCCGATACAGCTAATATCGGCCGATACCCGATATTTGCAGTATCGTATCGCTCAACACTAGTCTTGAGACAAATGATTGAGCACAGAGTGGAGGAGCTGGAGAAGGAAGTCTCTAAGCTCAGAGATCATCTGTCAGCGGGTCAGAGTATGAACAAGGCTCTATGGAAAGAGATGGAGGTGCTCAGAGAAGCCCAAGAGAAACATCAGCAGGAGCTTCTCCAGAGAGAGGAGGAGACTAGTGCCCAGCTCCAGAAATCTACGGGAGAAGAAATGCAGCAGGGGAAGTGCCATGCAGAGGGCCACACAAAGGAGATCGAGATCTTGGAAAACTGTACTAACGGTCAGGACGAGGAGGTCCAACAGTCTGTCCAAGAAGGTGACGGGTCGGTTTTCAAGTGTGTAATAGAGATACCCGAAGACCTGCAAGAAGTGTGTGCCAGTGAGGAGGTGCATGAGGCCTTTAGAAAGACGGTAGAAGCATGTAGTGTGAACTGGGTTCCAGAGACGAAACAGTTAGTCATACTGTCAACTAAGGAAGTCACACTGAAGCGAGTGGCTGTCCTGAGAGACATGCATCTACAATGCCTCCGAACGAAACAGATGATCATGTGGAGGAATAAAGAAGCCGCTCGACGTCTGGAGCAAGCAAGAAAGGCTCAAAGTCAGCTTGGATTGGTGGAAGACATCATTCAAGTGCCCAAAGGTCTGGTGAAGAAAGTCATCGGAAGACTTGGGAAAGTGATGCAGGAGATGGTGAATAGGTCCGGTGTGACGAGAGTCCGGATTCCGGCGGATGACGAAGTCCAGGTCGTGGGTGAACACGGGATGGTTCCGTTCCTCGTTGTTGGAGCCAGGGAGAGCCTTGGGAATATCTGGATGCTCCTGGAGTATCGTGTGTCATACTTGAGAGAAGTAGAGCAGCTACGACTGGAGAGGGAGCAGGTCAACAGAGAGCTGCAGGAAATGGAAAGAAGATGGCCGCCACCTTCAATCCGTGGTGTTGAGAGGCGAAGAGGTTCGCTTAAGACTACAAGTACTCAAGCTGGAGCTAATAAAGGAAATAGGTCGCCTGATGGAAGAGGTAGAAATAAATGATGCCTCAGTCAGCTCAGTGATGAGTGACCTAAGCAGGAGAACCTGTAGTGGACTAAATGAAAAGGACTCAGACCAGACAGGACGTATGGGTGCAAGTGAATTGCGACGCCGTACTGACCGCTGGGGATGCGGGTGGTCTGACAGGGGGGCCTTGTCAGCAAAATATGTGACAGAATCGGAGGACAGACGCCTACCAAAGAGATCAGTAGCAGGGTCCGACTTAGAGAGACGGTTTGACTGGCAGAGACGACCAAGAAGGATCTCTGGTCGGGTAACAAGTGTTCAACCCCACAAGTTTGACCAGAGGGGGGAGGTATGTGGTGTAGTGACCCCTGATGCAGCTAGGGGGCACTGTGTATGCTCCTCGGGATATGCATGGAGGCATGTGATGGATGGACGTTATGTATCGCAGAGGTGGGTGGCCCTGTGATGGAAGCCTGGGCCTGTTTTGCTCAGCAGATCTACTGCTGAGAGTTGTGTTATACATTGGGAGGCTTCCAGGTGACTTGGAGAGCTGGGTGGGTCCAATCACCTACAAACCTACCCAAGGGGTATGTGTCTGAATACCCAAGATAAAGCCTGTAGGTGTTTATGTGTATCAGAAGGACCTGTGATGAGGTCATGACCAGGTGACCTAACCATGTGATCCTGACCTCACCTGTGGGTGGGGTTCCAGCTATGTAACGGAGTGTGTTTGGCACCTGAGAGAGTGTTGTGGGAGTCTGCCAGTGTGGACAGACTTCCATGTGTCCAGGCGGGACATTAAAGAGAGGTCTCTGTGTCTGAAGAGTGTTGTTGGAGTCTGCCAGTGTGGACAGACTTCCATGTGTCCAGGCGGGACATTACTGAGAGGTCTCTGTGTCTGAAGAGTGTTGTGGGAGTCTGCCAGTGTGGACAGACTACCATGTGTCCAGGCTGGACATTACAGAAAGGTCTCTGTGTAGGAAGGGAGAAGCCTTCCGGTCTCTGTGTTTGAAGAGAACTTAAGCCTTACTGAAGACTTGTATTGCATGTGGCTTTGTGGTTTATGGAGCAATAAACCTAGTGACTTTTGATATAAAAGTGCCTCCTAATTGCCTCTGAAGCAGCTGAGTGAGTTGAAACCTTACAGTGTCATGAAAAGATCGCGTTCCTGTGGGTCGGGTGACCGGGGTCACTGAAAGGTCACCCGATCCGTAGGCACAAGACCCTTTGTGCTTCATCACAGGGGGTTGGCTTAACCCCCACGTGGCTACGATCGCTCTGATTGGCTCGTAAAAGTGAAACAGTGCTCCCTTTATTCCGAGCCCCGACGTGTGCCCAAACAGTGGTTTACCCCCACATATGTTGTATCAGCGTACTCAGGAAAAATTGCACAACAACTTTGGGGGCCTAATTTCTCCTGTTACTCTTGGGAAAAAAAAATTGGGGACTAAAAAAATGATTTTTGTGGAAAAAAAATGATTTTTTATTTTCACAGCTCTGCGTTATAAACTTCTGTGAAGAACTTGGAGATTCAGAGTGCTCACCACACATCTAGAGGAGTTCCTTGGGGGATCTAGTTTCCAAAATGGGGTCACTTGGGGTGGTTTCTACTGTTTAGGCACATCCTGGGCTCTGCAAACATAACATGACGCCCGCAGACCATTCCATCAAGTCGGCATTTCAAAACGTCACTACTTCCCTTCCGAGCCCCGACGTGTGCCCATACAGTAGTTTTCTCCCACATATGGGATATCAGCATACTCAGGACAAATTGGACAACAACTTTTGGGGTCTAATTTCTCCTGTTACCCTTGGAAAAATAAAAAAATTGGGGACTAAAAGATCATGTTTGTGGAAAAAATATGATTTTTTTTTTTTTTCATGCCCGGTCGTTATAAACTTCTGTGTAGCGCTTGGGGGTTCAAAGTGCTCACCGCACATCTAGATAAGTTCCGTGCGGTGTCTAGTTTCCAAAATGGGGTCACTTGTTGGGAGTTTCTACTTTTTAGGCACATCAGGGGCTCTACAAACGAAACATGATGCCCGCAGACCATTCCATCAAAGTCAGCATTTCAAAACGTCACTACTTCCCTTTCGAGCCCCAACGTGTGCCCGAACAGTGGTTCCCCCCCACATATGGGGTACCAGTGTACTCAGGACAAACTGTACAACAACTTTTGGGGTCCAATTTCTCCTGTTACCCTTGGGAAAATAAAAAATAGCGGGCTAAAAAATGATTTTTGAGAAACAAAAATGATTTTTTTATTTTCAGTGCTCTGCGTTTATATACTTCTGTGAAGCACTTGGGGGTTCAAAGTGCTCACTACACATCTAGATAAGCTCCTTGGGGGTCTAGTTTCCAAATGGGGTCACTTGTGTGTAGTTTCTACTGTTTAGGCACATCAGGGGCTCTGCAAACGCAACATGACGCCCGCAGAACATTCCATCAAGTCTGCATTCCAAAATTGCGCTCCTTCCCTTCTGAGCCCTGCCGTGGCCCAAACAGTGGTTTATGACCACATATGAGGTATCTGTGTGTTCAGGAGAAATTACCCAACAAATTTTAGGATCCATTTTATCCTGTTGCCCATGCAAAAATGAAAAAATTGATGCTAAAATAAAATTTTTGTTGGAAAAATTAAAATGTCCATTTTTTGCTTCCACGTTGCTTTAGTTCCTGTGAAGCACCTAAAGGGTTAATAATCTTGAATGTAGTTTTGAGTAGCTTGAGGGGTGCAGTTTTTATAATGGTGTCACTTTTGGGTATTTTCTACCATATAGACCCCTCAAAGTGACTTCAAATGTGAGGTGGTCCCAAATCGCTGGTCAACTTTTAACCCTTATAACTTCCTATCAAAAAAAATTTTGTTTCCAAAATTGTGCTGATGTAAAGTAGACATGTGGGAAATGTTATTTATTAACTATTTTGTGTCACATAACTCTCTGGTTTAACAGAATAAAAATTCAAAATGTGAAAATTGCAAAATTTTCAAAATTTTTGCCAAATTCCCATTTTTTTCACAAATAAATGCAAAAATTATCGACCTAAATTTACCACTAACATGAAGCCCAATATATCACAAAAAAACAATCTCTGAATCGCTAGGATCCGTTGAAGTGTTCCTGAGTTATTACCTCATAAAGGGACACTGGTCAGAATTGCAAAAAATGGCAAGGTCATGAAGGGGTTAATATTTATTATATAGTGCCATTGATTCCATGGTGCTGTACATGACAAGTGTATATATATAATGTATTCTATCTGTATATATGTATTGTTTGTGAACTGTCAGTGTGATTTTACAGTAGTCGGGGATGAATTACTGGCTTTTCAAAGGATACCAGTGCTTAAAAATCGGACAGTACTCGCATAGTGTCCGGCTCTGTACTAGGTAGACAGGGCAGTGCATTGTCCATGTGCTGAAGGTGCTGATCCAATACTCTCCAGAGCTGCACAAAGAGCCCGTCATGTCTGAAATTTGCAGACGTACCTGGCCTGAGTTTTAGTACGGCCATGCAAACTTGGCCTTATAGCTACTTACAGGGCTGTGATCATTAAATTCAGCTTTTAGACGTAATATAGGAATTGCTCTTTTTATTTGATCCTCCACATTTTTAGCATTCAATATAATGTGACATTACTAAGTATCACCGTTGTGTTACATCTTCCTGACACTTCAATTTCTCATCCCACTTACAGGACAGAAGAGCGGCTTATCAGCAATATTTTTATGCTCCTCTCTGGCGATTTTACTGCCTGTCTGTGTCACTGTTCTAATGCTGGATTTTTTTTTCTCCTTGTATGGCTGCTGTACTTATGTTGTCCTTGATTCACTTTTCCAGACGTCTACACTTTGAAAAAAAAAGTATTACGAGTCATCCATGGCCTTAAGAAAAAATGTGTTTTTTTTAATATAAAGCAAGACTTTAGCACTTAGTAGAAAAAGAATAAATCCAAAATACAGTAACATTTTAAGACAAATACTGTGTTTGAGTTGTGTCCACGTTTGCTGCGTGGTCAGCGAGTGAGAAGCAGGTGGTAGTCACATTTATCATTTATAAAGCCCTGACTGATTAACACATTCTTTTTAAACTCTTGTAGCACTGTTGACAGGATGTTCATTCATTATTAAAGCTTTGCCTCCAGAGAGGCATTAAAATGCTCCATGATTCCTCCCATGCATGTTATAGAAACTTTACAAAGTTGTCTATTTTTACATAATTTATGCCAAACCCAAAGCCTGTATAACTTGCTTATGTGCGTTATGTTCCCATTGAAGACCACACCTTTCACGAATCCCAGCGAGCTGGTTCCTGCTTTCTAACAGTATTCAAATTGATCGATCTTCCTTAGACGCTTCTACCCAGTACTGCAGTGATTTACTCTTTAATAATGCATCTCTAGGTAGATGAATGCCCGACTGGATACGTTGACTTGACACTTTCATTTTCCTGACTGCACCGTTTAAACTGTGCATAGCAGCAGAACAAAAGAGTAATGTGAATTGAGCCATTCAGTACAAGAAAGGCTAAGAAATGACACAACCAAGTTCTACAGTATTCCTAAAACACCTACATGAGTATAAGGAGCAATACATAAGGGGCCAAAAAGCACCAATAACTACAAGAATACCAATATAAGAAATATGCAAGGCTCAAATCAATTAAATATATTCTTTATTGTATAACAAAACAATTAAAAGCATAAAATATACATACAAAAGTTAGAAAATACTAAAGGCAGGTAAGTTATAACTAAACTCCCTTGTGTGAATACTACAAATCAATATATATTATGGTAATCAAAGTATTGAGGACAGATACTCAAAAGGTGCAAGCCAAAATAGCCAGTGTTATAAGGTAAGGCCCTGTAACCTGTTCACGACTTTTGACATACCTATATGTCATGGTCAGATAAGGGTCTACAACCAATGACGTTTAGGTAAGCGATCGCCGAAGCCAGTTGTTTAAACACCTATAGGCCACAATAGGTATTGCAACATTTTAGAGGCTAGGAGAGGGAGGTGGCTCCCTCTCCCATCCGATCGGCGCCCATGCTACGTCATCGCGAAGGCCCGATGGTCATCATGGCAAACTGAGATAGTCATAACGACCTGCGAGCCTGCCATCTATGTGGCCTGTTTTAGATCACGCTAGCAGCATGGTCTAAGAGGTGTTCTGTCAGTGCACCACTGACAGGTATAATGTATTGCAATGCTATTGCATTGCAATCCATTATACCAGAGATCAGAGTAATAAAAGTTCCATAGAGGGACAATGTAAAAAAAAATTGTAAAAATATAAAAATATCACAAAAAATGAAAAATATGTTCTACCCATAAATATTTATCTTTGCAATGCCTTCAAATCCTCCCAAATGATCCCAATCCAATACCGCCCGGACTTTCGCCGGATCCATGAAAAAAACGATGGAAGACAACACATATCCTAGGAAAGGGATCTCCTTAACTGAGAACATACACTTCTCGGGTTTGACATATAATTTATTGTCTCGGAGTATGTTTAGGACCTGCCTGACATGTACCTGATGTGACTCAAAGTTAGGTGAATAAAATAGTATGTCATCCAGATAGGTAACCATGAATCTGCCTACCAGGTGACTAAAGATGTCATTTATAGAGTGTTGAAAGACAGTCGTTCGTCAACCCAAAAGGCATCATCAGATTCTCATAGTGCCCCTCAGGCGTGTTGAACGCTGTTTTCCACTCATCCCCCTTTTAATACGGATGAGATTATACGCCCCCTGAGGTCCATCTTGGAGGACCATTTTGCCCCTTGTGAGACAGTGAGAGTATGTGTGTTGAATGGGGTGTACATTTCACCTAGATACTTTGCTGACTGGTATAAGGGAAATGTATGGCTTTGTAAACCTAGTGGTAGAGAAAGGTCACTACACCTTACATTCATTACACACTTGCAGCTCAGGCCTGAAACTACTCAGGTGTTAATTAGGAGACCAGAAGTAGGTGTCTGCGAACACAGACAGAGAGCTCGCTTAGTCTGGACAAGGAGTCCAGGCACAAGAAGGAGTCTCCAGGAGTATGAGCTGTCTCAGTCTGGGTGCTCGATGTACCCCGGACACAGGAGTAGTCTCTGTGAGAATCCATGCGGATCGCTGCTGAATAGGAGGGGAGCTCTCTCAAGTCTGGACGTTGGATATGCCTTCAGACACAAGGAGGAGACTCTGTGAAACTCCATGCTGGTAAATGCTGAACATATGTGTTGTTTTGGGGACAGGCTGTTAGAGTCTGGTCCCGGATAGAGAGGGAAATCTATCTAAGTGTAGTAAGTGGCTGGACAAGCCCAGGGCTTATGTTTATGATTTGGTTTTGCTTATGTTCTGTTTGCTGTGGACTTTAATAAAACTGGTTGCGGCCAGCTTTTGCCAGAACTGCTGTCTGTGAATGAACTGTTTCCGTGCCACTCCGTCTACCCGGACGGCGATCCCAGAGCTATATCCCCTGAAAAGCTTACAATTGGTGCTGGAATGTGCGTGCAGCACAGTGGCTTAGAGGCAGCAATAAAGGAGAGAAGTCTGTTGAAGCAGCAGCAGAGAAAAAAAAAGTGTGTCAGCAAAAAGTGTCTGATTGGAGCAGTCTTAAAGAGACAGTAGCCCTAATAGACTTTGCAAAGAAAAAAAAAAAAAAAAAAAGTGTCTGCACAGCAAGGCTGAATTTCTGTGGAAAAGACTGTGGAGTGTGTATGTCTTGAGTGAAGACTGCCGTTGTTGAGACAGAGAAGTCTGACAGCATGGATGACAGCATGGAGGCGCTGTTTGAAACAAATGGCGCAAGTTAATGTGCAACATAAGACTGCTGTGGTTGAGACAGATAAGTCCGGCAGTATGGAGGAGCTCGTTGAGTACCTGGTCCAGGCCCAGCGGAGCATGCAGCAGAGCATTGAGCGGCAGCGCCTGCAGCACCAGCAGCGCATGCAGCAGGCCCAGCAGCAATTCCTGCAGCAGCAGCAGGAGAATAACCGGTTGTTTTTTGAGCAGGTTGCAGCACTACAAAAGACTTGCAGCGCATCGTCCCAAAGTAATGTTGCAAAGTCACCTGCATTGTCCGCTGTAAAGAAGGCGGTAAGACGGTCCCTGAAAAAGATGACACCTCGTGACGATGTGGAGGTATATCTCACTAGGTTTGAGGGACTGGCAGAGAAGGAGAATCTGCCCCTATCTAAATGGGCCATGATGGTCGCACCCTATCTGATTGGAGAACCCCAAAGGGCCTATGCTGACCTGAGCGAGCAGGACAGCCAAGACTATGCCAAGCTGAAAGCGGAGATTCTTACCCGGCTGGGTGTTACGGTGACAGCCCGTGCCAGGGGAGTTCATGACTGGAGATGCAGTTGGGAGTCTGCAGTCAGCAAACCTGATTATGGAGTTGAAAAGGTGATAGTGGGACCGCTACACCCAAGCACGTCCTCCTGAGGTACAGCCAGAGGTCGGACAAGGAGGCCACCAGGACGCCAATCGTCTGGTCAGCCTGATGGAGAGGGCCTTCGCCACCAAAGACTGCCTCCGTGACCAGCCGTCTGAGAGGTCGTCACTTCAGAGTTCCTGGACGCCGAACTCTCCCGGTAAGAGCGTTCCAGCTGTTGGGGTCGTGTGGGTGGGAGAGTGTGATGGACAGTGTTGGAGATGTCGTGAAATTGCAGCCAACTGTCCAATAGAGGGGGAGCCTATGTGTTGTGATGTTGGCGGATCCCTCTCTCCCTGCGCAGAGCCTGTGTGTGTGTCCACCTGAGCCGAAGAGACTGGACCACAGGGGTCCCCGGTGGTTGTAAATGACTGCCCAGCACAGGCCCTCTTGGACTCAGAGAGTCCAGTGACTTCCGTATGGGACAGCCTGATTGATAGGGACTTTATCCCTGATAAACACCTGAGTGTGGTGTGCGTCCATGGAGACACCAAAGTCTACCCAGAGACTGTCGTGGACTTGATCCCCAAACGCGGGGAGGTTTCATGTGAAGTGGGGGTAGTGAAGAACCTGGTGCCCCCCGTCATATTGGATAATGACTTTCCCCGGTCTAAGGATCTCTGGGGAAAAATGTTTCTGATGGACAGTGTGATGAAGCTCCTATTGAGGGTGCGCAGTCCCGAGGGGCGGAACACAATGCTAGTGGGACGTTAAACTTATGTGATAATGATGATGATGATGATAATGATAATGATAATGATGATGATCATGATAATGATGATGACCATGATAATGATGCTGATGCTGATAATGATGATGATCATGATAGTGATGATGATACTGATCATAATCATGATAATGATATTGATAATAATGATGACTGTGACAGTGATGAAATTCCTTTGCAGGTGATGTTGGGAGACGAGGATGGTGGTTCTCGGGAACCGAGTGTCCCTGACTTACCTGTGTCCTGTGACAATTTTGAGAGTGAGCAGTGGCGAGACCCCTCTCTTAAAACGGCCCAGGAAAATATAAATGTTCTAAATGAGGTTTCCCAAGAGCCTGGCTCTGAGGAGAGGTTTCCTCATGTTGCCATAAACACTAACCTGTTGTATAGGGACACTGAAGTCCAGGGAGAGGTCGTGAGCCAGCTCCTAGTACCTGAGCTATATAGAAGTATAGTGCTGGGGTTGTCACATAGTCACATACTTGAGGGACCAGATGGTGAAGTTAATGTTGTGGATGACATGTTAACTAAGGTTCCAGATCAGGATGTGAATGAGAATGAATTGTATACCCCTGAAAGTGAGCAGGATGAGAATGAGAATGAATTGTATACCCTGGAAGTGAGCCGGATGTGGCTGAGAAAAAGGGGTCAGACAGGGATAGTGGTAGTGATAGTGAATCATCTGATGACAATAAAGCAACCAGTGCAAATGAGGAAGGCATGGTAGCAGAGGAGGTTGAGAGTCCTGAGAAGAAAGCTGATGCTGACCTTACAGCCGGACAGAAGATGGCATCTGAAGATGTTTTAAACTTGGCCGGTTCCCTGGCGAAGACTAAGGTGAAAGGAGGAGAGCTGAGCTTTGAAGGCAGGACTCTGAGACTGAACACAGCACAAGTGGAGGCTGTTGGAAGTGGGAAGTTGTCGACGTGTGGTGTGGATCTGCATCATGCCAGGGACTCTGAGGGAGATGCTGCAGAGGTGGAAGGAGCCATAGAAGTGGTAGTCACCAAGCCAGATGCCTCATCAGAAGCTGAGGTCTCAAGTGAAGCTGTGAGGAACAAGACTGAAGATATGGGGACTGACTCTGTCCAGGAATCTGTTTCTGCCGAAGACAGCGGCGTGGACGGGTTACGGTTCGGATCAGTAGCTGCAACTCGTGAAGCTCAGGCTGGAAGTTCGGCGCCCAGAGCCCCAGCGGTGTTCCCGAGTGACACCAAGGATCTGGATAAATCACAAGATGAGATTTTGAGACATCAGGCTGGCATTGGTGAGCTCAAGCGCACTTTCATGGAGTCTACATCGGAGCCACGTCCCAACAAATGGGAAAAGCGATGTGTCACTCCGTTGCCGCTACAGACACACGGAAGCCCAGATGGGATGCAGAACATGGTGGAAGAGAAGAATCCGGCCGGTTCTGAGTATACAGATGCAGCTATCAAGGAGAACTTAAAAGCTGGAATAAATGGAGATATTGGAGACCATAATGATGTGACTGAAGAGGTAGAATGTAAGACTGACGGTAGGGCTTCTGAGCATGTTCTACCAGAAGAGCCTGAAGAAGGGGCCGAAGACATAAAGGACGTCCAACAGGTACCAGATGAATTGATGACTTCTCAGAAAAAAACTTCAAACTGTGATGAAGGAGTGTGATGAAAGCCATGAGCATCTTCGTGAGAAGGTCAATGAAGTAAAAGGAAGGATACAGGGAATCTCTTTGTTGCAAGAGCAAATGCTGCTCAATAAGTCTAAGGCTCTATATAAGAATGCTGTTGTCACGGTAGAACATTACAATTCAGCTGAGAGACTTAGCGGATGAATTATGTGTACTGCAAAAGAAAAACGATCAGCTCCTTCTACAGTGCC